>BSBM01000406.1:12912500-13227500 GCA_027924585.1 Larix kaempferi | reverse complement strand
AATCATCATCATCATCAACATCTTCATCGTCATTTTCATCTCCCTCTTCCTCATCAACATCTCCATCATCATCATCTTCTTCATCATCAGATCAACATCTCCATCATCATCTTCTTCTTCTTCTTCATCATCATCATCATCTTCATCACCATCACCATCATCATCATCATCTTCATCATCATCACCATCATCATCATCATCAACATCTTCAACATCATTGTCATCTCTAGGTTCCGCATCAACATCTCCATCATCATCATCATCATCATCATCATCATCATCATCTTCATCACCATCACCATCATCATCAACATCTTCATCATCATCACCATCATCATCATCACCATCATCATCATCAAAAACATCTTCATCATCATTGTCATCTCCCCCTTCCTCATCAACATCTCCATCATCATCATCTTCTTCATCCTCATCATCTTCATCACCATCACCATCATCATCAACGTCTTCATCATCCTCACCATCATCATCATCAACATCTTCATCATCATTGTCATCTCTAGGTTCCTCATTAGCATCTCCATCATCATCATCTTCATCATCATCATCATCATCATCATCATCATCATCTTCATCACCATCACCATCATCATCAACATCTTCATCATCATCAACATCTTCATCATCATCACCATCATCATCATCGTCAACATCTTCATCATCATTATCATCTCCCCCTTCTTCATCAACATCTCCATCATTATCATCTTCTTCATCATCATCATCATCATCTTCATCACTATCACCATCATCATCAGCATCTTCATCATCATCACCATCATCATCATCAACAACACGTTCATCATCATTGTCATCTCCCCCTTCCTCATCAACATCTCCATCATCGTCATCTTCATCATCATCATCATCATCATCATCTTCATCATCATCATCATCATCCTCTTCATCACCATCATCATCAATGTCTTCATCAATATCATCATCATCAACATCTTCATCATCATCATCTTCTTCATCATCATCATCATCATCATCATCACCATCACCATCATCATCAACATCTTCATCATCATCACCATCATCATCATCATCAACATCTTCATCATTATTGTCATTTCTAGGTTCCCCCCATCAACATTTCCATAATTATCTTCTTCTTCTTCATCATCATCTTCATCACCATCATCATCAACAACAACATCTTCATCATCGTCACCATCATTATCATCATCTTCATCATCATCAGATCAACATCTCCATCATCGTCAACTTCATCATCATCATCATCATCATCATCAACATCTTCATCATCATTGTCATCTCTAGGTTCCTCATCAACATCTCCATCATCATCATCTTCTTCTTCTTCATCATCATCATCATCTTCATCACCATCACCATCATCATCAAGATCTTTATCATCATCACCATCATCATCATCATCAACATCTTCATCATTGTCATCTCCCCCTTCCTCGTCACCCTCCTCCTCCTCATCATCTTATGCACTTATGCACTTAGGGATTAATGTTTAGAAGAGGGTCTAAAGGACTTTATGGGGGAGGGGCTCTAGGAACAAGGTAACAGAGAGAGAGCAGGAGGGAGGGATAAAGGCATAGAGGGTTAGTGATTAAGGGAGAAGAAGGGAGAGAGTGCTATAAGGAGGGATAATGGCGAAGATAAAGAGAAGGTGGAGAGATGGAGAGTGGCGTGGTAGGGACATGGATGGAGTAAGGGAGAGAAAGAAACATATAGGGAGGGATGTAGAGATAATGAGGGACAAATATTTAGAAAGAGATAAGGGGTATCTAGGGATTATTGGGAGAGAGTTAGGGGGTATAGAGAGAAAAATTTATATATATGCATGAAAATAAGGGAACACTAAAAACATTTGTTTTCTTTTTATTTTATTCGTTGCCTTAGTCGTGCACCTAACCTATTTATTTTGCTTAGCAATATCGCGTACGCGTTTTTATTCTCCATATCGCGTGCACGTTTTACCTTTATATAACGCGTGCACATTTTGTAACTGTATAAACAGTGGATTGTCCCTATCCGACAACAACTTTACTCTGTCTAAACGAAAACAGGTTATCCCGCGATTTTTCGAATAGAGCACGAGCCTGACATTGGAAATATTCACAATACACCATCTCCATCATTATTTTTGTTATGCAGGTGCAGCATTGAGGACATCTTTCATGGTTGATCAGTGTGGTGTTGGGTTATATGGTCATATTTGAAGAAGATAATTAGCAAGCTTGAAGAATCTCCAATTGAATAACACCAAAGATAAGGTCTTTGAAAGATTCATTTTACCTATATTTGAGGAGCACACAAGATAAGATATCAAGCTCCAAGACCATTTCATGGTGATGGTGGATATACACAATTGTACAAGAGAATCAACTTGAGGAACAATTTATGATTTAACTTTCATTTGCTTATTATTGAAGAGCACCAAAGGTAAATTTTCTCATTCATCATTGTTTTGATGGGAAATATGAACAATTCAGAAGGAAGATTGAAGCACCTTGAAGGATCAATAGTTATAAAGCCCTAAAGGTTTGAAAGCTTGTAATTGAGGAGCAGCAAAAACAAACTATATTGAATTGATCATTGTGTTGATGGGGAATGCACGTAACCGAGGAAGAAAATCAGCAAGGAAGAAGAGACCTCAAGAAGTCATTGAAGAAGAGAAAGAAAAGAAAAGAATAGACATGATGAATTGAAGACTTTCTTTGGAAACTAATCGAAATCCAATTATAGAGGATACCACGGTTCATCCTATTAATCCACGACAAGAAAAAAGGAAGCATTCACTAGAGGAACCTTCAATTTCCACAATAGTTTTTGAACAAGCACCCCATGGAAGTAATCAAGAATCAAAACATAGGTGCTCATTAGGGGATGTTTCAATTCCCACTTCAAGTCAAAGTGATAAGTTACCATCTCAATATGAAGCTCATGAAGAAACACAAAATTTGTTCACCTCTTGTGGTTATACAAGTGATCAAGTCAAAGAGGCATTAGACATGGAGTCTACTGTTGAAGAAGAAAATGTTATCTGGACCATCAATGAGGATGTTGGACTTCCACCATCCAACTACCAGGAAGAGAATGAAGGACAACAAGCTACTACTGAAATGCCAGAGTGTCTTGGTGATGCGCTACATGGTAGAATTCCAACCCCCTTACCTCTATTAGCAAGCACACGTCGAAGAACTTGGAAGCGTATACAAGTTGTTGAAAGTCTCCTCAATTCCATTGAAGGTACGCTATCTAAACGTAGTATTACTTATCAAACTCAACAGATACTTGATAAATATTTTGTTTCTAAATGTGATGGAGATAAATGTAGATTATTTTTATCATTGTTAAAATCTAGGGGCATGAATATTGTTAAAAAAAAGTTAGGTATAAAGATGATAAAGAATTTTGAACCAAGTTCTCATAGTTAAAAGGTTAGTAGATTCCTTTGGTAAAATTGGTAAGAACACACGTTCAAAGGACCGCAATGCGGCTCATCGTGTGTTGTCACAAGCAATTGTAAATAAGAACACCAGGGTCCTTCATTTTCTCAAGCCTACATCCAAACTAGTTAATTTGAATGTAAAAACCCTCCATAGGTATTCTATTAGAAGAGAACATCTTGACACAACCGATCAGACAGATTTTTGGGCCTTTATTGGTCGGTTATCACGCCGTGACATGAATCTAGTTGATGCAGTAAAGGGACTAGTGCAGAGTTTTTGGCAAGATCACACAAGGCCTTCTTCAAATCAAAAGGATGTACTAAAACTGAGAATGGGTTCAAAGGATCGTGAACCACATATTAAGCATCTTCTTGATATAACATAGAAAGAACTATACAAGAAATTTAGGAATGAACATAGACAATTGAACTTGGGGCAAAGATATTTTGAGAAATGTAAGCCCTGGTATGTTAGAATAAATACTCTTCATAACACTTGTTGATATAGATACCACGTAGAATATGAATATTACTATGAAACATTTTTGTACATTCATCATGTTTTGCATACTAACCATGTGCAGGATTGCTCCCTGACAATACCACCAACTTCATTAAGAGAATTCATTCATAGCAACATGTGCAATAGGCCTGAGGGGAAAACATACTAAGCAAAATCTTGTTTGGATGGATCATGCTCCAACTATGATGGAATGGCATTATTGAGCCAATGTATGCACGAGAGTGGAGACAGTGAATTTGGGAATATGGTTATAGACATGAAAAGTTTCAAATATATCAGCTATGAAATAGTCCCAAGGAAAGAAAGCAAAAAAAATACAATTGGTGACATCTCAAATATGCATTTATATCTATAATTTTATGTTTGAACAGTTACATTTCAATCCTTACTTACAAAAAAAATTGATATTGAGATCATTTTGTGTCACCAGGTACAAGTTAGTGACTTCGTCAAGGAATTTATTGAAAAGACACATCAATATGTTCAGCATGTCCACTTGGCACGATGGCAGGATGAGAAGTTTAGAATATGCAGAGATACATTTCCCCATGGTACTATACTTTCGGTTGTTTGTTTTGCCGAGAACTACACTCTGCAACCTCAAAATGAGATCCAAAGTCAGTATTATCACTCTGAGCAGGTTTCCTTGATGGTCCATATCACATATAGACATGGCCCAAATAGCAGTGAAGAGCAAAGAGAAATCTAAAGGAATATCACTTCTACATAAGTGATGATAGGTGCCATGACTTCCACTATGTACGTCATTGCTTCATCATGTTCTATAATCACTTGAAGGACAGGAACATACAGATGGATCGACATTGGATTTGGTCCGATGGATGTGTTGGTCAGTTCAAAAATGCACGCATATTTCAATGGTTGTGTTCATTGCATAAAATATACAAAGTGCCACATATGTGGAACTATTTTGAGACTGGGCATGGTAAAAGAGAGCATGATGGAGCCGGAGCATGTGTCAAAACAGCCCTACGAAGAGAGGAATTGAAATTATCTACAAAATCTACTATTCGAAATGCTCAATCTATACTCAGGTGGTGCACGTCAGTAATGGGAGAGGAATCAACTATGCGAGTAGAATCCACAAGAAAGAGACATGTGGAGATATGTTTTGGGGAGGTGGTAGACATAGATCGTTCACATGCATGGGAATGCAATAATGTGCCTGGGACTCGTGGCTTTCATTCAGTTCGAAGCTCTGATAACCCAGTATTTGAAATTTGGAACAAAAAACTTGCTTGTTTTTGCCCGCCCTGTTGTGATGGTGACTGGGATGGGTGTGAATCATTGGATTGGGTTGATGGATTGGATCGCATATCACTTCCACTTGATCAACGTGCAATTGTTGATTTAACTCCATTGGAAGAAGACCAATCATCTATTTCTATAGATTTTGATCATGTCTCAGACCTTGTGCAACCTAGTATGATGCATTTCCTTAACATTTTTTTGTTTATTTACGTAGTCTTCAAATGCACATTAATGGCCTAATATCACACGAAAAATATTTTGATCATATACCTAAAATCATATTATGCAAGGCACATATACGTAGTGGTTGCCTCAAACGATAGTGAATGGGGTGGTGATTATTGGTTGGCACATTGTATAGGGGGAAAGCAAACCCTCAATATGTCCATGACTGACGATGAAAACAACCACTTCCCAATCGGATCTATGGTTGTTAAAGGTGAATACTTGACATGGAACAACAATGCAGGAAAGAAGGGTGGATATGTTTACAGGGAATACAAACCAGGTGCAAGTGTGTATCACTTTACCAACTTAATCATTGGTACAAAACCTCCAGGTACGAACAATGCCTAGCCAAAATTCATCGAAGGTATGCTACTTCTTACCGGATATAGAGCACGAGAGACTATTGGAGACCATCATTATAAGAGATGATCCAGAGGGCTTGGTTGTATGATAATAGGTGGGATCCAGCATGATGAGGTATGTTACATACTTTTAATACTATACTATTTATACTATTTATACTATTTGTAATTGAATATTGATATATGCTCAATTTTCTCATGTATGTTGTTTCTGAATATGTCAATTTTGTGTTCTTGATATGCCAAATTTACGTTTATGTTGTTTATAAATATGCCAAAAGTTATCTCGTATGTCAAGTTTATGAATATGCCAATGTTTACATATGATCAATAAACCCGAAGATTATGAATGATCATGTAAATATCAATAATATGATCATGTCAATATCAATCATAGTTTTTGACCCCCCTCTTTTACAAGAAATATTCATACATAACAAAGAGAGAAGGTGTGATCTCCTTATCCTTGAGGGTGCATCGATAACCTTCACTTTCATTATGGTTATTGGCTTGCAAGCATAATCTGATGTGATGGGATTGGGTAGAGTTAGATGAAACTTTCCTTGGGTGCTCTAACGCTAAGACTTAAACACCCTTAACTCCCCCTAGAAACTGACCTACTGTTAGGAACCCATGTCAACCCTTCTATTTACTTTGTTAGTATATTTTTGTTGGACGCATATGCTTTGTAAGTCGTCCCGTAGTATTTGTTGATCCATAGTTTGTATTATTGTTGTTGGACACATATGCTTTGTAAGTCGTCCCGTAGTAATTGTTGATCCATATTTTGTATTGGCCCATGGTTTGTATTGACACGTGGTTTTGACCCATGGTATTGGCGCCTAGAATTAGTATATAAGTTTGTGTTGAGACCAATGAAGGCACCATGAAGTTATTTGTATTGAGCTTGCTCAAAGGAGGTTTCCCCCTCGAAGTGGCCTACGATCAATATAAAAGTGATTCTGAGTTCTACTATTTCTATTATCTCGTGTGTTTTCATTAATTAATTATTGCAGGTTCTTCACATCTGGTATCAGAGCACTTTCTTGGGCTCGCTGGGTGAAATTTCTGCCAATTTTTTTTTTTTCGCATATGTTGCAGCTTAGGATCTGGGAACAATCCCTATCTGCTTAACTATGGGAAGTACTTGGGCATAAGCCCTAAAACTCATTGTGAGGAGTACCATAGGAACCCCAAAGTAGCTGGCCCATTGAGAGGACCTACCTGCAAAAAGGGAAACGACCCCTACCTGATTGACTAGTTCCCACTCGTGAGATAAACCAAGAGCTGTCGTTTGTGGCAAAGCGGTTATCAGTTTTACCTGATCCGTGGAGTGAGGGATACTACCCCGATACGCAAGCCGTCAGAAAGCATTGGTGGCCGAGTGAAACCCCTGAACTGTTAGGAATCTGCACATACCTGGGGTCCATATCTATTTTCAGCTGAACTATTGTTGATCACTACTGCGCCATTTCAGATCCATTCTGAAAGTCGTTCCAAATCCAGTCGTTTCAGATCTATTTCAGATCCATCCGTTTTCGATCTAGTCGGCGCCGCTTCAGATCCCTATGTTTCCGATCACTTCTGCGTCATTACAGATCTATCTATTTCAGATCCCTCTATTTCCGATCACTTCCACGCCATTGCAGATCTATATGTTTCAGATCCCTTCCGCGTCGTTGCAGATCCTTTCCTGGAAAAAAAAGTAATATTTTTGGCCATATCTCCCTTATTTTCACTCTGTTTCCCTTGAAACTTCCCTGAAACCCCGGTAATCCCATTCTGCATATTTCATTCCTGAGGACCCTATCCCAAATTCCACTTCCCAAAGCCTGAAATCTCACATTTGTCTATTTTTAGGGTTTGCCATAACTTTTTCGGATTTCACCCAATCACCTTCAAATTTTACCACCGAGTTCCTTTCCTAATTCTGCTTCTTTGTCCCTCTCTGCCAAATTTTCTGATTCTTTCACCCTGCTTCTAAAATCCCCATTTTTTGCTTCACTATCCATCAGAAAGTGTCCAAAACCTACTCAAACCCCAATTACCCCTCCGAGTTTTTCCCAATTCCAAATTTTCCTTTACTAAAGTAACTTTTGTTTGTGTTTTTCTATCCATTCCCCAAAAAAAAAAACTCATGGTTATGGTTGTCACCCGCGCAGGAGCAAAAACCATGGAGGAAGCACTTGCAGCCATCCAAACCAAACTCCAAGATCTGGATGAAAAATTTCTCAGCCTCCATCTTCAGCATTCAGCCATGAACAATAACCGACAGCAAAAATCTTCTGCAGCCAATGGGTTCTCTTCTTCCAGCAATTTTCGTGGTCCGAAGCTTGAATTTCCTCGCTTCAACGGTACTGATCCGACTGGATGGATCTATCGTGCAGATCAGTATTTCAGTCTGCATAATACTTTTGATGTCCAAAAAGTTCCACTTGCATCCTTTCATTTGGAACAGGAAGCCCTTCAATGGTACCATTGGTACATCAAGGCTCATGATGAGCCAAAATGGACAGATATTTGCCAACTCATTTTGCAATGATTTGGTCCTAGTGCTTTTGATGACTTCACTGGAGCACTCACTAAACTTCGTCAAAGTGGAACTGTGAGAGAGTATCAAATAGAATTTGAGAAACTAGCGAATCACACAGAAGGATTGTCTGATGAATTCTATAGGAGTTGTTTTATCAGTGGTCTTAAGGATGAAATCCAGTCAGAGGTTAAAATGTTCTGTCCCAACACAATGATGGAAGTCCTAGGGTTGGCTAAGTTGGCAGAAGACAAGCTTGCAACCCAACAACGCTCCAAACCCTCTTTTGTTCCCTTCCGAAATATGGGTTCTCAACGACCTCCCATCCCGCCAGCTCCTCGACCAACTCCTATCAAGCATTTGTCTGAAACAGAGATGCAGGCACGCAGAGAAAAAGGGCTTTGTTATAATTGTGATGATAAATTCACTCGGGGAAATAGATGTGTTCAATAAAAGCTCTATCTCTTGGATATGGATTCTCCACTTGCCTCTAAAATTGGTGAAGAAGCTCCCGATACAATGGATGATCAGGTCGACATTCAGGAGCTGCCTATTGACCCCCCATCTCAGGATGAAAAACCAGAGATATCTCTCCATGCTTTATCCAACGTCACCACCCCCCAAACAATGCGGGTCAGGGGTTACTTCAAGAAGCTTCCTCTTACAATACTCATTGATTCTAGTAGCACTCATAACTTCATTGACCCTCAGATCGCCAAACATGCTGATTGTTTTGTCCATCCTTGCTCCAACTTTGAAGTCATGGTTGCCAATAGGGGCACCTTACCTTGCAAGGGGAAGTGTCACAATGTGCGTATCTCTCTAGAAGATTATAACCTGTGGTCTTACATGTTTGCCTTGTCCCTAGGTGGATGTGATGTGGTTTTGGGATTTTAATGGTTACGCACACTTGGCCCCATCTTATGGGATTTTGCTGAACTTTGGATGCAGTTTTCAGTCAATGGGAAACAACACAAATTTAAGGGCTTACAAGAAGGGTCTCTATGCATCATCAGTTCACATCCCTTGGAAAAGATCCTCGCTCAACTCCATTCCATTCAAATTCACCCATCAACAGTCTCCCCTACTTCCTTGGATAGATATGCAGGTGTCCTTGCTGAACCAGTGGGCTTGTCGCCTTCAAGAGACCTTCCCGATACGAATTTAGCCGCATCTACATCTCAGCAGGAAATGATGTCTATTTTGCATGCAGTACAGAAGTGGTAGCCATACCTATTAGGGAATTATTTCTACATCAAGACTGATCTCCAGAGTCTGGAAAATTTCCTGGAACAATGGGTCTCCTCCCTAGCACACCTGAAATGGGTTATCCAACTCATGGGTTATGCTTATGCGATCACTTACAAGAAGGGTAAGGACAATATGGTGACAAATGCTCCTTCTCGCACATTTGATGACCCAATTTCTCTTACAGCTATTTCTTTGCTTGTTCCAAATTGGTTGCAATCTGTTCAATGGGGCTATCTCTTCTCTGAACTCCATGCTTCTTCCTCAGCAGAGCACTCTGGGTTCCTCAAAATGTATGACCGGGAAAAATGTAACTTCTTTTGGCAGGGACTGAAAATGACATTTCAACAGATGGTGGCTGACTGTGATACTTTCCAGGTCAACAAGGGTGAAACGACACTCCTTTTGGGACTGCTCGAACCCTTTCCCATCCCTACACAGATGTGGACATCTATTTCTATGGATTTCCTAGAAGCGCTCCAGTGGTACAATACCACATCTAAAAGGACACCATATGAAGCAGTTTATGGACAGGCACCTCCATTTCTTCTTTCATACATGCTCAGCAACTCCCCAGTTCAGGCAATTGACTCGGTTCTTCGAAACCACGATCAGATTCTTCTCATTATGCAGGACAATCTTCACAAGGCACCAATTCGACTGAAACAGCAAGCAGATCAGCACTGTTCTGAGCGCACTTTTCACGCATCTGATATGGTCCTTCTTCATCTACATCCTTCGAAGCAATCCTCCCTGAAACTCAAAAGACGTCAGTGGGCCGAAATGAAACCTGGGGATGCTACAGGGGAATCACTCCTTCAGATTCTGCATCAATTTCCACATCTAAAGCTTTGAGGACAAAGCTTTTTTTAAGGGAGAGGGGATGTTAGGAACCCATGTCAACCCTTCTATTTACTTTGTTAGTATATTGTTGTTGGATGCATATGCTTTGTAATTCGTACCGTAGTATTTGTTGATCCATAGTTTGTATTATTGTTGCTAGACACATATGCTTTGTAAGTCGTCCCGTAGTAATTGTTGATCCATATTTTGTGTTGGTGTAATGTCCCCATTCAAATAAGTGCATAGTAAGACAATCCCATCAATCCTACTAGTTTCCTAGGTTGGATGGGCACATGTGGGATGGTAATAAGGAAACTAATAAATGATATTTAGACAGTAGAAGGGTTCAAGCATTTAATAAATATGATGAATAAATAAATTCAAGAGAAATTCTAGGTGGCAAGTGGTTTTGGAGACATATGGAGGTGGTGGGACCCACACTAGCTTGATTTTTTAATGACACATGGCAGCTCTCTCTTGCCAATTCGAATTCATGGGAAGGTGAACACTCTTGGGTGAGTTTGTAAGTCATAACACATGGAATTGAGCATATTAGGTCGAAATGGGAAGGAATAGTAACCTCCATGGGAGAGGAAGAGTCAAATTGGAGACTAGTGGACACATGGGCTAGATTCCCTAGTTTTATGACAACAATAATGAAGCATCTATGACATTTTATGAAAAAATTCAGACCTGACTTCTTACACCTGACCATTATGACATGTAAGCCCCAAAAATAGGCTCAAGAAGGCGCTCATGGAGTTGGAGGAATCTAAAGAGACTCAAATTCGAATTTGGGAGAAGATGGAAGGTTGGAACTAGGAGACAAGTGGCAAATGAGGAATATTTTCTAAATGGAAAATTATTGAATCTATTGAGAGGATTTCGACCCCTTGAAGGCTAATGTTGGTTATAAAATGTAGAAATCAAGTATGAGAATGGCTTTTGATGATTTGAGAAAAATTGCATTTGTGAAGAGAGAGCTAGTGGATGACTAGTTTCTTGCCTTAGCCAATTTCGAGGGTGAAAGATTCCCATCCAAGTTGGTGTTTGGAGAGGCCACTCAGATCTTTCATGGTGCTTTAATCAATTTGTAATTGCAGGTAGCAGCTACAGGAAGTTTCATGGTTTGGTTTAGTGCAGCACTTTCTCTCCACCGTTTCCAGTTTTGAAGGCATATTCGTGCTCCTTGAGGGAGGGCGTTTTTGGTGAGCACTGTGATTCTTGAGAGAGCTTCTCATTATATATTAATGATTGTAATAGCTTAATATCCCCTGTTACTCATATTCAGAAAGTATCAGGTCGAAATACCCACTGGTTGTATGCAAAACTATTGATTAATGAGCAAACAATGTCCATTTCCCCAATGCATTGATGTATGACACTATAATGTTGATTATTTCGAATGGATGGATGATTATCTGATATATTTGTGATAAATATACTTCCATGGATGTCTTCTACAAGTTTCATGTACTGTACTTGAGAATTTGAAGCATTTTTACTCAGTTTAGTTGTATTGGGAGGTGAAATAGTGCCATTTCCCCAAGGGTCGAATTGGGGGTTTTTGCTGTTGAATGTGAGAGAGTTAGAACAGTATTAAAAATCAATTAATGGTGCATATGAGACCTTAATAACATACTTAACACATTATATACCTCTGTTCATAAATTTGTGGGAGTTTGGAGGCATTTGGAAGGCCATTTGCAGTGTTACCCGAGGGGGATTTGATGCACAAATTACTAGTCAAAATTACATATATTGATCAGAATACAAATCAAGTTTGCAGCAGTATTTGGAGGGCCATAAAACATCCCTGAACCTTATATTCAAGTATAAATACCATTCATACACTCCTACAGAAGATTTGGGAGCATTTGGGTTGATTTGGAGGTCAAAACAGTAAAACTAGTCAAAGGTCGAAATTGGGAAAAAAGTGGAAAATTGGGCATTTTAATAAAATTTGAAAAAGGGATATTACAGTTGGCCCATGGTTTGTATTGACACATGGTTTTGATCCATGGTATTGGCACCTATAATTAGTATATAAGTTTGTGTTGAGACCAATGAAGGCATCGTGAAGTTATTTGTATTGAGCTTGCTCAAAGGAGGCTTCCCCCTCGAAGTGGCCTGCGATCAATATAAAAGTGATTCTGAGTTTTTCTATTTCTATTATCTCATGTGTTTTCATTAATTAACTATTGCAGGTTCTTCACACCTACTGCTGCTCCTAAAATAAACGTAGACCTCAACTATTTTGCAGCCCTAAATAACTTGTATTTCCCACTCCTTAGGCTTCTAACATATCCTAGATACCTAGACTTACATCCCTAGTATCATAATCCTTCAATGTAAGGCACTAGTTGCCTTTTTTTGTGTGTCTAAGCAACCTACAGGACTACCTCTTTTATTGACTGTAAATTCCCTTTTTGGCAGCCCTAAGTTTCTATTTTGACACCCAAAACTTTCCTAAACTAAACATAGGACATACCCCCTTCATCTAGGCTTCCTAGACTCTCAAAGCAAGGTATTTATTGCCATCTTTTATTGCCTAGACACCTACAGGACTGCCACTTTTTTTTACTGTTAACCCTTTATTGCAGCCCTACTTCACATCATTTCACTCCCTAACTTCCCTAAAGTCTTCAACAACTTGGCCATCCAAAGCATGCTACAAGAACATTTTAAGGACTGTCAAACATAAGTAATTTCCAGCTATAATGATGTTGATTTTTACAGTGATATGCAAGTAAAATTTGACTTTGGAAATTGTAAAAGAAACGTGGTTTTTCCTCCATAGATTGTTTTCCATACATATGTGACTTTTATTATCACTTGGCATCGATTGGGAATATCTTTGGATTGCAAAACATTTCATTACTTGGCTGGAAACAATTATAAGTTTGACAGAGATATAGAATATATTATCAAAACAAAGACATTGCAAATCTTTATGTCTTTGAAAGCTTGAATTAAAATCTTGTTTTGATACTTATACTTCTAGGACTTCATATTTGTTTGGATGGAATCTTTCCCTTATTATAGTGGTATACTGATACTTGGCAGAGATTTAAATTGTCTACAACCCATTCAAATCAAGAGCAATAATTTGTTTATTGTCATAACTTGTCTTGACTCGAATGTATGTATCAACACAAGGAGATATCACTCGTATTTCATAGAACATTTAGGCCTTGTCTTTGACTTTGAACTATCCTTTCCCATAAAACACTGGTTCATGAAACCCTTGGTTTTTAGTTCTATGTCTAAAATGCGTGAACCATAGTTTTTAGGTTTGTGGTTTGTAGTTCATGAAACCCTAGCTTTGTTGTAGTGTAGGTACATATCTTATAGGTATATGGTCTACTAGTTTCTAGTTGAGTGAGACTAACAAATATAATGATATAAACCTAATGAGTTCATAAACCCTAGTTTGTGTAAAATTATAAACCTTAGTTTTTAGGATTATGGTTTGTAGTTCGTGAAACCCTAGTTTTTTTGCTATTTCCTCCTCCAAGTCTAACCTTTAATTTTGTGATCCTTTCCAAGCCTAGCAAGACCCCTAGGGTTTTGTTTCCTTGCTTGTTTGAGTATTGCCGATTTTCCTCCTAAACTTCTCGGAAAATCATCCTATCTATCCTCTTTACAATTCTAATATATACCTTAAACTACCCTAACCATACACTACCTAAACCTAGCCCTAAACCACCATAATATTCTTCCACCTATGATCCATGTTCATCCCTAGTCGTTTTTTTGAATTTAAGTACATAGCATAGGTATATGGTCTATTGGTTTTTACATGAATGAGAATAACCAATCTTATGATATAAACATAATTTGTTCATAAAACCCTAGTTTGTAGTTCCATCTCTAAACTTGTGAACCCTAGTTATAGTATGCAATTTGTAGTTCATGAAACCCTAGTTGGTTTTCAATTTGTAAGTGTAGCCTGGGTATATGGGTTATTGGCTTCTACTTTAATGAAAATAACATATCCTCTGATCTCTATACTCATGGATTTCTTATAATTCATGAAACCTTAGTTGGTTTTGCTTGTAATTCATGTACATGTGTTTCTACTTCTAAGTCATGCATGCATGTGTACTTCCACTTGTGATCCATGTTCAACCCTATTCATTTTGTTTCATGTATGTGCATATCCTTGGTATATGGCCTTTTGGTTTCTACTTAAATGATACTACCCATCTAATGATCTATACCTAGAGAGTTCATAAAACCCTAGTTTGTAGTTCCATGTCTCAATTTGTGAACCCTAGTTTTATTATGCGGTGTGTAGTTCATGAAACCCTAGTTGGTTTGTAATTTGTAAGTGTAGCTTAGGCATATGGTTGTTGGCTTATACTTTAGTACAAGAGTAATATAGCCCGTGATCTCTAGAAACATAGTGTTTTCTTAATGCTGCAACATGTTCAAATGTAGCATATGTAGAGTTTGATATACAATGAATGATTAAGTCACTTGAAGTAGACCCATGTGCAGTTGTTGAAACAACCAATGCGAGAGTTGCATTGAAGGAAACTGAGCAAAACCCTACTTTATGAAATGAATGCACAATGAAGTCACTGGACCATGGGAATATGAGGGAGAGGGCCCCCTAGAGGTAATCGCATGCTAGGAGACCAATGGAGTCGACGGTTCATTGATCTGACCTCCGGTTGTCAAGTTATGTCAAGTTGCAAGTCGCATGAAAATGTCATTCAGGGACACTTGGTGACTTTCGGTCTGGGAGTGAAAATGCAAACGGAGCAGCAAGATTGTGTGTCGTTGGCTCCTGCAAGTGTGTATGGGAAATTCCGACGTGGGAACACTACCAACACTAGCTCAATGGAGGGTTTTGCAAAGTTGACCCACCAATGTGAGAGTTGCATTGAAGGAAACTGAGAAAAACCCTACTTTACGAAATGAATGCACAATGAATTCACTGGGCCATGAGAACACTAGGGAGAGGGCCCCCTAGAGGTAATCACACGCCAGGATACCAACATAATCAACGGTTGTCGAGTTATGTCGAGTTGCAAGTCGCATGAAAATGTCGTTCAGGGACACTTGGTGACTTTCGGTCTGGGAGAAAAAAAGCAAATGGAGCAGCAAGATTGCGTGTCATTGGCTCCTGCAAGTGTGTATGGTCAATGATGACATGGGAGCACTACCAACACTGGCTCGGTGGAGGGTTTTGCGGAGTTGACCCACCCATTCAAGAGTTGCATTGAAGGAAACTGAATAAAACCCTAGTTTACAAAATGAATGCACAATGAAGTCATTGGGCCATGAGAACATGAGGGAGAGGGCCCCCTAGAAGTAATCGCATTCCAGGATACCAATGGAGTCGATGGTTTCTCGATCCAAACTCTGGTTGCCGAGTTATGTCGAGTTGCAAGTCGCATGAAAATGTCGTTTAGGGACACTTGGTGACTTTCGGTCCGGGAGCGAAAAAGCAAACGGAGCAGCAAGATTGCGTGGCGTTGGATCCTGCAAGTGTGTATGGGAAATGCCGATGTGGGAACACTACCAACACTAGCACGATGGAGGGTTTTGCAGAGTTGACCCACCAATGTGAGAGTTGCATTGAAGGAAACTGAGCAAAACCCTAGTTTACGAAATGAATGCACAATGAAGTCATTGGGCCATGAGAACACGAGGGAGAGGGCCCCCTAGAAGTAATCACATGCCAAGATACCAACAGAGTCGACGGTTTGTCGATCTGACCTCCGGTTTTCGAGTTATGTCGAGTTGCAAGTCGCATGAAAATGTCGTTCAGGGACACTTGGTGACTTTCGGTCTGGGAGCGAAAAAGAAAACGGAGCAGCAAAATTGCGTGACGTTGGCTCCTGCAAGTGTGTATGGAAAATTTCCATGTGGGAACACTACCAACACTGGCTTGGTGGAGGGTTTTGCAGAGTTGACCCGCCAATGTGAGAGTTGCATTAAAGGAAACTAAGAAAAACCCTAGTTTACTAAATGAATGCACAATGAAGTCACTGGGCCATGAGAACACGAGGGAGAGGGGCCCCTATAGGTAATCGCATGCTAGGAGACCAACAGAGTCGACGTTTCATCGATCCGACCTCCGGTTTTCGAGTTATGTCGAGTTGCAAGTCCATGAAAATTTCGTTCAGGGACACTTGGTGACTTTCGGTCCGAGAGCGAAAAAGAAAACAGAGCAACAAGATTGCATGTCATTGGCTCCTGTAAGTGTGTATGGGAAATGCCGACGTGGGAACACTACCAACACTAGCTCGATGGAGGTTTTTGCAGAGTTGACCCACCAATGCGAGATTTGCATTGAAGGAAACTAAGAAAAACCCTAGTTTACAAAATGAATGCACAATGAAGTCACTAGGCCATGAGAACACGAGGGAGAGGTTCCCCTAGAGGTAATCACACACCAGGAGACCAAAGGAGTTGACGGTTCGTCGATCCGACCTCTGATTTCTGAGTTATTTCAAGTTGCAAGTCGCTTGAAAATGTCCTTCAGGGACACTTGGTGACTTTCGGTCCAGGAGCGAAAAAGAAAACAGAGCAGCAAGATTGCGTGTCGTTGGCTCCCGCAAGTGTGTATGGGAAATGCCGACGTGGGAACACTACCAACACTGGCTCGGTGGAGGTTTTTGCAGAGTTGACCCACCAATGCGAGAGTTGCATTGAAGGAAACTGAGCAAAACCCTAGTTTACGAAATGAATTCACAATGAAGTCACTGGGCCATGAGAATATGAGGGAGAGGGCCCCTAGAGGTAATTGTACGCCAGGAGACCAACGGAGTAGACGGTTCGTCGATCTGACCTCCGGTTTCCGAGTTATGTCGAGTTGCAAGTCGCATGAAAATGTCGTTCAGGGACACTTGGTGACTTTCGGTCCTCCTAGGCTTTCTGTTTTTTAAGGCTTGTATAATTTTCTTCTTGACAGCTCACCTCTTATACCATGTTATATTTTTATACTTGATCTAGATAAATGATTTATACCAATTATAACCATTAGTTCAATGCATAAATTTAACCATAAAACATTTACATAAAGAATTTAACATGTAGGATCTAGTTAAGAATAACAATGCACAAGAGACACAACATTTTATCCCAGGAAACCCTCATGGGGAAGAAAACCTAGCATCCTTTCTTAGAATAATTATGTTTAGAAAACAAGTACAATGAAACTATGAACAAACCCTAACCCTCAAGGGTTTTACCATATGAAAAAACCTTAATGACACATGACAACAAGAGTACTTATCTCCATGAAGATGACCTCCAATCCATAAGGATATCCAAGCATATCCTTCCCAACCAACAATAGAAGGCACCTACTCATGAGAAAACCCTAATACACAAGCTCATGAGGAAACCCTAAAATAAGAGTTTCCTTCTCCTTCATGTGCAACTCCAAGAGGACAAATACAAGACATGAAGTGTCTTACAAATGAAGAACATGAGCATTTATTGTTCATGTTGAATAAGTAAGGTTGCACTGTATTTATCGATTGCACTTTATTTCTTGAATCCAGAGGTAACGTTTGTTCCTTTCACCAATGTTGCCTTGAGCACTTGTATTTAGTTACTCATATGTAGTGTTGAATCTAATTGTGCAATCAAATATTGGGCGTTGATTAAATGCGTAGGATGTATTGCCTGACTTAGTTTTATTAAATTACACTTGAACATTGACTTAACTTGTAATTTAATCATCCAAACTTACAAATTTTAATTAGATATATCCAATTAGTGTGCATGAGTGAGTTCATTGAAACCTTGAAATACATTGTATTGCACTTAGTTTTATTAAATTACACGAGCAAGAACTTTGACTTAACTTGTAATGATCATCCAAAATCACAATTTTTAATTAGATATCCAATTAGTGTGCATGTAGTGAGTTCATTGAAACCTTTAAATATAATAGTTTGTTCTTTTGACATAGTGCATTCATAAGTAATAGATAATCCACACAAATCAACACAATAGGTTGACACAAGAACATGTTGAAACCGAAGAACAAATAAAAAGTGAAATGTATCATTCATTTATAAGTGAAATGTCAATGTACATGTCTCCAAAAGTACATATATATCCAAAAGGATCCAAAAGCACATGTATCCAAAGCTATCCAAAAGTACATATATCCAAAACTATCCAAGCCACATATACATGTATCCAAAAGTACATATATATCCAAAACAGGGTATTTTTTAAGGATTATAAAAGTATGCTTAAGTATAGTATTATAGGCGATTATTTTGGATTGAAAAAAACATATATATAGGTTCGTAGGAGAATATTAAATATGAAACCTACAATTTACTCCTGAAACTAGTGAATTTTGGCGAATATTATGATAAAAAAACATATTTTGTGTGAATATAGGTGATATTAGAGACTAAAAATGACCAAAAAGCGAATTTATTTTTTGAAAAAATGCCCTGATAATAGCCAATTGGTGAAATTTCGCCCCTAAAAATTTTCCTGATCCAAAAGCATCCAAAAGTACATGTATCCAAATGTACATATATCCCATAAGACACATCAAAACTGAAGCTTCCTCTTGTTCTTTCCCAACGTTGATCCTCTAGGCACATCTCTAGGATCAGTGTGCGTCTCTGGATCCTGCAAATTAAATATCAATTGTTAAATTCAACTAACTATGCACTAATACATGAGCTCAAGATAGAAATTAAAAAAAATAATTTGTGGCCCACTGATTTATAACAAACAGTCACCCACTCCGCTGGATGAATTGGCAGCTCTAATGATCCAATCACCAATCTCCTCGTCTCCAGAATCTGTCTCTTCAAATAAAAGACCATATCTAAATTAAATCAACAATTATCAACATGTGCATGGAAATTGCATGAAACACTTGGTCACTAATGAACATCTCACCTCAAAGAGAGACTGTGACAAAGGGGATTGTGTTCCTTGTGTAGCAGATGGAGCTATTGGTTGAACATCCAGGAAGGTCGCAACCATGGTCGCAACCATGGTCGAACCAGGGGGGGCAGGAACTGCTCCTACTGCTGGTGGCTACAATCACCAAATGTTGAAATAGTCAGACATGCATGAATAAACAATAGACAACAATAATAAACTATGTCTAGATCATGTTGAAATAGTTGTACCTCTGTGTGGCTTGTTGTTATTGCAGATGCAGCATTAATTGATGCATCAATGACCCCTAGGGGGTTTGTAATAGAAAACTCCGGATCCTGATGTAGTAAGCATGCAAATCAAACATTAACAAAAGCAATTTATGCACTGGATTTCAATTTAACCAACAAATATCATCGAAGGATATACATTACCATGGTATCAAATGGAGTTGGTTGAACATCCAGGATGGTCGCAACCATGGTCGAACCAAGGGGGGCAGGAACTGCTCCTGCTGCTAGTGGCTACAATCACCAAATGTTGAAATAGTTAGACATGCATGAATAAACAATAGATAACAATAATAAACTATGTAAAGATCATGTTGAAATAGTTACATACCTCTATGTGACTTGTTGCCATTGCAGATGCAACACTAACTGCTGCATCAACCATCGATGTGAGGTTTGAAATATAAAACTCTAGTTCCTAATGCAGTAAACATGCAATTCAAAAATTAACAAAAACAACTTATGCATTGGATTTCAAGTTAACCAACAAATATCATCGAAGTATATACATTACCATGGTATCAGTAAGCCCATGGTCGTGGGCAGCTGGAGTCTTGCTAGGAGTAGACTGCCTCACATACATATGACCCTTGTTCATGAATGGCCTAGGAGGAGATACAAATCCAGGCAATGGTCTATATTTTTCCGTTGGTTCCTACAGTCAGCAAGTGTTCATGTAGTTAGACATGCATGTAAACTAACATGTAAAGTATGTGGAAATTAACAAATTAACAAGTATTAAAAAACTGAAATTTTAAAATGTTTACCTCGGTGTGAGATACGGCAATGGGTGCTATATAAGAGGGGCCTTCCAACTAGGTAGCATCATGAATCCTCCCACCAACGACGGGATCAGTGGATGGAATTTCATGCCCCCCTGTAGAGTATGGAAAATCTGACCCTAGGGCGTTGTTGCCGGCATAAAGCATCAACTGCAAGTTCACAAAATTAATGTATTAGCTCAAACTATATATATGTGTACAAAGAGGAAAATAAATGAAGAATTTATTTCAATTAACCATCTACATGCCTCACTCAGAAACCCATTGAAGGCAACATCTGAGGCAAGACCATAGCAGGGATGACCACACGATGTGCACTCGTGAGGCTCAATACTAGGCTTGGATGTCCCGATGGTCTTGCACTAGTGGATGGTCCTGCACTAGACGATGGTCCTGCATCGTAACGACCTAGTGTATGTACCACACCAGGGATAGATGTCCCTCCCTCACCCATATGCTGAACCATAGTGCCATGGCGAACAACCGCTCGTGCCAAACTCAAAAACGCATCACATGTTTGTGGAATAACACGATGTGTAGGTGGGACATCTAGCACAGGCAACTTCCTACGAAGTACAGGGATAGGGAAATCAGGGTCTTGAAGCCTCGCATTGGGTCAGTTTTGGGGCATCCCCCTGTCGATCCCCTGAAACTACAAGATATCAAAATAGTTTACGTGTTTATGTAACACGAACTCTGTATACATCTTTCGAAGGAAATACATGGGCATTTCCCTGTTGTTATGTGGTGGCATATCAAAAACCATATACCATCTGTCCATCCAGTTATCAAAAAATGGTTGAAATGTGCACCACTAAATAGATATATGAGGCCTATTTGTATTTGGGATTTCCCCTGACCGAGGGTCCCTAAACAATGCAAATATGATCTCTTTGGATATTTTCAACTTTTTTATTGCAGTGTAGTCTAGCCCATCAGCATATTCTTGTCATTTTCTTTCTCTATATGATGTAATATCATATAGTAAATTGATTTACTATGAAATAGTTTCAACAATTGCATCCAAAGTTGATGCAAGTGAGACCACTAAAATCCGCACTAATGCCCCTCAAGTGGGCAAGCTCAATCATTATCTCAGCATTTGTGTCCATAGCCGCAACTGCAATAAAAACATCAATACGAAAATCATTAGAAACATATACATGGTATATAATGACGTCTCTTCAAAATTGAAAATGTATTAAATCAAACTCAAGTAAGCAATTTAATGGCATTCACTTACATACATTTAAAACTTAAAATTAAACATTTAACAATTAAAAGGTAAGTCTCGTTCAACTTCTTTATAAAATTTAAGGCACTTCTTAACCCTCATTGGTGACTTTTCCATGCACACTTGGGTTTAAACTTCTTAGAATTTAGGAGTGTTATTTTGACATGTTTTTTCCTTTACATCCCTTGCAGAAAACAATATTTCCATCAACTTCATAAGCTAACATTAAATTTATTGATTTCAACATATTACACCTTGTGGTTGGAGGGGAGGACAAAGTGGCATGGAATGAAATGGATATGTATGAGATTGTCTTGCCAATATGATTACATATACTTGAGATTACTATCAATGATTAAGATGTTGAATAATCAACTAGAGATTGTGACTAGAATCACAATAACAACAATGTCAACTTAATAAGATATCACAAGTGGAATATGATAGTGTTATCTCAGAATTATCACATATATTTATTAATGATCCAAGTATTATGATATGTGATTGATATGAAAATATGGTTGATTAGGAGGATGAATATTAAGTTGAGATAGAACAACTAAATTTAAATGTCACAGGACTGTGACTACACTCAATTAATGAATAAGTAAGAATAGGATATGACTTGTTAGGCTTAGAAAGATGGTTAAGGTAACATGCCCGGGGACATGTGAGGTGCTAAAACTCAAACCCGTGTCTTAAACACAGCCTTTAAGAGGGATGGAAGTTTAGGATAGATGTAGGGTTAGGACAACATCCAAGGAAAGAAGGGCCGAGATAGGTAAGAATGTTAGAAGGGTTTTAGGATAGGTTTCTAGGAGTAGTTACTAGGTCAGGGTTGGAGGTCTTTCTGAGTGTAGATTAGGATTGTTGGATATGTAAATGACAGGGGTGAGGGACTATTAGCATATGTGAGGAAAGAAAAGGGGTGATACAGAGCTGCCACCAATCCTCTAAATATCATGGACTCAATCATGGTTGGGAACACTCTCACGGCACACTCTAGGTAGTTCATGGGTGTTCACCATTTCCATTGTTCTATAAACATGGAAACCAACCAAAAGTGACATGGAAAAATGGGGAAATTGTGGATTGGAATACAATTGGTTGTAGATGAGATTAGAGACTCGACATGTAGAAATATATTACCCATTTTTTTTACTATTTTAAAAAGTGGTTGATAAACCTAGTGATGCAGGGGCATAGACTGTTTGAGTAAAGTCATTTATGACTTTGCTAGGTCAAGTGAACTTAAGGAGACCTAGGGTCTCACATGTTTCTAATTTGCTTTATTTTGTTGAGAGGTTGAATAAAGAGGATAAGGATACTAGATCATTTTCCCAATGTAATTGATAGGGTTAGTTGAGCATTTCCAGAATTGTAGCATCTAGTTAGTGATTTTCCAAGTGAGTCACTAGTTAGTTGACTTAATCATGGATTTGGTTCCTTCTTTATAGGATCAAAGAAGCAGAATTCAAGTTGTATTTAGTTTAGGTGATGACCTTTAATTAATTATCTTTTTGGTAGCTCAATAGAGCTAGGGTTAGCTCGCAGAAGTTTCAAAGATAGAGATTCAAGTGGAAGAGGGCTCGGAATTATCAATTCCTTGGAGCAAAACAGAGACAATATCTTTCTGCAAAATCGATCTCTATCTCAGAAAATCAAATAAGAAACAAACTGATTTTCTATATGAAGTATTTGAGTTGAATCGACGGTCCCTAAGCATTGAGTAGATTGATCAAGGGTGTGGATAGGTCGATTAACTAGTCGATAGTTTCAATGGTGGAGATCAGATGTCATTTAGATCGATGATTCCAGATCCACGTTGCAGTCAGAACTAATTGATGGTTATGATCTCTTCAACGGTGCGATGAATACCGGGGTTGTATGGTGGTTTCAGGACGTGTTGACTTGTAATTCGATATCATAGTGAGAAGGTTCGTATATTTCAACTTTTGTTTTCCATTACGATAAGGCCAAGGGCACGGAGGCTAAGTCATATGCGTAGAACAAGAGCCCAAGTGTGGAGGAAGGTAGAGTTAAAACACAAATGAGGTGGGTGCTATAACCAAGAAGTGCAAATATTTTAGTGGAAAAATGGTGGTGGTTGCTAAAACTGGAGGAAGGAATAAAACTAGTCATAGTTACTAGTTTTAACTCTTTGTTTATATATATATATTGTTGATTTATATACAATACATGGTTTTATGTTTAAAAGGGAAGGCCAGAGAGGCACCTTGTTAATGTGTTTTGGCATTTAGTTTAGGGTGCTTAACTAAGAGGCAATGTATAGCTACATACACTTGTGATGAAATTTTGATTATGTTCATGAACAAATGATTGTGATGAAATTTTGAGAAACCAAGTTACTAATTTTTTATGCATTTTTTCTATTCACGTTTGTGCATGCATTTCATCTTGTTATGGCCATTTCCAAGGAAACTTATTCTATTAGTATCATGGAGAAATGGCCTTTGAGGGTTGGAAATTTGGGTTTCATGTGGATGGATACATTGTAGAAAGAGAGGAGTTCTATTTTTTTCAATTTTTGGTTGCATTAGGAATTTTTGAGTTCTTGAAAAGGGATTCATTGTAATTATTCGCTCATCTTGGTTGAGGGAGATGTGAATTTATTAGAGATTAGGTTATTTCCAATTTGTTAAATATTACAAAATTAGGTTGTTTTAAACTATAAAAAAACGGTAATTTAGGTTTAGAATTGACAAAAAAATGGTATGGGTGAATGAATTACCTGATTAGATGACATTTCACCAGTCAATTTTCCTCTCCTCCAACGAAATTCGGCTCCTCCAATACTCTAGGGCACAAAATATGTCGTCATCCAAGCTCAAATTCGTGTTCATGATGGTTGAAATGCGTCGCAGGTTATCGGGACTGTGTATTTAAATTGATTTTAGATTTACAAAACGTGTACGCGTTATGTTTACCTATCCTACATGTCTAATGACATGTCAGGCTCGGATTTTACCATACCAAGTGCTATGTAGAAAAAACGCGTTATATTTTTATGTAACGTGATCATGTTACCAAAAACTAGGATTGCATCTAAAAGGTCCCTCATCTTCTTGCACACACCCATTGAACCTCTTATAAGAAGCTTCTCTGAGTTTAAAATAATTCAGATGTGTGCCAATGGTGATTAAAATAATTTTAGTTTAAATTTCAGTCCGAGACCTAATTTTAATTTTCTTTTAGTTTAACTTGACCTAAAAAATTTAGGTGCAAATGAAATGGAACTTTGCCTTAAATTTTTATTTATTTGTAAAATCCTTGAAGGAGATTATCTCCTACTTGAAGTAAAATACTTAACTTACATTTTTTAGTCGAATTTAATTTAACTTGTAGGAGCAATTCTAAAATCTGGTTTCTTGCAATTTTTTGAGGTAGAAAAATGAATACACTCGACTATCACTATCTAACCCATGTTTTCCTTCTGGCATTACCCTTTTATGAAAAAAATAAAAATTTCATGTAATAATAACTGTTCGGGTACACAAGGTACTACCAAAGGACCGAACACCAAGAGCAACCACTTCACATAAACAGATCACAGATCAACACACCGATGTTTTGACGTGGTTTAAACCTTCTCGAGGGAAACACTCCACGGCCCCGACCAAATAGCTTCTACGGGACAATTTATTATGCAAAGAAAGAAAGTTACAAATGAGCTTCTCATAATCGATCAACTAAACAATGACCCTCCATGCTCTTTAAATAGAGATCATGGACCAATCGGGTGTTAAGCCACGGATCAAGGTTAGGTTTGATTTAAGAGAAGTTGAGCCGTCGGATCACTCTATGTCGGGAACATATCATAACCATCGGATTAAGTATTTACAAATGCATACTAATGCATACTAAAGAAACACACTATTCCTAACGGATATATTACACAAGTTGATCTTAACTAACTCCTAAGTGTCTAAATATCCTAACATCCCCCCTTAAGAACAACTTGGGATAGGATTGAAGGATTTACAAAAGTGACACTATTAGGAGAAGGAATGAGGCATTAGAGCCTATCCCCCCTTAATGACAAGTTCCTAAACTCCTAACATAGATTGAAGTTTAGAAAACTTTGCTTCTGTAAGAGACTTGGTGAATATTTCCGCAACTTGATCATATGTAGGGCAAAAGAGCACTTCAAGAACACGATTATGAACAAGATTTTTGATCAAGTGCATATGTAGCTCAATGTGTTTGCTGCATTGATGTAGAACTGGATCTTTGGCAAGCTTGATGGCACTTTGATTGTCGCACCAAAGTGGAGTAGGCTACTGCTGCTCGAATCCAAACTATGAAAGGATCTGTCGAAGCCATAAAGCTTCCTGACTGGCATTAACTGCGGCTCGATATTCTACTTCTGCTGAAGAAAGAGCAAGAGCTTGTTGTTTCTTCCAAGCCCAATTGATAGGTCCAGATCCTAGACTGAAAACATAACCTACAGTAGACTTTCGATCATCAGGATCGCCGGCCCAATCTAAATCAGTGAAACCAACCAACAAAGGTTTCCCCCCTGTACTGTAATGAATCCCAAACTGAACTATACCTCGAATATATCGAAGTATTCTTTTAGCTGCTTTCCAGTGACTTTCATGAGGTGTCTGCATATAATGGGCAACACGACCAACGGCAAAGGAAAGGTCAGGACGGGAATGAGTCAAGTATAAGAGACTACCAACAAGCTGACGATACAAGGTGGTATCAACTTCAGATGAAGTACAAGTAGCAGAAAGTTTGACTCCATACTGGAAGGGAGAAGGGGTTGGTGTACAATCTTCCATGTGAAAGCAATGAAGAAGGTCACAAGCATACTTAGACTGTGAAAAAAAGATTCCTTCTTTGGTTTGCAGGACTTGGAGACCAAGAAAATAATGCAAATGTCCTAAGTCTGACATTTCAAAATTTTGTTTAAGACTAGATTTCACATGGGTTATAAGCTTAGGGTCACTACCAGTAAGAATAAGGTCATCAACATATAGAACAAGTATGATGAGATGGTTTCATACTTTCTTGGTATAGACATTGGGGTCAGAATAACATCTAGAAAAACCAGTGTCAAGGATAAAGCTATCCACTTTGGCATACCAAGCTCTAGGAGCTTGCTTAAGGCCATATAAGGATTTCTTAAGGCGGCAGACAAGGCTAGAGTTATTCTGAACATAGCCAGGAGGTTGTTCCATGTAAATTTCCTCCTGTAAATCACCATGTAAGAAGGCAAACTTGACATCCATTTGATGGACTTCCCAGTTGTGTAAGGCTGCAAGGGAAAGAACAAGGTGGATGGAGTTCATTTTTGCGACGGGAACAAAGGTTTCATTGTAGTCAATCCCTTCAACTTGGGAAAAACCTTTGGAAACTAACCTTGCCTTAAGTCTTCCAACACTTCCATCTGTTGCATACTTAGTTCTGTAGACCCATTTACATCTGACAAGTTTTCTTCCTTTTGGAAGAGGTACAAGATCCCAAGTACCGTTCACCATTAAGGAACGATATTCTTCATCCATGGCTGCATCCCAATATGGATTCCCTAAAGCTTCTGCAAAATTTTCTAGATCATGATTCTCGGAAACTTGAGCCAAAAGAGAAGAGGCTCGCTAAAACTGAGAACGTGTTCGACGTTGATCTCTAGGATCACCGGCAAGATCACCAGCTACTTCACATGTTGAACGAACCCATCGAGGAAGCACTTGTGCTGGTGCAACTGGAGGAACATGAGCAGGCGGAGGTGGATTTTCATCCTCACTATCATCATCAGAAACTGGAGTTGGAAACCTGTCAAGGAAGTTGGAAGAAGAAGAAGAAGGCACAAATGCCGAATCAGGCTTGCAGGCCAAAGATGGCACAATTACCGAGTTAGGCTCGCAGTCCAAGAGATTTTCATCAAATTTAACATCTCTTCTAATGAGTATATCATGAGAATGTGGTTGAACAAGTCTATAACCTTTTACATCTTCAGAATATCCAACAAATATGCACTTTTCACTTTTAGGCTGCAATGCTTTCCGTTGTTCATCCGGAATGTGAGCCCATGCTTCACTACCAAACACACGGAAGTGACTTACATCAGGTGTAGTTTTACTCCATGCTTCTTCCGGTGTTATACCTTGTAATGCTTTAGTGGGGGTGCGATTAACTATGTAATTTGCACAATTAATGGCTTCAGCCCAAAATTGAAGACGTGGTCCCTTAGATTGGATCATACAATTAGCCATTTCTTTTAAAGTGTGGTTCTTCCGCTCAGCTACACAATTTTTTTGTGGTGTATATGGAATAGTGTGTTGTTGTT
This sequence comes from Larix kaempferi, assembly GCA_027924585.1. Classification (NCBI taxonomy): domain Eukaryota; kingdom Viridiplantae; phylum Streptophyta; class Pinopsida; order Pinales; family Pinaceae; genus Larix; species Larix kaempferi. The sequence goes on along the minus strand of BSBM01000406.1, from coordinate 13,199,538 downwards.
GGATGCCTTGTTCAGTGCAGAAAGTTGTGAACTTTTTGTTAACATATTCTCCTCCATTGTCAGATCTTAACTTAATAATTTGATGACCAGATTGTTTTTCAACAAGGGCCTTGTAGGCCAAGAACATGTTAAATACTTCACTCTTAAGTTTTAGGAAATAAACCCAAGTGCATCTGGTGTAATCATCAATGCAGGTTAAAAAATATTTGAAACCAGAAAATGAAGCAGATGGAAGAGGACCACACAAGTCACTATGCACAAGCTCCAAGGGAACCAAGGCATGCCAAGAGGCACGTTTGTCAAAACTGTCCCGATGATGTTTTCTGAATACACAACCGGAACAAACACCATCCCTGCAAGATACCATCGGAAGACCTGTCACCATATTGTCTTTACATAGTTGTTGCAATGAGCGATAATTTAAGTGACCAAATCGCTCATGCCAAAGTTTGCTCAAGTTATCACTATGAGCAACAAAAACTGAAGGGAAAGGTGATGACCCAAAGTTGTTAAACTTGTATAACCTGGTAATATCATCAACAATTCCGGTAGCTAGGACCTGTTGAGGATCTTTAAAATCCTTGATTACAACTTGGTGAGGTGTAAAGGTCACAGTTTTACCTTCACCAGAATGAGTGATCTGAGAGACTGATAACAAATTGCAGGAAATTCTTGGAACACAGAGTACATCACTAAAATGACCATTATCTACTGGAACTATTCCAGCTCCTACAACACTTAGAGATCTATCATCACCAACAAATATCTGTTTGGTGTTACATTCATGCATAGTAGAAAATATGGCTTGATCCTTAGCCATATGATAATATGCTCCGGAATCAATGAGCCATTCATTTGAAGTAGAAGAAGAAGATGCATTATAAGAATAACCAGAAGCACAAAGTGCATGTCCATGAGAGACAGATTCTGAAGACGAATCTAGGATGATGTGGTGCTTCTTCATTGCTGCTTCCAAGGCTGCCATCTTCTTGAAACACTTAGATTCATCATGATTATCTTTCCCGCAATAGTTGCAATGACGCTCAGTCTTCTTTCTTTTTGGCTTGGATCCTTTGTCATTTTTTAAAGAAGGAGCTGACTGAGAGGGTTTGGGACCCTTGTTTGACTTATTATTGCGAAAATTTTGTTTCTTGGGAGGCTTGGACTTTTCTTTCTGTTGAGACAATAAAGCTTTCCCAGATGTATCTGCATTGTTGATTATTCCAAGATGAATGAGTTTATCTTGTTCCCTAATCAAGGAATCACAAAAGGATTCAAGACTAGGCTCTTGATAGCTAGCTGCATTCAAAGATGTTTTCATGGAGTAAAATGTAGATACAAAAACAGAATATGCAAGTTCAAGTTTGGAAAGAATATGATAAATGCATTGTTTGTCTTCCCTCTCAATCTTACATTCTGCACATAAGAGTTTAAAAGTTTTGTACTTAGATAAATAATCTTAAATGCATGAAAAGTCACTTGGATTTAAAGAAATCAACTCATTTTTCGATTTGGTGACCTCGAATTTCATTGTGTTTACCAAACACAGATTCCAACTTGTCCCAAGCAGCATTAGGTTCATCAATTCCAGATATGTGGAATCGCAAATCAGTAGAGATTGACATCCCAGTCAATCCACAAGCTTCATCACATCTATTTGCCCATTTTATTTTCTTATCATCATCAGTGGGTTCTTTTTCTTTCCATGAGGTAATTCTGAAAAGTCCCCTACTTCGTAGAAAATCCTCCATATGAGATTTCCATGAGAAATAGTTGGAATTGTTAAGTAGAATATCACAAGGGGCGGCCATATTTGTAAATTAATGGCTATAAAAGCAGAAACCCATAGTCTGGATGTGAAGAGCTCGAAAAAATAGGCGGTTTCAAAAAAAACGGCACTGAAAACTGACTCTGTATGATGAAGTTATGCTTGAACAAAGAAACTGTTGAAGATGTCCCCAATAGTGACGTGGCAGGTAGAGAATGTCCAGCAAAAAAAGAACCCCCCTCTTCCCAAGATGAACCTTTTGAGAATCACTTTACAAGAAAGTTGCTTTAAGTGAACCACTTTTGTAAAATAAATGATTTCACTTTTACAATGATATTACTTTTAAATAGTGCAACAATAAAACAAAAACTTAAGTGACTCACTTGTATTTTTATTTTTTATTATTTAAATGAGATGCACTTTTACAATAAAATAACTTGAAAATAGAAATTGCATGCACTTGTTCTTTTAAAAGTAACTTCCTAAGACTTGAACTCAAGACCTATTAAAGAATAAAGCAACTTTGAACCAAGTGAGCTAGATTAAAAGGTATGTAAAATATGGGAATGAGGAAGGGTTTTTTTTTTTTTTTTTTTTTTTAATATCTCTTCTTGCTTGGTTTGCGTGCTTTCCCTTTTTCCTGCAAAACACACCACAAATCGAAACAAAAAAAAAATTCCACACTTGTGGAGTTAGATCTTGTTAGCTTGCCCGGAAAGTCTACGTTTTCTCTCTGTTTCTGATTTGCCGAGATCGTGCAAGGTGCACGGCAAAGAGCATACGCAGCTGAGAAAAACTCTTTCCCTTTCTGTTTCTGATTTGCCGAGATCACTCAAGGTGTACGGCAAAGAGCATACGCAGACGGGAAAGCAACAATCCAAACCCAAAAAAAAATCTAACAGTAAAAAATGATGAAATATGAGATTTTTTTCCTTTTGAAAAAGAAAAAAAAATGCGTCACTGTAACATTATACCTTCAGATCTGATGAAATATGCATTTCTAGAGCAACTGAAAACCGTTTTCGATCAAACGAAAACTATTTTCCAAAGGAAACGACACTCCATATGCAATGGAACACCTCCCATAGCCCAGAAATGCACAGAAATACTAGAACTAGAAACCCTTTCGAGTTTCGGCAACAGCAGTTCAAGATCTAGATCATAACCGGAAGCGGCACTTCATAAAAGCTCTGATATCATGTTCGGGTACACAGGGTACTACCAAAGGACCGAACACCAAGAGCAACCACTTCACATAAACAGATCATAGATCAACACACCGATGTTTTGATGTGATTTAAACCCTCTTAAGGGAAACACTCCACGTCCCCGGCCAAATAGCTTCTACGGGACAATTTATTATGCAAAGAAAGAAAGTTACAAATGAGCTTCTCATAATCGATCAACTAAACAATGACCCTCCATGCTCTTTAAATAGAGATCATGGACCAATCGGGTGTTAAGCCACGAATCAAGGTTAGGTTTGATCTAAGAGAAGTTGAGCCGTCGGATCACTCTATGTCAAGAACATATCGTGACCGTCGGATTAAGTATTTACAAATGCATACTAAAGAAACACACTATCCCTAACGGATATATTACACAAGTTGATCTTAACTAACTCCTAAGTGTCTAAATATCCTAACAATAACTTTGTAAGAAATCTTCGTAGATATCAATCTCAACATGGTTTATATGATTTGTATGTATTTTTTCTTAACATATTGGTTTTTTCAAAAAAATTGTTGGAAATGTTGGCATAGTAAAAATAAGGGGTTGAGATATCATGATATTTTTCACCAAAATCGAGTTGGAATTGTTGACATTCTAAATATAAGGTGTTGAAATGGCACAATCAAGATAGAATAGGGATTTTGAGAGAGATGAATCTACTATGAATTATGAAGAATGAAAAGTTAAAGTCCTCAAATTTTTAGACAACTCTTTCTTTTACAAAAAAAATCATTTACACACCCATTTAATTCAATTTTGACAAAAATTAAGCATTAATATCTTGATTGACAATATCTTGTTCTCTTTGGTGGTTTTTTCCAAGATCAATATTGAAATTGCTTCAATTTCTCAATTGCCATGAATATTGGTTTGGTTCAACCATCATTAACAAAATCCTCTTTAGATTGAGAATCTTTTCAATACTTTTGCTTTTACTTTTCAATTGCTTTTCTTACAAATTTAAAATTTAAAATAATGCCTTCTTTTATCTAATTAGTTATTTTCATTATTAATTTGTTTATTTTCCATATTTCCATGACTTTTTCCTTCACTTCTAAATTAACCTATCCTTACCAATTAGCACAACCAATTGTCCTATCTTTATGACCAGTGAGCACAACCAAGTGAAGTTTGAACAAGGGCAACTTATTAGATAGAAAGCAAACCAAAAAATAGAATTGTTGATTGTAGCTATTAGAGGCCCACACTTTGCATATACCATATTATGTTATTTTGTTATGATGTTTGAGTTATTTTCAATTCCAAAATGTTCTTTTGTTATGATATTGGAGTTTTTTTCAATTTCAAAATGATTTTGGCAAAGTTTAAAAATAAAAATAAAAATAAAAACCATTTCTATTGACATTATTAGGAAGAGAAAAAAATACTTAGATTTTCATGAGATTGATGGAGGTCTTACAGTCAAAATGTGATTGAATAGTATAAACATTGTTTATTAAAATATTAAAATTGAATATTGCAAATATTATTACTATATTAAGAAATTTAATTACATTACTTTTAATAAATAATGAAATTTTACTATATTAAGGAATTTATTACATTACTTTTAATAAATATTGAAATTTTGATATGTAATTACATTTTCAAATGAAAAGAATTATTTTTTTTATATGTCAACATTGAAGGGTTCAATATTTCATAGCCCTTCAAAGTGAAATGGAACCCTACCCTTCAAATATGATCCCTGATTACAGGTATCCCATGTCATTTCTATCTTTTCAGGGATTTATTGTACTCCTCCGACCGTTACCCCATGATTAATGGGATTTTATGATTTGGGTCTTCTTATCTGGGACCTTGTCATCTCCTGTCATTTTTTAGTTCTTCCCGAGATAATCCTCTAGCTTTGAATTATCAATCATTTTTTTGGCCCCTTCCCCAAATGGAGCTCCATAGTCAAGGCGGGATTCCTAGCCACGACTCCCAGAGCTTCGTCAGGGTTTATCATATCCCCACTGCCCCAAATCTCCCTTCTCCTAAGGAGTTCTCACATTCTCCGTCCTCGGGCCCACGCAATGACCTACAACTAACCCACTTATCTGACCCCCTGTGTTTTCTTAAGAGGATGAGGTTAATAATTCATGTAACCTAATTTATGATGCAGTGAGACCTCCTTAAAAACCCAAAAGGATTAAACAAAAGTCTTCTGATATTTTCTTAGCTCTGGGAGCATATATTACTATGAATGATTCAAGTCCGTTCTATGGCAAACTCGAATCTACTGGGATGATTCTCCGGTAGGCATATGAGCCTTGTCACCTTCAAAAGATGGATTAGAGCAAACTGGCTGGACCTCTTGGGTTATATGTCGGATTGTTATTCTCTGGACAAGGGTTGGCTAGGGGTTATCCTACAAATTGCTTCCGGGCATTTGGTTTTGGGATGCAGCTCCTCTAAAGCTGTGGCGATGGACGATGTTCTTTGATGCAAAGAGAACTAAGACATATTCTCAAGCCATGTGGATTAGCCCCGAAGTTTTGGTCGGTGGACATCTTTAGAAGCATCGGTTCCATGCTCAGCTCCTTCATTTCATCCAGCATGAGTTTCTAGACCACTGACAATATGAAGATGGCTAGGATTCTTGTAGAGATAGACGTGCGAGAGGGTCTCTTGGCGGAACTTAAGATTACTATTGGGAATCTGTCTTTGACTCGATTTTTGGACTACTCTGCAATTCCCTTCCAATGTAGTCGATACCACTCCCTTGAACACCTGGTCAAGGAATGTTGGATGTCAGTTTCTAGAAAAAGGAAGAATGAATGGAGTCATCACCAATGGAACCCGAAAAATTCCACCAGCTCAAGGGACCAAGATTCACTACTACAGGGACTCCCTCCAGAGGAGTCTTCAGCTTCTTCTAAGGTTCGTTCCATTCCACAATTTAAGTGGCATCTAACTAACCTAGAATCTCCTCCTGTGGCCTCAGCTATTACTTCGGATCCTCCAGTAACGGGTAAGTTTAATCCTCCTAGAGCAGATCATGGTCATAAGAGAATATCCTCATGTTTTCTTTGAGGTGGAAGGGGATGTAGTCTTTACTCCTATTACTTTATTGGAAATCCAGAGAGTATTACAGGGTTTTGAAAAGGCAAAGAGCAAAGAGCCCTCATCGAGATGGTTGGAACGTGGAGCTCTTTCTGGAATTTTTTGAGATTATGGGGATTGATTTACTTGCAATGGTGGAAGATACAAGATTAACAAGTAGGATTCTAGTGGCCCTAAATTCTACTTTTATTACATTGATTCCAAAGTCTTCTCATCCAGAATCTTTGGAGGAATTTCGTCCAATTTCATTATGAAATCTATGCTACAAAATAATTGCAAAGATTATTACCAACAGAATAAAGTTGGTTTTATCAAGAAATATATCTATGGAACAATTTGTGTTTCTTCAAAATAGGAAGATTCATGATGCAGTGGGTGTCGCCCAAGAAACTTTCCACAGTATAAAAGCTCGTAATCTAAAGGTGTTAATCCTCCAACTGGATCTCACTCAGGCTTATGATAAGGTGAACTGGGATTTCCTTTAGCTTGCCCTGATTCAAATTAGACTCCCATGGAAATTAATGAAGTGGATCATGGTGTGTGTGACTTCAGTTAACTTTTCTATATTGATAAATGGGAGCCCTACCAAATTTTTTGCAAGCTCATGTGGCATTCGACAAGGTTTCCCATTGTCTCCACTCTTATTCTTGATTGTCATAGAAGGCTTCAGCATGCTTTTAAATAAAGCAAAGGCAAATGATCAAATTATTGGTATTAAAGTTTTCCTAGGTATATCTGTTACGAATCAGCTCTTTGCTCACGATGTTTTGTTGGTTGGGGAAGCGAAGATATCTTAATCGGTTGTTATAAAAAAAAAATTGGTTCTATTCTTTGATACTACTGGTAGGGAAATAAACAACGAAAAATCATTATTTATGGAACATAAATTGGAGCCGACTTTTATGGAGGAAATATTAAACTTGCTTCCATATATGAAACAAGAGTTGATTAAAGGCACAAATTATTTGGAGTTTTTTATAAAACCAAATTCTTACTTGATCATAGACTGGTTATGGCTCCTCAAGAGAATCGATTGTAGAATACATCATAAGTGCTGGAGGTGGTTATACTTTGGAGGGAGGATCACACTGGTAAAATCGGTCTTGCAGAATTTATGTGTTTACTGGTGCTCTATGATTAAGATCCTGAAATCAATTTATGTCTGGCATTAGAAGGCGGATTCATAATTTTATTTGGTTAGGTAAAGAATCACAGAAGATACACTTAGTGGATTGGAGGCATTTAACTCAACCTTATCAGCTTGGGGGTTGGTCCATAAAAAACATTTATGATTTTTCGATAGCTCTCCTGGCCAAGAGTTTGTGGCGAGCTTTAACGGTTGATGGTCTTTGGGGGTCAATCATCAAAGATAAATATATTAGAGGCCAGTCTATTGCGCTATGGTTGAGATCGACTCAGAAATGTACCAAAGGTATATTGAATATGTGGGTCAGTCTCTTATCGACCCTACCTGTGATGGAAAATTGGTCGACTTGGTTACCCAGTGATGGAAATTCTATAAGGTTGGGGGAGGACCCAATCATAGGCGGTTCGTTATCGCTTCGACTCTCAGCAAATCTATTATTAGTGCTTCAAAATAAAGGTCTCTACACTCTCGTGCACGCTATATCTGCAATTCCCCCTATCAGTCCATTGGGAAATTGGATATATGCATCTCAGATCGGTCTATATGGAGTTATGTAAAAGGAATGGGAGGCATATATTCGAGAACTCTATTGGGGCAATATCCAGTTAACAAATGTTTAGGATAGCATTCTTTGGTCTTGGAACACTAATGATGGTGTGCTTACTGCAAAATTGTCCTATGAGGCTTTGATGTTTTCTTATCCTGTAGATATATTCTGGTGGCATGCGGCAGTGTGGAAATGGAACCTTCCTCAGAAGCTTAAATATTTTATCTGGCCGGCTTTGGATAACAAGTTTCTTACCTGGGAGAATCTCTAAAAGTGTGGTTTCATTGGGCCCAATATTTGTCCTCTATGCAATATGGAGGCAGAATCGGTTTTACATCTTGTTATCTCCTCAAAAAAACATAGTCAAGTTGTTTTCTTGGAGATAGGAAGTCATTCAAAAAATACATTTTTATATTTATTTTGGCTCATTTTTTAGAATTTCAAGTGGGTAATAAAGTTCGAAACAACTTTGGATCTTACTTTTCCTTCAAAAAGAAAAACTCAGGTTTCGGTGGCTTAGGCAGACATTGCAATTGTTCATTAGCTACCGAAAACCCATCTTTCGGTAGCTTACAGCATGAAGACAAGATCCTTCAAGCTACAGAAAGGAGAAGCAGTTTTTAAACATTTCAGCAGCCCACAAGCATAAAAGCAGTATCATCCAAAGCTGTCGAAAGAGTGGTGGTTTCACATGTTTCGGTAGCTCACATGCTTAAAGGCAGTATTATCCCAGCTACCGAAAGGAGAGGCAGTTTCAAACCTGAGTTTTTACTTCAAAAGGGTCAAAACTCAGTTTTCAGTGGCTTAGGAGGACATCCCTACCATTCATTAGCCACCGAAAGCAAAGCTTTTGGTAGCTAAAACGCAAAATTCGGGGTTATTTTAGCCACCGAAAGCGCAGGAAATTGGAGACAGTCAACATGTCTTGGGAAAAATCAATTTCTCAGCCGTGGAAAGGTCATTTTACATGCACAAATAATCGATTGAAAACTAGACATCCTAAGCTTTCCAATGGTACTTTCATATATGCATTTGGAGCTCAGGAAGGCAGTCAAAAATCCCCCACAAGATGAGGCTGCGTTTTCAGCAAAAATGGCATTTTTTACTATGCAGAGTCATCATTTTAAAATGATGATTCTAAGAGCCTGGAGAATCATTTTGCGAAACAGGAGGATGTTTTTGTGCCTAACACGTCAGAGAATAATAACCTCTCTCATTTTTCCTACAAGTATCACATATTTGGAGAATCAAATCCATCTCTGAGCCCTAATTTCCGGATCTCAGAATTTTCCTGTTTGACACATGTCTTTGAAATGCAGATCTCGGGAAAATGAAAACAAATTTTGATGATCTGAGAGAGGCGTTTTCTCACAACAAACCAATATACAATAAATTCTTTCGGTTTATAAACTGGTGTCACATATTTGGAGAACCGAACCCATCTCTGAGCCCCATTTTTCAACAGTTTGGCCAAATTAAAAAGGATCTTTTCCTAGTTTATTGAAAACGGTTTCGATCTTCTATCTTTAGTAAATTCGATCCAGCTTCTTAGGATCTGGAAATATGTTGTAAAGGATATAAATCCTAGAACTTGAGAGTAAGTAAAGGTGGGACTTTGGAGACTTCTCATTCCTGTAATCTCAGACTTCTCATTACATATCAGTATTATAAGCTTATTTTGCCATTGATGTTCAGACTTTCTCCTTCTATTTTTTTGTACTTGCACTTGAATATTATGTTCATGTTGTTCATGCTTGTCTTATGCCTGATAACTATCATCTTATCACTGTATTGATAAGTTAGAATTGCAAGTATTCCTTACCTATTGTAATTGGCCATTCATATATGCTCTGTGTCTATGTTTCTGCTGATATAATAGGTTTTCTCCATACATTCAATGTTGATAAACTCTCTAAATAGCAGTGGTTGAAAGCCTTGTCCATCTGAGTGTGTTAATGCATGTTTTGAGCGAGTGAGGTTTGATTAAGTCATCTAACTTGATCCTATTTCCCATACATTATTGATCTATTTAAGTTACCAGGCTCATTCCCTTCACAGTCAGGGAAAGACTCCTGGAGAGATAACACATCTATTTGTGGTTTGTCCATATAGTGCTCGGGTCTGGTTGGAAATAAAGAAACTCTTTACTAGTATTTTTGCTTGGTCTGGGAACTCGTTGTCTGAATGTTTATCTAGTTGGTTTACACAAAAATCAGACATGTGCGAGTTGGTTGTCTTTATTATCTGGGAGACTTGGAAGGCTCGCAACCTTGGGATCTTTGAAAATATACATGTTCACCCTTCTCTATGTGTTGGGAAGGCATTGGCGGGATATAAGGAATTCTCTGGTGCTTCTTGCAGTCTCCGTCTTTCAGTTCCTCATCCTCGGTCGTTGTCTTCAGTCATCTTTGATGGGGTAAGTGCATGTTTCGATGGGGCTTAACAGGTGGGGGGGATTTTGTATGGTGATGGGGCTATCATTTATTTGAGCCCTACATGGCACTTCTTCCTTTGGATGAACTGCAGGACTGGTACCAATACCAAGAGTGAGCTTTGTGCACTTTGGTTGGTGCTTTATTTTTCAAAATTTAGGAATATTGTCATTCAGCAAGTGCAAGGTGATTCACTGGTTATCATCAATTGGGCTAGTGGTACTGGCTCGATCCATGCTATTGTTCTTTTTCAGTGGATGCGGCAGATTCAAGATCTACTTTTGGGGATGCAGGGAATCCTTTTTTCTCACATATTTTGTGATGCCAATGGTGCAGCAGATGCTCGATCCAGGTGTGGCTTGCGGGCTCAGGAAGGTTTTTTACACTTTGAACTCTGGGATGGCCTTTCTCTGGTTGACTTGGGGTCCTTGAGTATTTTCCCGGTCTAAGCCTTTCATCTTTTGGAGGATTTTGATCTCTCTTTTTTAGTGTTGAGGATTTTGATCTCTCTTTTTTGGTGTTTTTTTTCTCTTGTATTTTCGACGGATCCTATAGATCCCTTATCTCTTTTTTGTACATAGGCTCGGGCTCTTTGGCTTGCGAAATATGAGTTGTTCCTTCTTGGCCTGGATGGTGTCTAGGGCCATGGTTTTTCATTGTTTTCTGTCATGAGGTGTGGGGTTATTTTCTCCCCTAGGGTATTGGTCTTTTTGGCTTTTTCAGCAGCCTGTTATTTTGAGGTGATAGTGGTATTGGTGGTGGATCTTTCTGTAACTATTTATATTCTTTAATATGAAGTATAGATCTTTTTCATTGTGAAAAAAAAATTAATCCTCCTAGAGATCTATCTTCCCTTTTCCTTACCTCGTTCCCTCCTTATTCTAGACCAAATCCTAGAACGCCCCTTCCTCATTTTTTTTACCCTTGACGAAGTTATCCTTCCCCTGTCCCAAAGATGGATTATTTACTAAAATGACTAATAGGAGAAGTCCATCCACTTTCACCCCAAATCTCTTCTCTGGGCCCCTTTTATGGACTATCATGCAAACTCCCTTTATGGACTATCATGCAAACTCTCAGGGATGGGATTATTCTAGGCCTATATCCATCAATTTGAAAGGTTTTGGTTTGGACTCGAGACTATTTCCTCTAGTGGAACTTCACCCTTACTCGGACTAATCGCCACTAAAACCCTTTTTTCCTAATTTTGACCTTCGGACATTCTCTATTGATCTCCCTTTTGTTCCTCCTTCCCTTTTTTCCCGCTTCATCCCATATCACCCTCTAGCCCCTCTCCAATACTGATATCCCTCCCCCTAGTCCTGAACCTTCTAATAGACTCTTTCTCTTCCCTCAAACTACTCCTCTTTCCACTAGCGACCTACACAAGCCTACTACGTCCACTGATCAGTCTATTGCTTTGAGAAACTCTGCAAAGGAACTTCTTTCCCACCCCCTTTCCACCTCTCATTATGACCTATGACCAAGAACTAGTTCCAAATGTCTAATGGTTTCTGGGGAAAGGGTTGGTTTATCTCCTGATCCACCCTCCCCCACTCACCGACTTAGGGGTATAAGCTCCCTTATGGGTTCGGCAAGGGACTAGGCTGCTCGGGATGTTCAAGCTAGAAGACAACTGACCATTCAAGGGACTCTTAAAGTGAGTGATCCCTCACCAATGGTTACTCAATGATCATTATATCCCTAAACATTAGAGGGTTAGGGCTTCCCTCCAAAAATATGACCTTGAAGCGACTAATTCATATTAAAAAACCCTTTGTTCTATTTTTACAAGAAACTACTGCAATTGGTGATGATATTTTAAAATACCTATGAGCTCTTATTCCTGGATGGGATTTTGTCAATGTTGACTCGTCAAGCCGTTCTGGAGGCCTCATCATGGGATGGAATACAAAAGAGATGTTGTGTACAAATAGTTGGTCCTTTCAATCTGGTATTGTTGCCGCTTTATTCTCTTTGGAGTTTGGATTGGCATTTCATTTCATCAATATATACGTACCATACCAGAATCAGGTTGCTTATTGGGAGAAGATATTCAAATCACACCTCTTACCCAATGATAGAGTCATTATTGCAGGGGACTTCAATTTCTCTCTTGGGGAAGGAGAGATATGGAGAAATAAAGCTCTAAAGGATCCCCTATATGACTATTTTCTCCGCCAACTTGAAGAACATTCTCTGTTTGATATCCAACCCTTGGATATCATACCTACCTAGCCGAACAATCGAGTCGGCGATGATTCCATTGCCAAGAGACTAGACTATTTTTTAATTAATGAGGTTCTTCTACTATTAGGTGCTATATTGAGACAATGGGTTGGTGAAGGTGGTAAATATGATCATTCTCTGATTATCATGGAGATCGAAAGGCCTCCAAAGAAACCATTGAGGTCATTTGAATTTAATGCATGTTGATTGGATGATGATTGTAATGTCCCCATTAAAATAAATCACATGAAGGGAAAATTCCACCAATCTACTAGTTCCCTAAGTTGGGGTGGAAACATTTAGACTTGGAATAAGGGAGCTATAGGACACCAAATGGACATTAGATTGACAGATATATATTAAAGGGGATAAATAAATATTAATAATAAGAAATAAGATGGCACTTTGTCATGAGGGCGCATAGGTGGTGTGGGACCCACACAAGGCAAGATTCTCCATGACACGTGACATCATATTCTCACCCATTCGAATTCAAGGTGGAGTCTAACGTTATTGGGGGAGTTGGAGACGCATTATTGTTGGAGCATAGGCCGCATCTATGGTAAAGCTGCCAAACTTTGAGGAAAAAGCACTAAGTTTTGAAGGAAAAGTGCTAATTTTGAGGAAAAGCACCATTTTTGGGCAGAAATGAACAGTGCGCGGTACGGCGCCAGATCGATGAGCTCATCGCAGATTGCGGGCCAGAAATTGCGGAGCTCGAGAGCACAAGTCAAAGGAAAGAGTAAATAAGGTGGCCAAGTAGAAAGCTCAACCACCACAATAAATGAAGCGACGGAAGAGGGCTTTGCTACCCTCATTAAGGAAAAGTACAGGAGTTATGGTTACTCGGACCAAGGAAGAGCAACGGGCCGAAGCATTGAAGGCGAAGGACAAGGAACAAAGAACGATGAAGCAGCACCCATACCCGCGATCTGCGCCGAAAATCACGGAGTTTGCAGGAAGCTGCGACGTGACTGCAAGAGGCGCCTACAGTACACCTAGTCGTGTCAGTGGTTAGGGTTTTTGGGGATCACTGTTGGGGAAAGGCCCACAGTTTTGTAAAGGTGCGACCCTCAGGGCCACCTATATATATGCGTAATTGAAAAAGGGAAAAGGGTTGGTTAGGAGGTTAGATAGTTGATAGTCACGGAGTCACTTGTATTGTTGTGTCTTGTAAAGCTGTTAATGATCATTTTGTGCATGTAAGAAGGCTGCGATCTCGCATGAGACCGCTTGGCGTAAAGGCCATTGTATGTATCGACCAGTCGCAAGAGGACTGAGAGGGGAATGTAATTGTATGTCTGTGTCATTGTAATATCTGTAGAAGAAGAGAATAGATCTAAGAGAAGGGCTCCCAGCTATGTGCGTGGAGTATCCCAGAAAGATCTAAGGCTGCAGCTGTGTGCGCAGCGGAACTGTGTTATCCCCATCTCAAGATAATATAAAAAACAGTTCCCGTGGACGTGGCTTCCCTCCTGGAAGTGAACCACATAATTCTTGTTGTTGTGGTGATGCTTTATGTGATTGCATTTCTTTGCTTTACTGTCTATGTTTCCATGAATGTTTCTCTATCTTTATGAATGAGTATGTAAAGTAAACCCTTGAAGCTCCCTTAGAAGTGTACTTGTGCATTGTCGAAGGAGTCTGTAAGAACATTGTCGCTGCAGCGCTTAAGGAGTGTGTTACTGTGCCGTGGCACAAGGGCAGAGATGATACATAGTGTGTCAGAGGTAGCGGGTAAAAGACTCGTGCGTAGGTGCGGAGCTACCGCGCAGCTACGCTAAGAAGAGTGAGTCCTGCGCCGTAGCACTGTGAGACCTTTGAAAGAGTAAAACGCTCTGTTCCGGGATTACCTGCAAGAAGGGAAGGGAGAAGACAGTAGACTCCACACCACCTAGGTTAAGGAAACCTGATTCCTTAGCCCCCCCATAGCCACTTCGGGTGAGACTTCGGGCTGCTACGCAGCTCGTTGCCGAAAGGGCCAGTGCGCCAAAGGGGTGTTTGTTGCTGCGCATCCTGAAAACCCGGGTGTGTCCAGAAAAACAGACAACAAATGGTTCCATTTCCCAACAAATGATTCCATTGTCGGATTTAACCCTATTATTTTGAAGGCAATGTGATGTTGGAATCCTACAACTAAATAAATTCAAGAGTGGTTTGATTCAAAGGCTAGAGAGTTCACTGAACGTGAAAATAGAAGCCCTAGGCTTCAGACAGAGGACTGGTTGCAGAAGCATATTTATACTGAGCTTCACGAAATCTTCTTTGTAACATTTGCAATTGAGTTGCATGAGTGGGTATCCAAGCTAGCAGATACTAATACTATGAGTGAAAGGCTATCACAGTTGGTTTCCTTAGAAGAAGAAAGGATTTTAGCTGGATTCCATCAACAAGTGCAGAAGGCGAGACAGAAGGCTTGGCATGACAGGCATATTAAGAATAAAGTATTTCAGGAAGGAGACTTGGTACTCCTTTATGATAGTTAATTCATCAAGTTTCCAGGCAAGTTTCGTGTATATTGGTTAGGCCCTTTTCAAGTGATGAAGATAACAGAAGGTGGAGCAGTTCAGCTTGTGAAGCTTAATGGAGAGTTGCTGCCCACAATGATCAACGGGAGTCGGGTCAAGCTTTATCGCGACGGCCACTCCGCCCTGTCGACCTAATCAGTTGCTAAAGTTGTGTAGATGTCCAGTGTAGTTGAAAGAGGCATCGCACTTATCAGTCTACACAGAAGTCGTGAGACATTTTCAGTCTCTGGCTTCCCACGCAGTTCCTCGAAGCATCCACGCACTCAATAAATCATGTTCTGAGCGGGCCTGTTTTCGCTCTTGCGGAGTTCCCCGGGTTGTTGAACTTTTTCTCTCGCGGAGTTTCCTGTTGTCGATTTGTCAATCTTGTGGAGTTCTCCTCGCCGTGGAGCCCTCCATGTGCACAGTTACCCATGCTGAAGTTACCCACCAAAAATTTGAATTGCGGTAGTTCTGTAGCCGCATCTGAGTCTTAATGAAGGATGAGACCGCCATCTAATTGTACTTGCTCTGGAAGATTCGGCTTCATTTCCCTAAGATTCATATTTAATTAAGGATCCGAAGGCCTTAGTTCATCTCTCGAAGGCTGTCAGAGCCCATCCCTCGCATTTAATGCACCACAGAGGCACGGGGGGAGGGGGGTTGTCAAATCATCCGCTTAGGTGCCAACGGTTATTAGCGCCACCTGTCCGCATCTGCTACCACCCTCAGATATAAATACCCCTCATTCGTATATGCTTGGGTTACTTTTCCTTGCCATTGCGTTGTATATTTGTCCTGTTTGAGAGTCTAAGCCATTATTTTCAGAGCCGTGTCGTGCAGGCTGCTGAACTCTGTTTTCAGAGTTCGCATCCTACGCTATTCCTCCCTTTTCTGTTCAGTGTTTGTTGTGTATGCAAGTTCATGATGGAGAACTTGTCAACTAAAGAATTCATCTGTCACTTCAGACGTAGAGGGTTAGACCTCGGTATGGGTCTCCCAATCAAGATTGTCGAGCTTCCTAGTTTCCCTGATCCTAGACAGCCCCCGAGCACAAGGGCGTCTCAACAACACCAGCAGTAGCAGTAGCCGGAGGAACCAGTTCCAGAGACCTTGGCCACTCTAGTTAACTACATTCCTCCGTGCCCAAATGATGCACCCGAGGTGCGTATTCCCAAGAATGCCAAGTATTCGATTCCGCTGCCACCAATGGCGGAAATCGTGCAAGAAGAAGGATCCTTGCTTGGACATCTCCCACTGGTTAAGTTTTCTGACTTCAACTTGGGAGATTATAGAACATATCCTCAGTTCGCGCCAAATCACTATCTAAGAGTGGTCCATAATCCTGTTAAGAAGATTGACGAATAACTCCCGCGGGAATTTGCAATAAATCTAGAGAAGCCTGGACTGTTGAACCTGTTGAAGCTACCCCACTTCGGGCGTAGCAATGAAGTTAATGCAGTTATCAAGGTCCTGTTATCCTGTGTTCATGGTGGTTATCTTTGGCTAGGGAGGCCAATTGATCTGAATGTGGACCTGATTCATCGAATTACCGGCCTATCTAAGGTTGGTAAGGACCCCAACGTCCATTTCGTTGGTAAAGACAAGGACCGAAAGCTGGCTGCACAGGTGGTGCAGAAATACAAATTGTCGAGAGGAGGTCAGGCTTATGACCTCATTGTAGATGAAGATGAAGCACTCAGATTCACAGGCAGTCTTCTCGCAGGAAGACTTTTAACGAAGTGCCGACCTAAAAAAGTCCCTGAAGCTGTTGTAGAGCTCACAGTTGCAGCTGCGGAGGGTGAGTAGTATAACTGGTGTCTCTTCCTCCTGAATACATTCTTGGATGACTGCCTGAACATTCAGGACACCGCCAATCAACTATTCCATTTCTCTTGGCTCCTGATCTTGTGTGCCTTTGTCGGGTGGAAGGAACCGCCCAACACTCAGTTTCTTCCGCGCCGCTCAGGAGAGGTTACAAGGATGCACTATGTCAACCTCTGGGATTCTAATAATCCCGAGAAGCGCAAGATGAACCGCGTCGTGTTATTCAAGTACTACCATCTTCTCAGGGAAACCATCCTGGAAATGCCGAGGCTTACTGAGGAGATGGTAGAACTCTATGGAACGAAGTTGGTCTTTTCTGCCAACTTGCATGAAATCTATTTCCGCCCTCTCCGAATTCAGTTGAAAGAATGGGTCGTAGGGCTCTACCAAATGACTACCCAAGACATGGAGGACACCATGAAGTCCTGGCCAGATGAATGGAAGCAGGCCGCTGAAGTCGCTGCCACGATGCCACCCCCTGAGGAGCTAGAGAAAGATAAGGGAAAGGAAAATATCGGGCAAAAGAATGATGAAGGTCCATCAAGACCGGCTACCAAGAGGTAGAAGCTGTCGCACCCCGCAGAAGCGACTGGAGATCCCTATGAGACCCTTCCCGCGGGGTTCAACCAGTACTTGAAGGACCAATTTCAGGAGCTGCGTGCCTCTCAAGCCAATATCAGAAGTGCTCTGGACCTGCAGCTCGTGGATTTGAAAGGTCTCGCAGGACGAGTTGCGCAGACCCATGCGCTAGCATCCGGCTCGCAGGCGCCGCAAGCATCTATAAGCACCGAGTGGGTTGAAGCACCTACAGAAAGGCACACTGTCGTCCACATCCCGCCTGCAAGCATGACACTCCCGGATCCTCTGGCTGCACTATAGGTAAGCACGGTTGGCCCTGTTGAAATAAATTTGTCACTAATTCCGTTGGAAACTCTACAGTTGGTTCAGGAGCAGGTCTCTACTGATCTGAGAGCTAGGGAGCTCTCCACATTCCATGCCAATCAAAGATAGCAGACGTAGGAAGTAGAGCTAAGGGTAGGCTATAAGGAGATCTCTGTGCGGCTTGAACTTCACGAAGCGCAAGACACTGGGATAAGGAATGCCGTCGATGAAATCTCCCAGGAGCTGCCAGCCTGCCAGATTCAACCAGACCTTCCTTTAGTTGAGAAAGTGCAACGCATTGGCAGAAGGGCGCAAGCCCTAGAACAGCAAGTAGTTGTTATGGCTGAGGACCATAGAAAGCAGCTCGGCGAGTTAGAAGCTCGTGTCGTAGTGCCTCCCGTAGATGAGAAGCAAGAATGACTTGAAGCACTGCTCATAGCTTCTACCCAAATGAAGTGCAGAACAGATGAAGCCTAGCACTTAATGACGCAATCTATGCAGTCTTTAGCTGAGCTCGAGAAGCTCCCTTCTAAAGTTTCCCTTTTGGAATAGGTGGAAGCAGCAGAACAGTCCCTAACTGTTCTGAACGAAGAAGCTAAGCCCTTGGAAGGCTTAGCCAAAATGAGAAAGATGAGCGAAGTCTGCAAAGTCCAGCAAGAATTGCACAGGCTCAGAAACAAAGATGCTACTGTCGCCAACATCATTCAGCCGTTTATGGATGAGTATGCTGAACTTGCTGCCCAATAAGAGGCCAAGGTCAAAGAATTTGCTGAGTCTCAAGAGTTGGTCGATGGCGCAGAAGGAGAAGAAGCTACTTCAGACCTGGTGCAGACAGCCACGAAGTGCGTGCAAGACATGGACTCCGCTATTGCACAGTGGAAGCAAGCCTTCGCTGTGACCCAAGCCAAGTCAGATGCACAACTAAAGCATCCGCAAGCTAGTGCGAGTGGCTCGGGGATGAGCCACAAGTAAGTGTTAGGGGCCTGGTTGAGCATAGGCAGCAGCTATGGTAAAGCCGCCAAATTTTGAGGAAAAAGCACTAAGTTTTGAAGGAAAAGTGCTAATTTTGAGGAAAAGCACCATTTTTGGGAAGAAATGAACAGTGCACAGTACGGCGCCAGATGGATGAGCTCACCGCAGATTGCGGGCCGGAAATCACGGAGCTTGCACGCACAAGTCAAAGGAAAGAGTAAATAAGGTGGCCGAGTAGAAAGCTCAACCACCACAATAAACGAAGCAGCGGAAGAGGGCTCAACTACCCTCATTAAGGCATAGTACAGGAGTTATGGTTGCTCAGACCAAGGAAGAGCAATGGGCCGAAGCATTGAAGGCAAAGGACAAGGAACAAAGAACGATGAAGCGGCGCCCATATCCGCGATCTGCGCCGAAAATCGCGGAGTCTACAGGAAGCTGCGACGTGACTACAAGAGGCGCCTACAGTACACCTAGCCATGTCAGTGGATAGGGTTTTGGGGGATCACTGTTGGGGAAAGGCCCAAAGTTTTGTAAAGGTGCAACCCTCAGGGCCACCTATATATATGTGTAATTGAAAAAGGGAAAAGGGTTGGTTAGGAGGTTAGATAGTTGATAGTCACGGAGTCACTTGTATTGCTGTGTCTTGTAAAGTTGTTAATGATCATTTTGTGCATGTAAGAAGGCCACGATCTCGTAGAAGACCACTTGGTATAAAGGCCATTGTATGTATCGACCAGTCGCAAGAGGACTGAGAGGGGAATGTAATTGTATGTCTATGTCATTGTAATATATGTAGAACAAGAGAATAGATCTAAGAGAAGGGCTCCCAGCTGTGTGCGTGGAGTTTCCCAGAAAGATCTAAGGCTGCAGCTGTGTGCGCAGCGGAACTGTGTTATCCCCATCTCAAGATAATATAAAAAACAGTTCCCGTGGACGTGGCTTCCCTCCTGGAAGTGAACCACATAATTCTTGTTGTTGTGGTGATGCTTTATGTGATTGCATTTCTTTGCTTTACTGTCTATGTTTCCATGAATTTTTTGCTATCTTTATGAATGAGTATGTAAAGTAAACCCTTGAAGCTCCCTTAGAAGTGTACTTGTGCATTGTCGAAGGATTCTATAAGAACATTGTCACCGCAGCGCTTAAGGAGTGTGTTACTATGCTGTGGCACAAGGGCAGAGACGATACATAGTGTGTCGGAGGTAGCGGGTAAAAGACTCGTGTGTAGGTGCGGAGCTACTGCGCAGCTAGGCTGAGAAGAATGAGTCCTGCCCTATAGCGCTGTGAGACCTGTGAAGGATTAAGACGCTCTGTTCCGGGATTACCTGCAAGAAGGGAAGGGAGAAGACAGTAGTCTCCACACCACCTAGGTTAAACCTGATTCCTTAGCCCCCCCATAGCCACTTTGGGTGAGACTTCGGGCTGCTGCACAGCTCATTGCCGAAAGGGCCAGTGCGCCAAAGGGGTGTTTGTTGCTGCGCATCCTGAAAACCCGAGTCTGTCCAGAAAAGCAGCCAACAAATGGTTCCGTTTCCCAACAAATGATTCCATTGTTGGCTTTAACCCTATTATTTTGAAGGAAATGTGGTGCTGGAATCCTACAGCTAAAGAAATTCAAGAGTGGTTTGATTCAAAGGCTAGAGAGTTCGCTGAACGTGAAAATAGAAGCCCTAGGCTTCAGACAGAGGACTGGTTGCAGAAGCATATTTATACTGAGCTTCACAAAATATTCTTTGTAACATTTGCAATCGAGTTGCATGAGTGTGTATCCAAGCTAGCAGATCCTGATACTATATGTGAAAGGATGTCACAGTTGGTTGCCTTAGAAGAAGACAGGCTTTTAGCCGGATTCCATCAACAAGTGCAGAAGGCGAGACAGAAGGCTTGGCATGACAAGCATATTAAGAATAAAGTCTTTCAGGAAGGAGACTTGGTACTCCTCTATGATAGTAAATTCATCAAGTTTCCAGGCAAGTTTCGTGTACATTGGTTAGGCCCTTTCCAAGTGATGAAGATAACGAAAGGTGGAGTAGTTCAGCTTGCGAAGCTTAATGGAGAGTTGCTGCCCACAATGATCAACGGGAGTCGGGTCAAGCTTTATCGCGACGGCCTCTCCGCCCTGTCGACCTAATCAGTTTCTAAAGTTGTGTAGATGTCCAGTGTAGTTGAAAGAGGCATCGCACTTATCAGTCTACACGGAAGTCGCGAGACATTTTCAGTCTCTGGATTCCCGCGTAATTCCTCGAAGCATCCGCGCAGCCAATAAAGCCTGTTCTGAGCGGGCCTATTTTCGCTCTTGCGGAGTTCCCCGGGTTGTTGAACTTTCGCTCTCACAGAGTTCCCTGTTGTCGATTTGTCACTCTTGCGGAGTTCTCCTCTCCGTGGAGCCCTCCATGTGCACAATTACCCATGCTGAAGTTACCCGCCGAAAATTTGAATTGCGGTAGTTCTGTAGCCGCATCTGAGTCCTAATGAAGGATGAGACCGCCATCTAATTGTACTTGCTCTAGTAGATTCAGCTTCATTTCCCTAAGATTCGCATTTAATTAAGGATCCGAAGGCCTTAGCTCATCTCCTGAAGGCTGTCAGATCCCATCCCTCACATTTAATGCACCATAGAGGCACGGGGGGAGGGGGGTCACAACTCATCTGCTTAGGCGCCAACGGTTATTAGTGCCACCTGTCCGCATCTGCTACCGCCCTCAACTATAAATACCCCTGATTCATATATGCTTGGGTTACTTTTCCTTGCTATTGCGTTGTATAGTTGTCCTGTTTGAGAGTCTAAGCCATGGTTTTCAAAGCCGTGTCGTGCAGGCTGTTGTCCTCTGTTTTTCAGAGTTTGCATCCTACGCTATTCCGCCCTTTTCTGTTCAATGTTTGTCGTGTATGGAAGTTCATGACGGAGAACCTGTCAACTGAAGAATTCATCCATCACTTCAGACGCAGAGGGTTAGACTTCGGTATGGGTACCCCGATCAAAATTGTCGAGCTTCCTAGTTTCCCTGATCCCAGACAGTCCCCGGGCACAAGGGCGTCTCAACAACACTAGCAGCAGTAGCAGCCGGAGGAACCCATTCCAGAGCCCTTGGCCACTCTGGTTAACTACATTCCTCCATGCCCAGATGATGCACCCGAGGTGCGTATTCCCAAGAATGCCAAGTATTCGATTCCGCTACCACCAATGGCGAAAATCGTGCAAGAAGAAGGATCCTTGCTTGGACATCTCCCGCTGGTTAAGTTTTTTGACTTCAACTTGGGAGATTATAGAACGTATCCTAAGTTCGCGCCAGATCACTATCTGACAGTGGTCCATAATCCTGTTAAGAAGATTGACGAATTCGTCCCGCAGGAATTTGCAGTAAATCTAGAGAAGCCTAGACTGTTGAACCTGTTGAAGCTACCGCACTTCAGGCGTACAAATGAAGTTAATGTGGTTGTCAAGGTCCTGTTATCCTATTTTCGCGGTGGTTATCTTTGGCTAGGGAGGCCAATTGATCTGAATGTGGACCTGATTCATCGAATTACCGGCTTATCTAAGGTTGGTAAGGACCCCAATGTCCATTTCGTTAGTAAAGACAAGGACCGAAAGCTGGCTGCACAGGTGGTGCATAAATACAAATTGTCGAGAGGAGGTCGGGCTTATGACCTCACTGTAGTTGAAGATGAAGCACTCAGATTCACAGGCAGTCTGCTCGCAGGAAGACTTTTAACAAAGTGCCGACCTAAAGAAGTCCCTGGAGCTGTTGTAGAGCTCGCAGTTGCAGCTGCGGAGGGTGAGCAGTATAACTGGTGTCTCTTCCTCCTGAATACATTCTTGGATGACTGCCGGAATGTTCAGGACACCGCCAATCAGCTGTTCCATTTATCTTGGCTCCTGATCTTGTGTGCCTTTGTCGGGTGGAAGGAACCACCCAACACTCAGTTTCTTTCGCACCGCTCAGGAGAGGTTACAGGGATGCGCTATGTCAACCTCTGGGATTCTAATAATCTTGTGAAGCACAAGATGAACCGCGCTGTGTTCTTCGAGTACTACCATCTTCTCAGGGATACCATCCTGGAAATGCCGAGGCTTACTGAGGAGATGGTAGAACTCTATAGAACGAAGTTGGTCTTTTCTGCCAACTTGCATGAAATCTATTTCCGCCCTCGTGGAATTCAGTCGAAAGAATGGGCCGTAGGGCTCTACCGAATGACTACCCAAGACGTGGAGGACACCGTGAAGTCCTGGCCAGATGAATGGAAGCAGGCCGTTGAAGTCGCTGCCATGATGCCACCCCCTGAGGCACCAGAGAAAGATAAGGGAAAGGAAAAGATCGGGCAAAAGAATGATGAAGGTCCATTAGTACCGGCTACCAAGAGGCAGAAACTATCGCACCCCACAGAAGCGACTAGAGATCCCTATGAGACCCTTGCCGTGGGGTTCAACCAGTACTTGAAGGAGCAATTTCAGGAGCTGCGTGCCTCTCAGGACAATATCAGAAGTGTTCTGGACCTGTAGCTCGTGGAGTTGAAAGGTCTTGCAGGAAGAGTTGCGTAGACCCATGCGCCAGCATCTGGCTTGCAGGCGCCGCAAGCATCTACAAGCATCGAGTGGGTTGAAGCACCTACAGAAAGGCACACTGTCGTCCACATCTCGCCTACAAGCATCACACTCCCAGATCCTCTGGCTGCACTGCAGGTAAGCATGGTTGGCCCTGTTGAAATAAATTTGTCACTAATTCCGTTGGAAACTCTACAATTGGTTCAGGAGCAGGTCTCTATTGAGCTGAGAGCTAGGGAGCTCTCCACATTCCATGCCAATCAAAGACTGCAGACGCAGGAAGTAGAGCTAAGGGCAGGCTATAAGGAGATCTCTGCACAGCTTGAACTTCACGAAGCGCAAGACACTGGGCTAAGGAATGTCGTCGATGAAATCGCCCAGGAGCTACCAGCCTGCCAGATTCAACCAGACCTTCCTTTAGTTGAGAAAGTGCAACGCATTGGTAGAAGGGTGCAAGCCCTAGAACAACAAGTAGTTTCTATGGCTGAGGAACATAGAAAGCAGCTCGGCGATTTAGAAGCTCGTGTCGTAGTGCCTCCCGTAGATGAGAAGCAAGAACGACTTGAAGCACTGCGCATAGCTTCTACCCAAATGAAGTGCAGAACAGATGAAGCCCAACAGTTAATGACGCAAGCTATGCAAGCTTGGGCTGAGCTCGAGAAGATCCCTTCTAAAGTTGCCCTTTTGGAACAGGTGGAAGTAGCAGAACAATCCTTAATTGTTCTGAACGAAGAAGCTAAGCCCTTGGAAGGCTTAGCCAAAATGAGAAAGATGAGCGAAGTCTGCAAAGTCCAGCAAGAACTGCACAGGCTCAGAAACAAAGATGCTACTCTCGCCAACATCGTTTAGCCATTTATGGATGAGTATGCTGAACTTGATGCCCAAGCAGAGGCCAAGGTCAAAGCATTTGCTGAGTCTCAAGAGTTGGTCGATGGAGCAGAAGGAGAAGAAGCTACTTCAGACCTGGTGCAGACAGCCATGAAGTGCGTGCAAGACATGGACTCCGCTATTGCGCAGTGGAAGAAAGCCTTCTCTGCGACCCAAGCCAAGTCAAATGCACAACTAAAACATCCGCAAGCTAGTGCGAGTGGCTCGGGCACGAGCCACAAGTAAGTGTTAGGGGCCTGTTGGAGCATAGGCCGCAGCTATGGTAAAGCTGCCAAATTTTGAGGAAAAAGCACTAAGTTTTGAAGGAAAAGTGCTAATTTTGAGGAAAAGCACCATTTTTGGGAAGAAGTGAACAGTGTGCGGTACGGCGCCAGATGGACAAGCTCACCGCAGATTGCAGGCCGAAAATCGCAGAGCTCGCGTGCACAAGTCAAAGGAAAGAGTAAATAAGGTGGCCAAGTAGAAAGCTCAACCACCACAATAAATGAAACGGCTGAAGAAGGCTCAGCTACCCTCATTAAGGCAAAGTATAGGAGTTATGGTTGCTCGGACCAAGGAAGAACAACGGGCCTAAGCATTGAAGTCGAAGGACAAGGAACAAAGAACGATGAAGTGGCGCCCATACCCGCGATCTGCACCAAAAATCATGGAGTTTGCAGGAAGCTACGACGTGACTACAAGAGACGCCTACAGTACACCTAGCCGTGTCAGTGGTTAGGGTTTTTGGGGATCACTGTTGGGGAAAGGCCCACAGTTTTGTAAAGGTGCGACCCTCAGGGCCACCCATATATATGTGTAATTGAAAAAGGGAAAAGGGTTGGTTAGGAAGTTAGATAGTTGATAGTCACGGAGTCACTTGTATTGATGTGTCTTGTAAAGCTATTAATGATCATTTTGTGCATGTAAGAAGGTCACAATCTCGCAAGAGACCGCTTGGCGTGAAGGCCATTGTATGTATCGACCAGTCGCAAGAGGAATGAGAGGGGAATGTAATTGTATGTCTGTGTCATTGTAATATCTGTAGAAGAAGAGAATAGATCTAAGAGAAGGGATCCCAACTGTGTGCGTGGAGTTTCCCAGAAAGATCTAAGGCTGCAGCTGTGTGCACAGCGGAACTGTGTTATCCCCATCTCAAGATAATATAAAAAACAGTTCCCGTGGATGTGGCTTCCCTCCTGGAAGTGAACCACATAATTCTTGTTGTTGTGGTGATGCTTTGTGTGATTTCATTTCTTTGCTTTACTGTCTATGTTTCCATGAATGTTTCGCTATCTTTATGAATGAGTATGTAAAGTAAACCCTTGAAGCTCCCTTAGAAGTGTACTTCTGCATTGTCGAAGGAGTCTGTAAGAACACTGTCTCCGCAACGCTTTAGGAGTGTGTTACTGCATTGTGGCACAAGGGCAGAGACAATACATAGTGTGTTGGAGGTAGCGGGTAAAAGACTCGTGCGCAGGTGTGGAGCTACCACGCAGATAGGTTGAGAAGAGTGAGTCCTGCGCTGTAGCGCTGTGAGACCTGTGAAAGAGTAAGACGCTCTGTTTCAAGATTACCTGCAAGAAAGGAAGGGAGAAGACTATAGAATCCAAACCACCTAAGTTAAGGAAACCTGATTCCTTAGCCCCCCCATAGCCACTTCGGGTGAGACTTCGGGCTGTTGCACAGCTCGTTGCCGAAAGGGCCAGTGCGCCAAAGGGGTGTTTGTTGCTGCGCATCCTGAAAACCCAGGTCTGTCCAGAAAAGAAGCCAACAATTATACATGGCATTACTCAATGAAAGTCGAATTAGAGTGGAAGAGTAACTCCCATGGAAGAGAAAGAGGCATCTTATAAGTATTGTGACACTTGGAGCTAGATTCCCCAACTTCTATGACAACAATGATGAAGATTCTATGACACTTATGACAAGGATCAGACCTTATTGCTGACATATGACCTATATTACATGTCAGGGATAAAAATATCCTCCAAGAAAGCACACAAGGGATTTATGGTAGCCAAGATTCCCCCCATTTGAATTGATGGAAGAGGAAGGCTAGGAAATGTTGGACAAGTGACACTCATGGGAATATCTCCCTAATTCGAGTTGAGATGAAGCTCTTGGAGGGAATTCGAGCCATGGAGGCCTTGGGAGGTTAAAAAAGTACAATAAGAAATAATTATAATAGCTTTTGATCATTTTCTTATTTGGAAAAATTTGGAGAGCTTAGCTTGTCCTTGCACGTTGGATGTTCATCATCCCTGCCTTAGAACCAATTTCGAGGTGCAAGATTCCCATCCAAGTTGGTTGATGGAGAGGCCATTCAGACCTCTCAATATATCTTCATGGAAATTTTTTGATGCAGGTTCAAACCCCAACTGATTTCAAGTTCATCTTCTCTCATTCTTCTATATGCATATTCTACTATCTTTCTCTCAATGTCATGTAAATGTGCAAGGGCGCACTGCTTGTTTCATATAGTTAGTGGAGGATTTTTATATAGACTTCATGGAAATGTTAGCTTCTACATATCTTTGCAATAATCATATCATGAGAGCCACATCTCTAAACACTATGTATTTCAAGTGATATTTACAATCAAGAAAGAGATTCGAGCCATTTTCCTCATAGCATTTGCATAGTGATTTTGGAATGATGTTGTACCTATTTTATATAAGATTTTATTGAGATATTTATCATGTTATGAAATACTTATGGAGTTACTTTGATGGCCCAAATGATTTTTGCAGACCTCTGAAGTGTTACTATGTTTTATGATTAAATTCGAGACTCCTTGTCCACCAATTTCACCCCAAATACTAGACTCTAGAAGTTGTTGTTCATTAGGATACCTATTCGACTCTAAAACCAAATATAATATTGCACATATATTTTTCCTAATTTAATATAACATATACAAGTCTCAGACCAATAATTAGTGAAGGTCGTACAGTTTTTGGAAGAGCATCTAATGTAAGACCTAGGGGGGATTCCCACTTCTCAAATTAACTAGTCTTGTCCCGAAACTTTTTACCTTGCAATTTGCAGACCATGGATGGTTATATTAGTTGTTTGGATGTTTGATAGGTGTGTTAGTGTATCCTATTCCCCATCAAGACCTTCCTCCCCAAATTCAAAATCATTTGGAGGTGTTTGGAACCAGTTGTAAACTAAACCCTTAGAGTCAAAACAAGGTGAATCCAAGGACTTTCCTTTGAAGGGATATTACAGTGGTATCAGAGCATGGTCCTTGAACCTGATTTGGGTGACCATTTATGAGGTCTAAAAGGCATCCCCCACCCTTAGAAACCGAAACTGAAAGTACCTTTGGTGAAGAGGAAGAAGCAGGAGAAGAGGTGCACTCTGTTGAAACTATGACTAAGGATGAGAAAGGAACCTCAGAGATGGAGGAGAAAGAGGAGTTTAGGAAATTCATGAAACCATTTTTTGAGGACATGGCAAGGCAGATAATGCAAGGGTTCGAATTTATGGCTAGTCAAATTGGAAGCAAATTGGCTTTAGGAGGCAGTAGTAGTTCCCCTTTCGAGGAAAAGAAGGCAATTGGTGAAAACATTTTCTCAAAGACAGGGCCTCACAACCAACCCAATGAATTCCAAAGCTCAACAAGAGACACCACACCCAAGTTTCTTGAGGTCAAAGAGGATCTTAACACCCAATATGGAATGCGAGAAGTTCTAGTAGAATGGCAGCAGTTGAGTGAAGATTGTAGGAGAACCTTACCATTTGATCAATTATTTACTATTTCAAACAAGCTCAAAATGAGGAGAGGTAACATAACTCCTTTCCAAAACAAAGAATTGAATTATTCCATAGGTAAAATTCCCCTTCCTACCTTTGATGGCTCATCCCAAAGTTCTGTTGATACTTGGGTACAAAAGTTAAATGTGTATTTTCAGCTGAATCCAATGGTTGAAGAGGATGCTTTAAAAATGGCTATTCTACATCTTGAGGGAGAAGCCAATGATTGGTGGTTCCATGGACCCAAAAAATTGGGACATGATCAAGTCACATATTATGAAGAGTTTGTTAACAGGTTATTGGAAATATTTGAGAAAAAATACCTTGAAATGCCTTTCAAGGAATTAGCATAATTGAAGCAATCTGGAACCCCTAAGGAGTACATGTTGGAATTCCAAAAACTATTAGTTATGGTGGTTGATGTATCTATGGTTCTATTGGTATTTCTTTACTAAAGGATTGGTTGAAACTTTGAAAGGTTTAGTTAAATCTCACAAACCTACTTCATTAAAATATGCCATGAACTTAGCAAGAGATCTACAAAATGTGCTACCCAAGACAAAGTATCCTCCCAATCCCAATTTTCCTTCCAAGTTCAGATTTGACAAGAGACCATGGAAAAAAGGTTCATTTGGAAAGGACAAGAAAGAGGGACCGAGCAAGGAAGAACTCAGAAGAAAGAAACTATGTTACACACGCTTTCAACCATGGGTACCAGGGCATAAATGTGCTAAGGGGAAATCACAATTCATTGAAGTATTTTCTGATGATGAAAGGGACATGGAGGAAGAAGAACAAATTTCATCCCAAGAAGAGGAATATGACACAGTAGAATAAAATCATCCATCACCCGAAAAAGGGATAATGGTAGTGCTTTCAAGAGTGCCTCGTTTTCACACCATTCGATGCAAGGGAGTGGTACAAGGGAAGAGAGTTTCGGTATTGGTAGATGGAGGAGAAAATCATAACCTCATTGATGTAGCCTTGGTGGAGAGGAGAAAGCTACCTACTAAATTATTTGAAGGGTTCATAGTCATCATTCCAGGTAACAATTCTATGGAATGCAACACATGGATTCCAAAGCTACAACTTACCATACGAAATTACACATTTTTTTATAGCTTCTATGTGGTGGATGTTGCTGATACAAATATGGTTTTGGGAGTACAATGGTTGTACTCTATAGGAGAACATACAGTGAACTACCAAATACCTGAAATGAAGTTCAAAGATTCGGAAGGAAAACATAGGTTAGTGAGAGGAATGCACACCTATCCTAACCAAGTGGTCTTCCCACAATATGAAGTCCATATTGATACATGGGGACATTGAATGGGTTGTTGAATGTTTAATCACTTCCCCCAAGCCAAACATAAATATTGCAAAACATCCAAGGGAGATAAGGCAACTACTACACAAGTATGAAAGGGTTTTTGGAGACCTTCCTCCTAGAATACCACCTGACAGAGGAGTTGAGCATATCATTGTCTTGGAGGTGGGTACTTCACCTATCCAAATACCCCCATATAGACACCCAAAAAGGTTCAGATATGAGATTGAGAAGTCTATTCAAGAACTATTGTAATTGGGGCTCATTAGACCAAGCTCAAGTCCCTATGCTTCTTCAGTTGTCTTGGTGAAGAAAAAGGATGGAACCTTAAGGATGTGCATTGATTTTAGGGCCTTAAACAAAAATACAATAAATAATAGATATCCCATCCCTCGAATAGATGAGCTCATGGATGAGATATTTGGAGCAAAGTTCTTTTCCAAAATTGATCTTAGATCTGGTTACCATCAAATTCGGATGAAGGAAGAAGAT
This sequence comes from Larix kaempferi, assembly GCA_027924585.1. Taxonomy (NCBI): domain Eukaryota; kingdom Viridiplantae; phylum Streptophyta; class Pinopsida; order Pinales; family Pinaceae; genus Larix; species Larix kaempferi. Next base: position 13,169,931 of record BSBM01000406.1, on the reverse strand, counting down.
GTGCAGAAAACTGCTTTCAGATGTCACTATGGCCACTTCGAATTTCTTGTCATGCCTTTTGGTTTGACCAATGCTCCACCAACCTTCCAATCATGCATGAACAAAATCGTTTACAAGCAGATCTATAAGTTTTTTTTGGTTTTCTTTGATGATATTTTGATTTACAGTTTGACATGGGAGAAACACTTGCATCATTTAGAAGTTGTATTGAAAATATTGCATGAACAATCCTTGTTTGCTAAATTGTCCAAGTGTGACTTTGGGTTGACAAAAATTTTGTATGTTAGTCACATTATTGGGAAAGATAGGCTAAATGTGCACTTGGAGAAAATAAAGGCTATCCTTGAATGGCCATCACCCGAGAACATCACTGAGTTGAGGAGCTTTATTGGGATCTGCACTTACTATAGGAAGTTTGTGAAGCAGTTTTCCAAACTAACTACTCCCCTTATTGATTTGACCACGAAGGATGCTTTAAAATGGGATGATAAGGCTGAAAAAGGATTTCCAAAGAATGAAAGAGGTAATGAGTAGTTGTCCAGTACTTGCATTACCATATTTTTCTAAACCATTTGTTTTGGAATGTGATGCATCGGGGGAAGGAATAAGGGCGGTCCTAAAGAAAAATAAACACCCCATAGATTTTGAGAGAAAAAAATTGCAGCCACATGAGAGGCTCTACTCTATATATGACAAGGAAATTGTAGCCATCATGCATGCCTTGGCCAAGTTTAGACAATATCTAGTGGGGAACAAGTTTGTGGTCAAAACTGATCATAACAGTTTAAAGAATTTCCTTACACAAAAAGATCTCAAAGAAAGGAAACCAAAATGGGTAAGTAAGGTTCAAGATTTTGATTTTGACATTGAATATGTAAAAGGAAGAATAATATTGTAACAGATGCATTGTCTAGGAGACCTTCATTTTCCCTTATGGACATTTCAAAAGATTGGAAATATGCGCTAATAGTAGAGTATGCCAAAGATAGATTTGCTTTTGAATTTTTATATGGGGTCAAAGGATATGATACATACAAGATATTGAATGGCCTAATCTACTATAAATACTGAATATACTTAGTTCATGGTTTGAACTTAAAGCACAAGATCTTGAAGGAAGCTCATGATTCTCCTTTAGCAGGCCATCCCAGTATCTTTAAAACATATAGGAAATTAATACAAATGTTCTCTTGGAAAGGGTTGAAGGAAGATATTTTAAAGTATGTGAATGAATGCAAGATATGTCAGCAAAACAAAGTTGAACACACCCATCCTACTAGTCTCTTACAACCATTTCCTATTCTAGAACAAAAATGGGAAAGAATCTCCATGGATTTCATCACAGGTTTTCCCAAGGCTTTTGGTAATGATTGTATTTATGTTGTGGTGGATAGACTCACCAAATTTTCTCATTTATTTTCTATTACATCATATTTTACTGCTGCACAAGTAGCTGAGCTATTCTTTAGAGATATTTTCAGATTGCATGGACTTCCCAAAAACATTGTGAGTGATGGGAATATCAGATTTATGAGTGATTTTTGGCAAGAACTCTTTGAATTGGTGGTAACTCAATTGAATCCTAGTTCAATCTATCATACTCAAACTGATGGCCAAACAAATAGGGTGAACCACTGGTTGTAGGGGTACTTGAAAAACTATGTTGGTGAGCAGCAAAAAACACGGGTTAAATGGCTATATGATTTGGGTAAGTTTTGCTACAATACTACTTTCCATATGTCTATTGGCATGTCTCCTTTAAAATCACTTTATGGTTATGAAGAACTCACCTTTTTTATCACATTTTTTTTTATAGTAGAGCTCCAAAAGCTAAAGATTGGGTTGAGAAAAGTTAAGATATTTTGAAGCTTTTAAAATACAATTTGCAGGTTGCCCAAAATCAACAAAAACAGTATGTGGATCAACATAGGAAGGAAAGAACTTTTTAAGTGAATTATTTGGTTTTTTTGAGGTTGAAACCATATAAGAAAACCACCTTAAAGGGAAAGGTTCAGAAAATATTAAACCAAGGTTTTATGGTCCATACAAGATAATTCGAAAGGGTTGGGAGGTAGCTTATGAGATAGAACTTCCGGAAGGTAGAAAAATCCACAATGTATTTCATGTTTCATGCCTTAAGAAGTCTATTGGTTAGAAAAATTCTATTTCAGAAACACTTCCTCCATTAGATGATGAAGGACGACTCATACTCATTCCAAAAACAAAAAAAAAACTGAAAACAAGAGAAAGAAAATTGAGGAGCAGAACCATAAGAGAATATTTGGTACAATGGAAAGATTTGCCAAGTGAGGATGCCACATGGGAAGAGGAAAATTTTTTGAAGCATCCCAATTTGGAATTGATAGAGGGCAAGAAATATTGGGTAGGGAGGACTATAATGTCCCCATCCAAATAAATTACATGAAGGGAAAATTCCACCAATCTACTAGTTCCCTAGGTTGGGGTGGAAACATTTAGACTTGGAATCAGGGAGATATAAGACCCCAAATGGACATTAGATTGACAAATATATATTAAATGGGATAAATAAATATTATTAATAATAAAATAAGGTGGCACTTGGTCATGAGGGCCCATAGGTGGTGTGGGACCCACACAAGGCAAGATTCTCCATGCCAAGTGGCATTCTATTCTCACCCATTCGAATTCAAGGTGGATTCTAATGTTCTTGGGGGAGTTGGAGAGGAATTATACATTGCATGACTCAATGAGGGTCGAATTAGAGTGGACGAGTAACTCCCATGGAAGAGGAAGAGGCATCTTAGAAGTATTGTGACACTTGGAGCTAGATTCCCTAACTTCTATGACAACAATGATGAATATTCTATGACACATATGGAAAGGATCAGACCCGATTGCTGAAATATGACCTATATGAAATGTTAGGGATAAAAATAGCCTCTAAGAGGGAACATAAGGGAGTTATGGCAGCCAATATTCCCCCCATTCAAATTGATGGAAGAGGAAGGCTAGGAAATGTTGGACAAGTGGCACTTATGGGAATCTCTCCCTAATTCGAGTTGGGATGAATCTCTTGGAGGGAATTCGAGCCATGGAGGCCTTGGGAGGTTAATAAAAGACAAGAAGAAAGAAGGATTCCATATTTTTATCATTTTCTCATTTGGAAAAATTTGGAGAGCATAGCTTGTCCTTGCATGGTGGATGTTCATCCTCCCTGCCTTAGAACCAATTTCGAGGGTGCAAGATTCCCATCCAATTTGGTTGATGGAGAGGCCATTAGGACCTATCAAAATATATTCATGGATATGTTTTGATTCAGGTTCAAACCCCAACTTGTTTTGAGTTCATCTTCTCTCATTCTTCTCTATGCCTATTCTACTATCTTTCTCTCAATGTCATGTAAATGTGCAAGGGCGCACTTGTTGTTTCATATAGTTAGTCGAGGATTGTTATTTCAACTTCATGGACATTTTAGCTGCTAAATATATTTGTAATAATCATATCATGAGAGCCACAGCTCTAAACACTATGTATTTCAAGTGATATTTACAATCAAGAAAGTGATTCAAGCCATTTTCCTCATAGCATTTGCATAGTGATTTTGGAATGATGTTGTACATGTTTTATATCAGAGTTTGCTGAGATATTTATCATGTTATGAGCTGCATATGAAGTTAATTTGATGTCCCAAATGATGTTTTCATACCTATTAAGTGTTACTATGGTTTATGATTAAATTCGAGACTCCTTGCCCACCAATTTCACCCCGAATACTAGATTCTAGAAGTTGTTGTTCATTAGGATACCTATTCGACCCTAAAACCAAATATAATGTTGCACATATATTTTTCCTAATGTACTATAATATATACAAGTCTCAGACCAAGAATTAGTGAAGGTCGTACAGTGTTTGGAAGAGCATCTAATGGAAGACCTAGGGGGGATTCCCCCTTCTCAAATTAACTAGTCTTGTCCTTAAACTTCTTCCCTTGCAATTTGTAGACCATGGATGGGTATATCAATTGTTTGGATTTCTGATAGGTGTTTTAATGTTTCCTATTCCCCATCAATACCTTCCTCCCCATTTCGAAATCATTTGGAGGTGTTTGGAACTAGTTGTAAACTAAACCCCTAGAGTCAAAACAAGGTGAATCCAAGGACTTTCCTTTGAAGGGATATTACAATGATGAATATCTTCGGATTGTTAGAAATAATTGATATCCATTTAAACTAGGTATTCATGCATAATTTGGACTACATTTCCTCAGTAACCTTAAGTGAGTTAAAAAACAATCTATTTCCTGGGAAGCTGAAAATAAGGACAAAATGGATAAGGAACTAACTCAGATCGAAGAATCTCTACAATACTACCATTCTAAGAATAAAGAGGGTTTTTCTATTGCTAATCAGAAGAAGCAAATTATGGACATGGAAATTCAGAGGACCAAAATTCTCGATGAAAAGGAAGCGATTTGGCGACTTAAAAGTCGGGTTATATGGATTAAAAAGAGAGATGATAACACAAATTTTTCCATAATTTTGTTAAGCATGGGCACCATTCTAACACTATTTGGAGGATTGAAGACAAAGTAGGTTCACATGTTTCAGTTTTTCAGGACATTGCAAATTCTGTAGTTAGACATTTCAAGAATATATAGAGAAGATGACAATGTATCCATTGAACATATGCTCAGGTTATCGGATATCTATCCTATAATGGTAAATGAGGAACAAAACCAAGATATTATGGATGAGATTAGTTTGGAATATTTTAACGAAGCTATACATTCCATGCAAAAGGACAAATTTCTAGGCCCAGATGGTTGGACCATGGAAATTTTTAGTGGTTTTTTGGATTTGTTTGAACAATATTTGCTTGTAGTTATTGAGGAATCAAGAACACGGCGTAAAGTTATTGTTGCTTTCAATGCTAATTTTATATCCCTAATTCCAAAAGTGGATCAGGTGACTAAATGGGATAGCTTCAGGCCAATATCCATTTGTAATTGTGTTTACAAGCTTATTGCCAATATTATAGCCAGCAAAATTAATCCCATATTATCCTCTTATGTTTCCCATGAATAGTTTGCTTTCCTCAAGGGACGACAGATCTATGATTCCATTGGCTCTGCACAAGAGGTATTGCACTCATCCAAAATACAAAACCTCCCTGCTAGTAGACTTCGCGAAATCAAATGACATGATAAACTTTATTTTTCTTAGGGAAATGCTTCTTAAGGTTGGTTTTGGGCTTCAATTTTTTAATTGGATATATGGATGTGTCATGTCAATCTTCTTTGCTTTACAAATTAATGGATCAACCACAAAAATTTTCAAACCAAGGAGAGGTCTCCCTAGGGGATATCCTTTGGCCCCCTTGCTATTCATTTTAGTCATGGAGGGGCTTACCAGAGCTCTTACCAATGCCATATACAATGGTGCTACTTGAGGATTTAAGGTTGCAGAGTGCATATACATCACACATCTTCTATTAATTGATGATATTATCCTTTTTTTGGATGGGTCTCAAAGGGATTACCAAAAAAACAAAGAGATCATGGACCTATTCTTAGTGGATTCAGGTATGTTGATTAATGGAAATAAGTCTTCTATTTCTACTATGAATCTACCACAAGATATTACTGATTGGATGTTGGTTGATTATGATTATGAGGAAATTAATATTTAGTATGGTTCGAGGTACCTTGGGTATATCTTGAAGCCCAATGACTACTCTAAATAGGATTGGGCTTGTCTTATTGCTTGATAGTTTTTCATCATTTAATTCAATATGATCTAGGATCTTAACTGAGAGAAAAACATGTACAGCATATCAAACATAAGAGACAAGAGACAAGAGACACAAATCATTTCACTAGGGAAAACCAAGAAGGTGAAAAACCCCGCAACTTCCTCAGAGATAGAATAAGCACCAATACAAAGATCACCAAGATGAATCCCCAAAAGATAAATGTCTACAGCAGCTACTACTCCTCCACTTGTGCGCACTCCTCCTCTCTCTCACTAATGTGAAGTGAGTGAATGAGTGAATGAATAGAATGAGAGAGTCACACTCTCTATTTATACAATGAATTGACTTTCCTTTAACTCTAACTGGGCTGACCTCCCTTAGGAGAGTCTAATAACCCATTACCACTTGTCAATGGGCCGACCCCACTAGGGTGGTCCAATAACCCTTTAACCCACATAATTCATACAGGGCCGACCCCACCAAGGTGGTCAAATAACCCATCAAATATAAGTTACGACACTTACAATATAACTTGCAATACTACTCCGGGGTCTAATGCCTTGTCATACATGGAAGGATGGACCTCAATGACTTTAAATGACTCAAGTACAATAATAACTTCTCCGACCCGAAGGAATAAACATCTTCTTCAAAGGTACAACAATAGAATACAAATGTATTGCATACAATATACAAGTGAATATCTTCTGAAGTTACAAATACATCAACACTCCCTCTTAACTAGGAAGGTATTCTCTTGACACAGGTCATCAATACATATAGGCACAAGTCTTCAATTCTGGAGCTAGTTCGTTGTCACTACTGTTGTACCCGTCATCTCGATCACTGGTGTTATCTCTCAATTCTTCTCGTCTTAGGAATTTCTATAGAGCCAACCCTTTTTCATGTTGGTTGTAGGCATAGCCTCCTGTTGGTCTTCATCATATATGGCGATCCTGTGGAATCCTCAGGGATGATTACGTGCGTCAACAAAACCTAGAAAGAGCATCCCGGGACTTTTACAAGGTTACTGCTCAACCTATCGGATCTCCTAGGATCTTTTACATGTGACCTTCACAAAACCTTAAAAGAGTGTCTTGCAACCTGCAATATCTCTAAATAGCATCCCAGGATATTTTATGTGCCTAGAACAACCTATCCAGAGCTACAAGACTGATTACATGTGAACTCGCAAAACCATAAAAGAGTGTCTTGCAACCTGCAAGATCTTTAAAGATCATCCTAGGATCTTTTACGTGCCTAGCAAAACCTGTCTAGATCTCTAGGACTGATTAAATGCGATCCTGCACAACCTATCCACGGCCACGGAGTATCATCCTGATACTCATGATCATACTGATCATAATCATACAGTACATCATCTTGATGCACATCATCATCACATGATCATCCTCTTTAGATCATCTCATCGTCCACGGAGCACAGCCAAGATGCACATCATACAACACTTACACCACCGACATGGAAGAACACATCTACCATCATGTGAAAAATGGCTTCAGCCCTTACATCTATACCAAGGGAGAACACATCTACCACCGTGTGAGAATGGCTCTAGCCCTTACATCTGCACCATGGGGGAGCACATCTACCACCATGTGAGAATGGCTCAATAATTACATCATGACCATGGGAGAACACATCTACAACCATGTCGGAAAAGCTCCATGTGCATCTGCATCTTCCGGACTCATCACTTCCCCTTGGAAGGAACCCAGATCTAAAGTACACCAAGCCTCTCTCTGAATTACTCGAAATTCACTCTGGCTAGTGGTTTGGTCAACACATCTGCAATCTTCTCATCCATCGTAAGATACTGGAGCTTCCTTGCTCCTCTCTACACCATATCCCTGATATAGTGATATTTGATCTCGATATGCTTTTACTTGTCATGGAACATTGGGTTCTCTGACAACTTCACACAACTTTGGTTGTCACAATAGATACAAGTAGCATCCTACTAGAGATCAAATAAATCAGACAGTAACTTCCTTAGCCATACTACCTCACAACTAGCCGAACAAGCTGCGACATACTCTGCTTTGGCTATACTCAGTGCTACGCAAGATTGCTTCCTACTAAACCAAGATATCACACCCGATCCCATACTGAAGCAGCACCCCAAAGTGCTCTTCCTATCTACAGCACTTCCTACCCAATTTGAATCAACATAACCCTCTAGGTTAAACTTTTGATTCCCATCATACTTGAGCCCATAATCAACCATACCCTTCAGGTACCTCAAAATATGCTTTTACAGCAATATAGTGAACATGTCTAGGATCCGTCAGGAACTGGCTCAAGGTGTTCACAGCAAAGCAAATATCTAGTCTCATGTTCGTCAAGTACATCAAGGACCCAATCATCTGACGATACATCGTGGCATCAACCGACTATGATGAAGAATCACTCAATAGCTTCGGGTTCGATGCCATAGGTGTGGCCATCATCCTAAACCGCTTCAGGATATCTACTGCATACTTCCCTTGTCCAAGGAATATTCCATCTGCACTCCGCCACACCTCCATACCTAGAAAGTAATGCATCATACCCAAGTCCTTCATCTTGAACTCAGCAGCAAGCTTCCTCTTTGTATCAGCAATCAACCCAATCTCACCTGTCACAAACAGCTCGTTTGTATGCAAACTGGACAAGAAGTTGTATATCCTTTCATACCATGTCCTGGGTGCTTGTTTCAAAATGTACAAGGATTTCTTTAATTTGCACACATATGACTCCATGTCATGTGTCTCAAAACCGAGTGGTTGCTCCACATACACTTCCTCTTCGACTACACCATTCAAGAAAGATGTCTTGACATCCATCTAGTGTATCTTCCACTTCATCACTGCAGCTAGAGCAAGTATTGTTCTGATGGAAGTGTATCTAGCTACAGGTTCAAAGGTCTCTTCATAATCTATCCCTTCTTTCTGGGAGAAGCCACGAGCGAAAAATTTTGCCTTGTATTTCTCTATGCTGCCATCTGCAGCATGCTTGATCTTGTAGATCCACTTGGAAGTCACAATAGACCACATCCCAAACATCATTCTTCATGATCGACTGATATTCCTCGATCATGGCATCCTTCCATTACTGCATCCTGGATCCTGGGAACTTCAGATTCTTCAATATCTTCAATAGGTATTTTTCTGGATTTGTTGAGTCTTCGTTGCTTGTTCTTCGAAACAAGTATCTCTTGTAGGTGATGGTACACGGTCTTTCCTACAAGACAATTTCAATTGCATGATTAGAAACATCTCATATATTTCAAAACAAATTCTTACATATAAAGACATATGTCATACAATCATGCAATTATCTTAGCCAATGCTTCAATACAACATTTATCCACATCCCGTAACTTTCTAGATGCCTTCCATCTCTACCAGAACATTGTTAAGAGTGTGCACAACTCCCAACATGTCAGCAAAGAGGTTTCATTCTAGATAAGTAGCAATGGAATGTTTTACATTACCATAGGCCACTTACCCATTACTTGCATATTAGTAGTATCTTGTTCATTAATGCAACTTTTCTAAAATGCATAATATACATCCTAAATCATAAGTATGTACATGACTGAACAACATCATTTAAGTAATCATATATACAGGAAATAAAAATTCAAATACTTATCTTTGTTTGGTTGTTGGGTGGACTCCCTCTCGATCTTTGATTCCTTGCAGGAACTACTGGAGTGTGCTCCCTCTTTATCTTTGCTTCCTTGCAGGAACTACTGGAGTGTGCTCCCTCTTGATCTTTGCTTCCTTGCAGGAACTACTGGAGTGTGCTCCCTCTTGATCTTTGCTTCCTTGATTATCTATCTTTGAACTTATATCCATCCTGGACCACTATGCATGCTTAAGTGTGCACTAGTGTCATCATTGTGTCATCCTCAAGATCTCATACGTAATCATACATGCATTAGTATAGTCTCAATACTATCAAAACATTATGATTCTAAATAATCTTAAACATGTATGGTTATGGCCATTTCATACATAGGTAATAAGCATTAGTATTCAAGGTTTCAGGGAGGACTTCTTTTACTCATGCATATTCTTATTTGACCATAGGACTCTTCTGGTTAGTCATATCATCAATCAAAGTAAGAAATGTAATATGCATAAACCCTTGATTACTTAAACTTATAACTTCATGAATAATCATAATCAATCATACAAAAGTATACTTATATGAGATCCTAACACAAGGTAGGATTCTAACTTGATATAGGAAAAACATACCTGGATTATCATGTTTGTGAGTTATGTCTAACATACCCAAAAAATGTCTTCTTTGTTCTCTTCAATGATTTAGAGAGCTTGTGCTAGTAACCTGCATATATCATAAGTTAAGCATTGTAGAAGCAAATTATACATACCTCGTAAGTAGAGTTTCTATGTGATCAATGGATATGGATGCGTCTTTGTCTTCATGTCACCATGGTCATATGTTCTTGATCTAGAACTTGATTTGTCTTTCTTGATGTACCTTTCATGTTAGCGGACAACATCATCCTCATACAACACCACAGTGCATTAGTACAATCATAAGTGTCATAATCCTAATCAATGAATGTCTTCTATCATTCACATGCATTCATACTTTTACTAAGGTTATAAGACAAGTCTAAAATTAATCAATATTGTACTAACCTCAATATTATGAAGACAAACTTAATCATGAATAGATTTCAAAACATACCTGTATCTCCTCAAGTCATACCTGTCGGGATTGCTTGTAGTATTCTTATGTAAGGCCTTAGCCTCATCTCCCTCTGGAACTATAATTTCTTCACTTATGTAGGTGTCCAAATCATTCTCTTCTAGGATTAACCCAATCCACTTTGATTTGTTGAAACTGGATCTGGAGTTGGCTAGGGTTTGACAGAGAAACCCTAAAAAAATCCAAACTTGGAATTTCAAACTTCTGTCTAGACAAGGATATGCAAAATACTGAGGCAAGCAAGCTGGTGTGCTCAGATTTTGAAAACTCCAAAAATTGACCCCTCAAAATTGACCTGCGAGATTCGAATCTGCAACTTCTGTCAAATTCTGGTTTTCTGGTCAAAATCCCAAACTAGGGTTTGATAGAGCCCAGGGTTCTACCCAACCAAAAACTTTTCTCTTGGTCTCTAAATTTCAATTTTGATGAGAAGCATCCAACCGTGGTCTCAGATTCCAAAAAATTCCAACTTTTCAGAAACCCTAATTTCTCGCAGCAATGACAAACCAAAAATGAAAGTGCTCAGAATCCAATTCTGTTTTGACATAAATATATCCCATATTGTTTCTGGTGCAACTCTAAAATTTCAGATCCTCAGGGTCTGAAACTTCGGCTTGTGGTAGAATGACCTATTATCTTTCCAACCCCATAGATCTGGCCTCAAATGGATTCTCCATCAGAGATATATTCTAAGTGTCGCAACATGACCTGTTTATGGGAAGAAACAGCATAGCGAACTTGTACGGAGTGCCACATGTCACTGTTTCAACTTCGGCCTTTGAAAAGTGGACCTATGAAACAACAGTCCATTCCCTAACTGAAATTTTTTACAGAATTCCATTTGGATCTTCCTATCCCAACATATTACCTCTATTCCTAGGTCACCTGTTTAGGGATGCATTCTGGAAGAGGTAGAAACCCTAACTTCTACATATCATATCTCACAAAGTACAACGAATCTGAGGCTGAACGTTTTACAAAGGGTACATATATGTCTAATATTCATCCTATAAAAAATTTAGACCCTGAACCTTCGCCAAAACTGATTTATAGCGAAAGTTTCACGATGACTATTTTTTTCTATATCAAACCCTAGCTTCCAATTTGTCGCAAGTGCAACAAGTGTCATAAATGCCATACAATGCCTTCCTTTAGGATAGCTCTGATACCACAAGAGTTTTTCATCATTTAATTCAATATGATCTAGGATATTAACTAAGAGAACAACATGTACAGCATATCAAACATAAGAGACAAGAGACACAAAGCATTTTACCGGGGAAAACCAAGAAGGTGAAAAACCCCACAACTTCCTCAGAGATAGAATGAGCACCAATACAAAGATCACCAAGATGAATCCCCAAAAGATAAATGTCTGCAGCATCTACTCCTCCTCCACTTGTGCACACTCCTCCTCTCTCTCACTAATGTGAAGTGAGTGAATGAGTGAATGAATATATTGAGAGAGTCACACTCTCTATATATACAATGACTTGACTTTCCTTTAACTCTAACTGGGCCGACCTCCCTTGGGAGAGTCTAATAACCCATTACCACTTGTCAATGGGCCTACCCCACTAGGGTGGTCTAATAACCCTTTAGCCCACATAACTCATACAAGGTCGACCCCATCAAGTTGGTCTAGTAACCCATCAAATATAAGTTACGATACTTACAATATAACTTGCAATACTACTCCAGGGTCTAATGCCCTGCCATACATGGGAGGATGGACCTCAATGACTTTACATGACTCAATTACAATAATAACTTCTCCGACCCAGAGGAACAAACATCTTCATCGGAGGTACAACAATAGAATACAAATGTAATACATACAATACGTAGTGAATATCTTCCGAAGTTACAAATACATCAACATTGCTAAGATTGAGAGTCGACTACATTTATGGTGTAATAAATGGCTCTCCTGTGGTGACAAATTTATCCTTATGAAATATGTGTTGGAAGCATCTCTGGTTTATTGGTCCTCACTTTCTTATGTTCCTATAGGTGTCCTCGATTAGATCTGGAATATTAGCTATCATTTTCTTTGGCAAGGAAGCTCTGATGATAAATCCTTTGCTTGGTCTTCTTGGAAAAAGTCGGCTCTTCCTAAAGATATGGGCGGTTGGGGTTTCAAAAATACGCACTGTTTTGAAAAATATCTCATTACAAAAGGCATTTGGAGATTTATTGAACAGGAAGGGTTGTGCGTGACTGTGGTCACCCATAAATACATTAGACCGCTTACTATTGTTGAATGGATCAGGAAACCTGATAAAATATCTAGATTGGATTCTATCATGTGAAATTATCATTTAAAGGCAATTGATGTTATTGGATATGGAGTCCAATGAAAAATTGGAAACAACCTCTCTTTCAGGCTGGGGAAAGACCCATGGGTGGGGTGCTCGAAGAATTATTCTTTGTCGGATCATTTGGTGGCGATCCTTTATCCATAAAACTACCTAAATCTTTGACAAATTGGTACAAGTATCCATCAATTAAACCACTCTCAGACTTGGATAAATGCAAACGATCTGGGAATTCTTTGCGAGGATCGACAGATTTGGAATAGTTATATTCTAGCTTTGCAGTCCTCCCATGTCATGCTATCTAAACGGGATGATTCTTTAATATGGAGATTCAATGTTGATGGGGGACAATACACCCCATGCTTGGGATATTGAGTTATTCAGGAAGCGAAAAAACATCTTGAGCCTTCGTAGTGGAATTCACATATTTGGAATTTTCAGTGCCCTTTTAGGATGAAACTCTATCTATGGCTTGCACTCCATAAGCAATTTCTGACCTAGGATACCATGTTACATAGATTTTGGATCTACCCCAGCCAGTGCCCACTATGCAGGTATAGTTTTGAATCCATAGATCACTTATTTTTATTTTTCTCATACTCTACCTCTATTTGGTCATATGTTTCTAGTTGCGGAGGTTATAATTTCAGTTGGTGTGGAAATAGTTTGGAGGATGCTCTCCATCATTGGATCACTGATGTAAATTTTTAGGACTATTTGCCTCTCCCAAGGATTATTATCTAGTATATATGGCTCACTAGGAATCGGGCCATTTTTTAATACTATCTTGCTCCCCCTGAATTTTATGGCTCCAAAACTCTTTCTATTTTCTCTCGCTTTCCACATATCAAAATTAAAATTAATCAAAGCATAGTGAGGGAGGAACAAATCGGAAAGTCGCAACCTTAGGTTTATTTTGATGGGGCTTCCCAAAGAGATCTGATGTAGGGTAGTGTTGGGGACCATCCACTTATCTGATGATCATCTTCACAAATTTGAGACTGGTCTTGGTCCCTGCACCAACAATCACGCAAAACTCATGGCCATCAAAATCCTTTTATATTACACCATTCACCTAGGAATCCAGGATATCCAGATCTTCGGAGACTCTCGACTTGTTGTGGATTGGATGAATCAGAGGAAGATCCCCAACAATATTCACCTAGCAGCCATATTTGAGGAAACTATTAGGCTTTTCGTGTCAAAATCCTCACAGCAGATCTAAGAGATGATGTATACCTCACAAGAAAGTAATTGATTAAGCAAGAAAATAGAAGAATAGTGGTCAATGCAGTATAATGAGCAACAGAATAATAATACAGTAGAACTCGGATAAAAGTAAAAATACTTCACACACACTAATTAATTAATCACAATATGGACAAATAAATATTACAATGCATAAGGATTCGAATGCCAAGGTGGCAATTCGAATTAGCCTTCATGGAGTGATCAAAAGATCACTGGAGTGTCATCGGAGCACAACTAGAAGTCTATCTCATCATCAGTGGAGTCATCAATGCGCAAGTAACTGTCAACCATCAGTCAAACTGAGTCTAACTGGGTGTGGTAGGTGTAACTGAGTGTAACTGGCACTAACTGAATGAAGGAGTCTCAGTGGAGGGCGCATGAGGAGCTAACTGGAGTCAGAATGAGCAGTCTAGTCACACTGGAGGTCCATAGGAGTGATACAGTCAGTTGAGAGTCAGTCAAGCCTAAAATCAAGGAGAGAACTGAAGATAACTGAATGGTAGGTAAGGAAGTCCGCCTTTCTCATGCAGTAGGTGAAAGGAGGGCACACTAAGCTCTAGGAGGGATGAAACTGAGTGGAAGGAATATCCGGGGGCTAGCTAACTGAGGGCTAGGTGCTGGTACTGATGAATGGGATGCATGCAAACCCTAAAAGTGCATGCATGACTGAAAATGCTGCTAGGACTAGGATGGAGTATAGGAATATCCTAACACCCCCCCTTAATCCATCCTAGGCCCTGGTAACTAAGACCAAAGGTCACCCAATACAATGAATAATAACAGTCAATCAACCAAGGAAATGGGGAAAACCTCATGGGAAAAATACCCCCCCTCAAAATAGACTGTAAGACACACACAAAAATAAATGCTCCAAACTCAAGCAGGTGTGATGCTTGGTCATATGTCTGGAGGTATCTTCTTCTTGGGAAGAAGTGGATCATGCTCAGAAAGCATGTGCTTGTACTTGCTCTTCAGATCGAATGTGATGAGAACAAATCCAAAGGTATGAGGATGATCCTTGAACCTGTGATTCGAATCAGCTGAGGTAGGATCAAAAACATGAATGTGCAAATAGTCTTTTGTCTTCTCCTTTGAACCACCATGGGTGAGATTATGCCAAAAGGAACCATCAAATAATAGCTTGAAATCCAAATCAGATTTAAGACTTGAAGAATAGTTTCTTGAGATCTCCTTTGAACCAATAGGGGTGTGATCAAAACTATCATATGCATGAGAAATTATCCCAAATAGTGATTGCTTAGGATCCAAATTAGATCCAAGACTTGAATCATGGTTTCTTGAGATCTCCTTTGAACCATAAGAGGTGAGATCAAAACCAGTAAATGCATGAGAAGTTATCCCAAGCGAATGGAAATGGTTTCTTGAGATCTCCTTTGAACTAGCAAGGGTGAGATCAAAACCATGATGTGCATGAGAAATTATCCCAAGTGAATGGCAATGGCCATATTCTTCAATAACCTTCTGAAAGCATGGAATAATGATCATATAGTAGTAAATAAGAGGTGATTTCTTGAGGAGAGCGAATGCATTACCTCCAATAGCTGATTTGACCTTCGAAACATTCAATAGATCATGATGCAAACCAACAGACTCTGGTGCAAGAGAGGATTTAGGACCTTCTGCAATATCTAGAGTGTGAGATGGCATAGAAAGAGAAGAAATTTGGAGCATGAGTGTAGAATTTGCAAGTTCTTCTTTGTGGACAAATTCAATATGAGATGTGTTTGATACTGGTTAATGATTAATGAGATCATAAAGGAGGGTGAATGCATCACTTTGCTTGCTCTCGAAAGGGTTTGGACCAATCCCTTCATTTTGTTTGCCAAATATTTCATCCAGGAGGGCCCATAGATCTTTTGGAGATTCAACATCATCAATGAATTGGTATACCATGTATTCAGGCAAAGCAAACATCATTGTTGCATAAACTATGTCACCTTTATTTAACCAGTCAATCTCTTCTTCAGAGGATTCGAACTCTCTTTCAAAACAATGATCAAAGAGATCATTTTTCTTCAAATATGCTATCATTTTCGGTTTCCATTCATCATAGTTGAATGGAGGAAGAGGAGGGATTTCTTCTGAATATGTGGAAGTTGTAGAAGACCTGCAAAAAAAATAGAAAATTCTGCAACTGCTACTGCTGCAAAAGATGCAGAAACTGCTGCAACTGCTGCACTCGAAATCTTGATAATAACCTGCAAAAAACTCTCAGGAATGGAGATAAATAATACTCTCAACATGCTCTGATACCATGTGAAAATCCTCACAGCAGATCTAAGATATGATGTATACCTCACAAGAAAGTAATTGATTAAGCAAGAAAATAGAAGAGTGGTCAATGTAGTATAATGAGAAACAGAATAATAATACAGTAGAAATCAGATAGAAGCAAAAATACTTCACACACACTAATTAATTAATCACAATATGGACAAATAAATAGTACAATGCATGAGTATTCGAATGCCAAGGTGGAAATTCGAATTAGCCTTCATGGAGTGATCAAAAGATCACTGGAGTGTCATCGAAGCACAACTAGAAGTCTATCCCATCATCAGTGGAGTCATCAATGCTCAAGTAACTGTCAACCATCAGTCAAACTGAGTCTAACTGAGTGTGGTAGGTGTAACTGAGTGTAACTGGCACTAACTGAATGAAGGAGGCTCAGTGGAGGGCGCATGAGCAGCTAACTGGAGTCAAAATGAGCAGTCTAGTCACACTGGAGGTCCATCGGAGTAATACAGTCAGTTGAGAGTCAGTCAAGCCTAAAATCAAGGAGAGAACTGAAGATAACTGAATGGTAGGTAAGGAAGGGCACCTTTCTCATGCAGTAGGTGAAAGGAGGGCGCAGTAAGCTCTAGGAGGGATGAAACTGAGTGGAAGGAAGCTCCAAGGGCTAGCTAACTAAGGGCTAGGTGTTGGGACTAATGACTGGGATGCATGCAAACCCTAAATAATGCATGTAAACCCTAAAAGTGCATGCATGACTAAAAATGCAAATAATGAAAATGCTGCTAGGACTAGGATGGAGTATAGGAATATCCTAACATGTCGATGCCTTTGAGCATACCAGTTTCATGCATATGTTTTGCAAGAGGAACATGCATGCAGATCTCCTATCCAAGATGGGGTTTAGAGAGACTGTCGGAAGATGGCTAAGATGGGAAAAGATCAAAGACCGTATCATTGAACATGATCCAATACCATTTACGGCTGGATTGTAGATACTAGATGAATATTACTAATGTTTTTATTGATCCTCAATGTAATAATAGGTTTATAAGACCACTTTTTTGGTGTCTTTATAGACTATATCCACAGATAGCTTTCCAAAAGGGTATGCTATATACTAGTGTGACTATCATATGTATGAAATATTTTGCAGGAACAGCGGGACTACCTAATGTAATTTCTATACTCAATCAAAAATGGACTAAGGAGATATATATGAATCAATGCAGTCTCTGTATAATGTGTTTTATTTTCAATAATGAAATGCAGCTTTTTTTTAAAGGAAGAAAAAATTAAGTGGAATATTTCTAGTGTTAGATAGAAATTCTAGAATTTTTACCTATTAACTTTGTGTTAACTACCTTAAGCTTGTTTATAATAAGAGTTATTATTATAAAGTTGATTATTACAAAATTTAATTACAGATAATATTTTAGTGTTTTATAGTAGGCAATTTCAATTTCTTTAAGCATAAGTTAAACAGTGAAATAAATTTAACATATTTTTATAAAGTTAGATGTAGAATAATTGAGAATAACTAGCATAGTCACATTTATTTATTAATAATATGATTAATATACCGAAAAGGAATAATAATGTTACATTCATATGCCTATATTAATTATCTTATTAATATTATTAATAAATATGGTTATGCTAGTTTACATGGTGAATTATTATTATTCTTATTATTATTAAATTTGGATTTTTTTTTACTATGGGTGATCAACATTATTAAATGTGATTGGCGGTGGGTGAAAAATGAGGATGAATATCAATTACTTTCATTTTTGGAGTTGACTTCAATTCACCATTGGTGACATTTATAAAAAAATTATAAATAATAAAAATAAAGAAAATAATATATATAAATAAATATATAATTTATCAAATAATCTCTATATACATCGAGTTTGATGCTTGGAATACATCAAGTTGAAGAGGGTGGAACTCATTAAATGGGTTTCAGATCATTGGTGTCTCGAATTGGATTATATTCTTAGAGTCAGTATCCTTCCAAACGGGTGGTTAGTTTTCATGTTTCTGAAGGACGAAGATGTGCAAAAAATGCTTGGTAGGGTTTGGGTGATTGGGAAGGGATCCCTTGTGCCTAGTCGGTGATATTTGAGTTTCAACCCTTTAAAGGAGAATATTGTAAAGCACCACCTATAGCTCCTCCTTCCTGATTTTCCCATTCAACTTTGGACTAAAAATATTGTTGTCGCACTGATGGAGAAACTAGGGAAATTTATTTCCTTGGATGAGAAAATGCTTCACTTTGAATACAAGCATATGGCGACTGTTATGGTGGAATTTGATGTGTCTATGGGACTTTCGACGAAAGTGGAGATTGTCTCAGGAAACTAGATTTCCTTACAACACCTTGATTATTTAAATATTCCATCATTTTCGTTGCCATCTATGCAAAGGCGCTATGCATCTCTAATCTAATTGTCGAGGGTCTTTGTTCGAAACGGAGGATGATGACTTTGATGAGGGTTTAGTGTCAAATATGGTTAAAAATAATCTACTTGGCGAGTATATTTATGATGGAAACCTTTGTGTTGTAAATGTGGATCAGTTAGAAGCCATTTCCTCCTCAACAATGGATACTCTAGACTCAGACTTAGGTATGTCAAAACATTATTCTCCTCCTTTCTATGAAGGCATTTCATTAGATGGATTGCTCTTTATTAAGTCTGTTGAAAAATAATATGTTAAGAAATCCTTAAATGGGGCGTTGTTCCAATGTCGGGTCTTGAGTCTAACATTCAGACTTTGGATAGGGTTGGATGTAAATATTTTTCCTTTGCTCAGCCTTCTGTGGACTTTTCAAATCATTCAAATATTATTAAACTTGGTTTTGGTGATGTTGGGGATTGATCTGTGATGGGGGTGTCTAAGAGACTTCTTTGCCATTCTTCTTTGGAACCTTTTGATGTTGTTCCTCCTGTCCCGACCCTTTCTTCCAATATTTTTGTTGTGGTAAGGTTGTGAACTTGACTAGGCCTTTTCGTAAGCATGGGGGGGTTTCAAACCCTCCTCCACTGAATTCTCCTAGGGTTTTAAATTCCATAGATGGGGATTCTTGGGATATTTTCCCTAATTCGAGGAGACTTTATGTTAATTCTCCTTCTTATAAATACATTTTGGTAAAGACCCTTCTTACTATATATTCCAATTCTTCTTCAAAAAATCCTAATATTACCCCTATAAAATCCATCTGACACCATAATGTTACCACTAGAAATAGGAATAAAATAAAGGGAAGGTAGACTAAATATGGAGGTGTAGAGGGTGGCAGCACTTCTTTTGTCAGTGAGTACATTCCCTTCTCTACTAAATTGAAGGATGCTTCTTTGACCAAGTCATCTGGTGCTTTGATTTATGATTCTCGGGCCCGTAGTGCTTCAATTCCCATGAATATTAGTGATAAATTATTATGGTGTCCTTCAACATAATGGGTATTGGATGTGCCTCAAAGTCTTGTTCCCTCAGGAGGTTGTTTGAGAATACAAAACCTGATTTAGTATCAATTCAAGAAACGATGTTCTTGGGAGTGAAATCTTGTGAGTACTTTTTGAAAATATTTCCTAGTTGGGAAGTATGTGCGTGTAATATCCCTGATCTTAAATCATATGATATTATCTCAATATAACTTTAAAAATCAGAAATTTGCAAACAGTAACTAGTTCACAGAAACTAGTAAAGAAGGAACTAGAACTGATTCTTAGTTAACCCATCCAGAGCTTTATTATTGGATACTTGTAGGTATGCCAAATGTATGGGTGAATATGCAGCAGAAAACATATCAGAAATAGGGCCAAATTATGACTCCTATGCACAAAATACTAGGGCCATTTACATTTCAACAACAGCTTCTATTGAGGTCTACTTTGAGGCTTCCTGGGCACTCCGGCATATGCATACTAGGCTCAGTTGCTTACACCTGATTGAAAACAATGGTGTATATCAGAAACTAAACTCCCAATTAGGTGTTGGAAAATTTCTTCTGAGAATTTGGGAGGTTCTGGTTGAATTTGGAAGCAAAAGAGGCAAGGGCATTATATTGGACTGCTCAACTAGCTTGTTTCCAAACTCTTCCAAATGGACTGATAAGGTCTTTAATTTGAAATATTAATGTGGGATGGTATTCATAAATGTCTCAAGGACCCAATACAACTGACAGAATCGAATTTGGGCATACAGATACTTGTTAATTGACCAAACTGCAAAACTAGTCAATTTTGGGTGCCCAATGAGCTAGTCTTGATAATTGATGACTCAAACAGCCAGAGGGGATCATGAATATATTAATTTTGAATTAGGATGGACTATAATGGAATTTAATAAACTACATAAACATTCATAAAGATAAATATATACTATGAGCTTTGTATCATACATAAACTGGAAAACTAGTTAATAAAAAGTGTACATTGAACTAGTCTTGAAAGATAGGAATCAAACTACCATAGGAGGCTCTCTAATTCCTCTTATGATACTTAATGGAGATATGATATTTCATGTACAGCAGAAGAAAATAATAACTGAGTTCATTAAGCTAAACATTAAATGGCATATCCTCAGACATCATAGATAATCTATGTAATTGAATTTTTACACTGATAGAAGAAGGAGATTACAGGAAGGAGTGAGAAGAGAAGATGTGTGTTGGGTCTAGGAAATGCCCCTTTTTGGCCATCCTTATTACATCATTTTTCCCTAATTACACCCTATTTTCATAAGCTATACCTATGCCTTTTCTCTAGATCAACCAATGATACCGACAGGTACAATTCGTTATTGCTTTATTTATTTTATGCCTAAGATTATTAAGGTTTTAGATCCTAGTCCTTGGTTTATGCTAATCTATGTGATTTCATTTAGTCAAGGTCTGAAGCGCAGGTGTATCAGCCGAATGGCGCTATTTGTTACTCTTCAAAGCCCGATTCCTCATAACTCCAAGGGACATCGCACTCATCCACGAGAATCTGTAACAGGCCTCCACTGAAACAGAACCCAGCTGCAACAGACAGATCGCATTCAAGCTTGCTAAATCCGTTGATCCATTGATTACTGGAGTAACATCTGCTTCATGAGTAACATCCTTGTTTAATATGGTTGTAACAGTTAGCTGTAACTCCATAGCATGAAGATCATAGATCTTCATTGCTGCACGATTTTAGTGGATCATGATCTGTACTTTCAATGTATAAATATGAGAAGGCTCCTATAGCCTAGGGTTGGACAATTGCTATTTTGCATAAGCTGTAACAGAGCACTGAGACTGTCAATTTCCATCATTAATATGAGAGCAGAGTTCTTCATTTCTGTGTCTTAATTTGTTGTGATTATCAGTGTCTCTGTTAGAAGGCCAGGGCTAGCCTTCTCACAGAGATAGTCGGTTTAGGTAGGCAGGTTAATTTAGCTTTCTTTCTGTGTGTAGTGTGGAATTATTGTAGATTTTACTGTTAGCTGCAACAGAGGTTAGCTTTCCTTTTGGTAGTTCATGATTGCATCTTGAAGAGCTGTAACAGAATGGTGTGATAGTCGACTGTGTAGTATAATTCATTTTAATGCATGTGTGTTTGAATCAACTGTAACAGCCAAGCTCAATTCCAATATCTTTAAGTTGTTTATGCTTTCTAGGATTTCCAGTAATTATCAATTAGAGTTCAAGCTTATATTTAGATTCTGGTTGCTGTTTTATCTTCAATTGGTTTATTAAGGTAGGCAGATTGTGTTTGAGTAACAGTAGCTACTGGATGGATCATTTTGGTAAAGATTGAATATGGTAGTTTGATAATTATAGGATTTAACTTCTTGCAAAAGTAATCTAGTTTATTTCTATTCTTAATTTTATAACTGCTAGGTTGATTTCTGTAGGAAGGTAGCTGCAATTGAATTCCTAGATGTATGAGTTAGATTAATTTTCTTTCTAGAATGAGTTTGGTTGGATAGACTAGTAGGATCATTATCTCTATTTAGTTAATCAACTGCTTGACATGTTTATGCACATATTATGTTTATTTCCATTGAAACAAAAGACCTCCCTGGGTTTGACAATTTATATTGACCATCTTGTGTGTTAGCTTTAATTAATTGACATATAGGGTGACCAACATTTTGGCACTCGTTGCCGGGGATGGTGATAGATAGACAGAGTTAGTAGTTGGTTTCATTTTATTTCATTTTAGTTTAATTATTTACAGCATGCATGAATACAAGAAAAACAAATCGGGAACCCCCTTTGAATACTAACATTGCAGGTGGAAGAGGTCGAGGTCGTAACGTAGGTGGGAAGACATACATACATCAATGAAATAATTGCTAGAGATGATTCTTCCACTAGACCATCATGGACATCTACAGGAAAGGGAAATTCTATTCCTCCCAACCTTGAGCATTCAGCATCAACAATGGAGAATACAACGGGACCTTCAACTCCTATTGCAGAAAATAGAACTCCTGAAGATAAGGGAAGTGTTGTAGGTGCACCAAATAGAGAGGAGATCTATCATATCAATGGAACCAGAGTTACTAAAGAAGTGTGGTTGGAGACGCTCCGAGTAACAAAGGAAGAGAGAAGGTGAGAAGAAGAGAGGAGAAGAAAAGAAGAAGCCAAAGAAGAGGAAGAACGCATAAAGGAAGCTGTTGAATTTTGGACTAGAACCATGGCTAGTGGAGAACAGAAGGGGAGAACGAACATGGGGAGATTCGGGAAGAAGAAGGAGAAAATAATCATCCTGGTAATACTGTGGCTACATTAGAATTCCCCATCCTCCAGACACCTGGAGCAGCTCCCATGAAAAATATCTCGCCATCATTTCTCTCGAATTTTCATGGTAAGTCCTCTGAGGATCCTGATGAGTTTCTTTTTGAGTTTGATATCCTCTGTCATAGCTATGATTACACCTCTAGTGCTCAGAAGCTGAAGTTATTCCCAACCACCTTAAAAGGAAATGCTCTGTGTTGGTTCATGAGTTTGGGTCGTGAGACCATTACTACTTGGGACCAAATGAAAAACACCTTCTTTTCCAAGTACCAAGAATATTGTAGAACTAGGGATAGAAAGGAGGAGTTGTTTAAAATGGTTCAAAAGGATGAAGAAAGCTTGGAAGACTTTGTGGAAAGATTGTTGTACAATTTACAAAGATCTGGTCACGCTGAGATTGGTAAGGATGTGGTCAAGATTATTTTACTACGAGGAATTAGAGAAGACTGCCTTGATATGATGAATTTGCTGGGAAAAGGGGACATCTCGAAGGAACCTTTCGAGAAGATTGTTGAATTATGTCGAAGGTACTCGAGGGGATCTTCTAGAACCAACAAACGAGACAAAGATCAAGACCAGGATGTCTTCACTAGGACTCATAAGTCAGCTAGTGGAGGGGGCACTCGAGCAAAAATAGGCAACTTACTGAAGAATTTTAAAACAGACATGATGAGCTCCATTTCCTTAGAGTTAGATGTCATGAGAGCAAAGCAGAAGCAAGTAGTAGAACACCTTACACTTGGTGTATTCTATCTTAAATGTAGGAAAAAGCATCCACTGAAAGAATTCCCACTGGACAAAGCAGAGATATGTAGGATATGTGAACTGGAGCATGATACCAAGGAATGTCCTTCATTAACTAAGGTTAAAGCAGTCCTGCAGGCATCCATTCTGGATGTAGAGCCAGCTTACTTCATGGCACAGAAGAAACCATGGTAGCCTTGCAATCAAGGTATGAATCCAGACCCATCATTTTTTTTGAATAATATGAATGGAATGAACAATATGCATAATATGAATACACAATTCCCTTCACATTATTCTAACAATCAGTGGCATCTATCTCAGAACCCAATGCATAATCCTAACCCATGGACACCATGGTCACAGCAGTCAAACAACCAAGCTCCTTGGAATTCCAACTGGAGAAATTCTTACCAAGGAAATAACTTTCCCCATCACCAGACTCAGTATCAACAATATCCTCCTCAACATTATCAGCACCAACATTATCAGCAACCACAGCTCCCATTCCAACACAATGCCGCACCTATGAATGCACCACTTCAACCACAGTTACCTGCACAACCTAACTCGAACCCAAACAATAAAGCAGTCCATCAATTTGAGACTGCCAACATGCCTACGTATTCCATCACCCATATTCCCTACAATGATATACAATTACGATCAGGAAGGGTGGTGGAACCTATTATCACTGAGGATGTTTCATCCCCAATGATTGAAACTAGAGTGAATCAGCACTATGAAAATATGGTTAATTGAGCAAGCCCCATCATTGAGGATGCTGATACTCCTACCGAGACAGTAACTGAGACTCAAAGAGTAACACACAAAGTATCATATCCTACACAGTTGATGAGAGAACTATCATACCCTGAACGATTGGCCCTATAGAAAATAGTGGAACATCCCCAATTCGATCTCGTGGCAGAATTGAAAAATTTGCATGTTGAAATTCCACTGTTACAGGCCCTCCATGATGTGCCCATTTATGCTAATATTGTTAGATATTTGTGTGTCAAGAAACTAGGAAGAAGGCCCAGGGACCCCCCCACTATCCACGTATTGGGAAAAATGGG
This sequence comes from Larix kaempferi, assembly GCA_027924585.1. Lineage (NCBI taxonomy): Eukaryota > Viridiplantae > Streptophyta > Pinopsida > Pinales > Pinaceae > Larix > Larix kaempferi. The sequence goes on along the minus strand of BSBM01000406.1, from coordinate 13,145,022 downwards.
GAAGGCCCCTGTGGCAAAATACGATGACCCTGGAAACCCAACTGTTACAGTTCACATAGGGAACACACAAATTCCCAATGTCTTGGTATATTTAGGCGCAGCTAATAATGTTATGACCATAGATACTGTGAAGAAATTGGGACTCACTAACCTTCGGTCGACCCCTACTGTTTTGGAACTTGCTGACAGATTAACGATCAAGCTTGAGGGGATCCTAGATGACCTCGTGATCTCAGTTGACTCATGGGAATACCCTGCGGATTTGTTGGTGTTACAACCGAAATCCCAGTTGGGAGGACACCCACTAATCCTGGGAAGACCGTGGTTGGCCACAGCAGATGCATGTATCAGCTGTCAGTCAGGATCTATGACCATTTCAGATGGGACTGAGATCAAGAGCCTAACTTTGTACCCTCTAGCTCGGCCAAGCACAGAAGCTGAAACTCCATTGTGGGCAAATTTGGAGGAGGAAGAAGGTGTGCATCCGTTATTAACAATAGGGAGAGCCTTAATGTTTAAAGATGAAATAGAGGATATTCCATTAATAGTTTCATCAGTGAGCCCATGTCAGTCAATAAAAATGTCTATCAAATCTTGGACAGTACTTTAGCTGCAACAGAGCAAGAAAATCTTACAGAAGAAACTCTAATCGGTGATGCCAGTATAATTCCAGTACTCAAGAATTCGAAGAGTATTCTAGTATAAATCGGGCCAGGGAAAACATTGAATATCAATCCCAATCTTGCGCCTAGCGAGCTGGAATAGCTAGTCACTCTGCTGAAACAATGTAGGGGAGCTTTTGCTTGGGAGTACACGGACATGGAAGGGATTCCTTCCAATCTATGCACACATCACATTTATATTAAGAGCGACTCCAAGCCTATGTGTCAACCACAATGAAGGATGAACCTGAACCTAAGAGACATAGTGAAAGAGGAGATCCAAAAACTTTTGGAAGCAGGATTTATATACCCGATTTCAGACATGAGTGGGTTTCCCCACTTGTGATTGTGCCAAAGAAGAATGGGAAATGGAGGGTCTGTGTGGATTACAGAGAATTGAACAAAGCAATGCAGAAGGACCACTTCCCCTTACCTTTCATCGATCAGGTCCTTGATACATTTTCTGGGAAAAAGTATTTTTCGTTTCTGGATGGCTTTAGTGGCTACAACCAGATCCAGATTGTTCCAGAAGACCAGGACAAAACCACTTTCACCTGTCCATGGGGAACTTTTGCATACCAAGCGCTTCCTTTTGGGTTGTGCAATGCACCAGCTACATTTCAGAGGGCAGTGATTGGAATCTTTTCGGAAATGGTGAATGATTGCATGGATATTTTTATGGATGACTTTACTCCATATGGTGATAGTTATGAAGAAGCACTGAAAAACTTAGAAAAGGTCTTAAAACGCTGTGAACAAAGTCATCTCTCTTTAAGCACTGAAAAGTGCCATATGATGATGAGTGAGGGCATAGTGCTGGGGCACTTCATCTCTTCTGAGGGTAACCAGGTAGATCCATCCAAAATCAAGGTAATTGAAAATATACCAACTCCTAGAACACAGAAGGATGTACGCAACTTCTTGGGGCATGCTGGTTATTACAGAAGGTTCATAGAAAATTTTTCCAAACTAGCTTCTCCTTTGTTCACTTTGTTGATGAAGGATGCACAGTTTGTCTGGAATGATGCATGCCAAACAGCGTTTACTGAGCTAAAGAAAAGGCTATCTACAGCACCCATCTTACAAGGGCCCAACTGGGCTCTACCTTTTCATATTTCTTCAGATGCTTCAGACACTGCCATTGGAGCATTTTTGGGACAGCAGAAAGTTAATGCTCCTTACGCAATTTATTACATTAGTAAGAACTTATCTCCTGCTGAACTGAACTATACTGTCATAGAAAAGGAATTCCTTGCCACTGTTTATGCCATCAACAAATTTAGACATTATATTACTGGATATTCCACCTTTGTGCACATTGATAAATCTACTATCAAGTATTTAATGAATAAACCAATCACAAATGCTAGAGTTACTAGATGGCTGCTACTATTATAGGAATTTGATATCACAATTATTGATAGACCAGGGAAGGAAAATGTTGTTGCATATTTCTTATCTCGACTTACTAACAGTGATGACAATTTACCAGTCAAAGATTCCTTCCCTGACAAACATTTGTTTGCAGTGTCAGCTCATTCTCCATGGTATGCAGATATTGCTAAATTTTTGGTTGCGGGTAAGCTCCCAGCACATCTATCGAAGAGAGAAAAAAAGAAGATCATACAACAGAGTGCTAGGTACCGCTGGATTGATGGCCATCTTTTCTACATAGGGCTTGATTTATAGATCAGAAGATGTGTTAGAGAAGATGAGATCTTTAGCATTCTTAAAGCTTGTCATGACGAGCCCTGTGGGGCAGATTTTGCTGACAAAAGGACAGGTCGTAAAATTTTAAGAATGGGCTATTTCTGGCCTACATTGTTCAGGGACGCAAAGAAGTATGTTCAGGCATGTGATAGCTACCAAAGGATGGGCCAACCCAATAGATTAGATGAAATGCCTTTGCAGCCACAGCTTGTGGTTGAACCATTTGATAGGTGGGCTCTAGATTTTGTAGGGCCTATCAACCCTCCCTCAAAATAGAAAGTTCACATCTTGTTTTGCACAGATTACATGACCAAATGGGTAGAAGTCATAGCCTTGGTTAAAGCCAATGATCAGGCTGTGATTGATTTCCTATATGAAGAATTTTTTACTCGGTTCGAGGTACCTACGGAAATCGTTACAGACAATGGACCACAGTTTGTGTCTCACAAGCTGGAAGCACTATTACATAAATTCCATATTCAGCATAGAATAACCTCACCATATCATCCTCAAGCCAATGGCCAAGTGGAGAGTACAAACAAGGTCATTGAGGCTATTCTAACAAAAACAATGAAGGGCCATTGCAAAGACTGGGATGAAAGACTTCCAGAGGCACTATGGGCCTATTGTACTACATGGCGTAACACCACTGGTTTTTCCCCATATGAATTAGTGTATGGTAAAAATGTTGTCTTTCCAATCGAATTTGAAATCAGGACTTTGAAGACAACTGTGGAAGCAAACCTTGACTTATCAGAGGCACAAAAGGACCGAATGAATCAGCTCAATGAGTTGGATGAGAAGTGCACAGCTGTAGTACATCATACAACTCTAATCCAACAACAGCGCTCCAAGTGGCATGATCGATTTATAAAGAAGAAAGTCTTCCAAGAAGGAGACTGGGCTCTGTTGTATGACTCACGGTTTAAGAGGGACTTTAAAGGAAAATTGCGTACCCGATGGTTGGGCCCCTATCAGATAGATCGGGTATTTGATAATGGAACAGTTCGGTTGATCACCATTGATGAAAACAAAACGCCATTATTCACAAATGGTCATCGGCTGTGACTGTACCACAAGCCGATCTCAAGGGAAGCTTTCATTTCGCATGTTGCAGGTGATCCAGACTATCAGTTAATGTCGGAACAGGGATTTTTCTCAACCCCTGTCAATTTTAAGAACTGCAATATCCACATGATTTGTACATAAATAATTCATTTTCTTTTTCATTATGTATTTTATCTATGTTTCATTTTTCATTTGATCGGGTTTGTTTGAATAATTCTGTGCAGGAATTAATTGGAGGAACAGCGGTCGTGACTGGGCCAAACAATTGCATACACCTTGCATTGTTCCTGATCTAATAAAGCTCTTTTTAAGAAGATCGATGATTTGTTACCTTTCAGCAGTTAGCTGAAAATTTGCCTGTTACTTCATTATCGCGCAGCTGCGACTCCTTACCTTGCTCATTCTTACTATTTTAGCAGCTACGACTCCTTACTTTGCTCATTCTTCCTATTTCAGCAGCTGCGACTCCGCTATTCTTGGCCATTCTGCTAAATCCAGCAGCTACGACTCCGCTATTCTTGGCCATTCCGCTAAATATAGTAGTTGCGACTCCGCTATTTTCCACTTCATTTTCGCTCTTTGCCAGCAGCTACAACTCCGCTATTTTCCACTTCATTTTCGCTCTTTGCCATGAGCTGTGACTCCGCTATTCTTGGCCATTCCGCTAAATCTAGCAGTTGCGACTCCGCTATTTTCCACTTCATTTTCGCTCTTTGCCAGCAGCTGCAACTCCACTACTTTTGGCCATTCTGCTAAATCCAGCAGGTGCGACTCCGCTATTTTCCACTTCATTTTCGCTCTTTTCCAGCAGCTGCGACTCCACTATTCCTGATCAGTCCACCAAATCCAGTAGCTGCGACTCTGCTATTCCTGACCATTCCGCCAAATCTAGCAGCTGCGACTCCACTGTTTTTATTTCCATTTCTCCCTTTTTGTACAGCTGCGACTCCGCTATTTTTTATCATTCTTCTAAATCTAGCAGTTGTGACTCTGCCATTTTCATTTCCATTCTACTTTTCCTGTACAGTGGTGACTCCACCAGTATGCCTGCTCTCTGAATGATGATGCCAATAATGATTCAATTAGGTGTGAGTTTTGTTGCTTGCTCCACAAGATCCAATCACGGTTCGCCACAAAGGAAATTTTTGGGTGTATTGGGTATCTGTCAGCTCGGGTGGTGGTGGCCACATCACTTCAGCACATGTGCATTCATACTCATGAGGACGAAGGCCGGCTGTAATGATTGATTCATGGTTGAACACATAAACGTGAAGGTACGGATCGCACCTTTTACATGATTTGGAAGGAAATTAAATACGGTAATAACGATTATGTACTATCGTAACCCTCAATTAGCAAACCCATACTAATTAAACTCCAGGTAATATGTCAGGATCATGGTTTTATTTATTTCCCGACACCTTACCTGATTTGCACCCAATACCCCAATTCTGCCAACTTCCTCGTTCCATTGAATTTTCATACCTACATCGACCTGCCTAAAAACCCGATTTTGAACCCCAACGATCCATTGCATGTTCGTAAAACTACAACTCCCATGTCTAGACTGGTAATTGTTGTATTCATTTTGAAGTGTGAGGAAAGGTCGATATGGGAAAACCATTCCGGCATGAACCAGTAAATACAGAAGCTGTACGTGCCAATGCAAAAGTCCTTAACATTTTCACAATAGCAGGTTGGATGGAATACTTTGAACGGTTTAACGGTTTCCACACAGAAACCGAATTGTAATTTTCCCTTAACCTGACTGATACTCACTCTGAGGTCAAGGGACTACGTGTGGATGTTATAGAAGATATCATAGCAGAGGTTACTAGCTTACCCCAGGTTGGAAAGAAATCATTTGGATGGAAGGCACATAATGAAAATGTTGTGAGAGAATTTTTGGCAGTTGGAGAACATGTTAGTCCAAAGCACCGTGGCTTGGAACTAGCATCTTTACCACCACCCTGGAATCAAGTGGCAATATTCATGAAAAGATACATCTCTTGTGAAGGTAGGTATCAAATCGTTTCCTTCTCTGAACTTCACTTATTGTCTCATTTACGCCATGGCAATTTGGTAAATATACCATTTTATCTTTTTAAAGCCCTACAAACCATGGCTGGATATGCAAGAACTTCCCAACACCCAATTTCCTCCCTTACTAATCATGGCTTAATTAAATTATTAGTCTTAAGAGCCATTGCAAATCATAATTTAACCTGGGAGCAATTCCTTGCTGGAGATGGGCCAATCAGAGAACCTGTACTAGCAATGGAGGATGTTGACGAAGGTAATGAGGACCGACGTTCCTCAAATTCAGTTGGGGGGGAGATTGGAGCATTAGGGAACCAGACTAGTGACGAAGAGGAAGTAAATAAGGGAGAAGCAACATCAGTAGAAAACCCTGTTGTTGAGGAGATTATGATGGAAGGCATGGCGCAGAAGGTAGTGATATCAGAAGCTGTAACTACAGAAGCATATACTCAAGTGGAAGAAGCTAAAACTGGAGCAGCTGTTGAAGCTGCGACAGTAGAAGCTACAACTGCAGAAGCGGGAATTCAGGAGGAAGGATATCAAGCAGGAACAGCAGGATAAGGGATTGTGGAAATTTTGGAGGTTATGTCCTCTCCTGAGATAAGGGGGGCCATTATTGAAGAAGAGAAGACCAAGGAAAAGACCCCTATGTCAAAGAAACGAAGAGGAAGCTCAGGAAATAAGGGTCAGACATCCACTGCAGCAAAGAAAAGAAGAACCAGAGCTGTAGGATAAAACTCCTCTGACCCTAATACATCAATATTCCTCCAATTGGTAAATAGAGGCATGCACATGGATCTACAGTCCTCCATCCTGAATATCCAAGATCTACACTGGATAATTCCCATGACCAATGAAGAAGCACCCATCTCTCTGCCAAACCTCCAGACCTAGGAATTAATGCATCAACCCAAGGTCTTTCATCTCAAACTCTATTGCAAGATTGGACTTGCAGTCCTTGATCAGCCTCTCATATCCTATAAGAAAGAGATCATCCACATATAGTACCAGTATGAGAGGTACCTCACCTGCCAAGAAGTACAGGTTATGGTCTGCCTCACTCCGCTAGAATCCCATCTCCCATAGATAGCTATTGATCCTCGAGTACCATGCTCGAGGTGCCTGCTTGAGCCCATAGAGATCTCTCTGCAACCTACATGCATACGAATCCCTTATCTCCACCTCGAACCCCTCTGGCTTCTCGATATACACCTCTTCCTCTATAAATCCATTGAATAAGGTAGTCTTCATGTCCATCTGATGAACGTATCAACCCATCTCTACTACCAATGATAGGATATTTCAAATAGAAGAGTATCTGGTGACAAGGGAGAAGGTTTCCCCATAGTCAATACCTTCCTTCTGCGAATACCCCTTAGCCACGAAGCATGCCTTATACTTCTCCACACTTTCATCTGTTGCATGCTTTACCTTGTAGATCCACCTAGATCCCACCACCTTTTTACCTTCAGGCCTCAGCATAACCTCCCATACCTGATTCTTCATGATTGAGTCATAATGTTGTGTAGCCTCCTCGAAACTAGAAGGTTTGGATTTAATCAAATCCGTCATCGGTTCCATATAGATAAGTCTATATGGTGGTTTGCTCCACCTCATGGAGCTCTATGGAATACTTGGAGCTGTGTAGAAGACTCACCTGCCTGGAATCCTGAACTTTGGACCTGTACCACCTAGTTCGTGGCCTAGAGTCTACCTATTTCGGCTGCTGGATATCCTCCTCCTATTATTGCTCATCCTTCACATCAATGATAGGAAGATCAAGTCCACTTGAATCCCTCTGACTACCAGAACCTATGCCCTTTACCTACGACTACTCCAACTTGACTCCTGAGTCCTCTGGTGGTTGCTCCTGTGTTGATGAGTCCATAGATATTCGTAAGGCCATGTCCTCATCAAATTGGACATCCATGCTCTCAATAATCCTCTTGCGAGCTAGGACATAAACTCTATATGCCTTAGAAGTCTCACTATAACCAACTAGAAGCCCCTTCTCACCTGAAGGGTCCAGCTTCTTCCTAGTGTTAGCATGAATGTGATAATAGCAAACACTCCCAAATATTCATAAATGACTCACATCTGGTCTAGTGCCTATGAATACCTCCTCAGGTGTCTTCCTCCCCAAAGTTGAGTGAGGACACCTATTATGTACATATACTGCAGTCTGAAATGACTCGGCCAATAGGAATAGTGGTAATCCCTTCTCAAATAGCATGGCCTTGGTTTCACTCACTAGTGTCATGTTCTTCCTCTCCGCCACTCCATTCTGTTGTGGGGTGTGAGGAATGGTGTGTTCCTTCTTGATCCCCTCTGTGAAGAACCTGCAACAATTAATTAATGGGAATACATGAGATAGCATAAATAACAGAACTCGGAATCGCTTTTATTGATCGCAGGCCACTTCGAGGGGGAAACCTCCTTTGAGCAAGCTCAATACAAATAACTTCACGATGCCTTCATTGGTATCAACAAAAACTTATATACTAAGTCTAGGAACCAATACCATGTGTCAATACAAACCATGGGCCAATACAAACTATGGATCAACAATTACTATGGGACGACTTACAAAGCATATGCATCCAACAACAATAATACAAACTATGGATCAACAAATACTATGGGACGACTTACAAAGCATATGCATCCAACAACAATATACTAACAAAGTAAATATAAGGGTTGACATGGGTTCCTAACATCCCCTCTCCCTTAGAAAAGGCTTTGTCCTCAAAGCTTTAGATGTGGAAATTGATGCAGAATCTGAAGGAGCAGTTCCCCTATAGCATCCTCGGGTTGCATTCCCAGCTACTGACGCCTTTTGAGTTTCAGGGAGGGTTGCTTGGAAGGATGTAGATGAAGAAGAACCATATCAGTTGCATGAAAAGTGGGCTCAGAATGGTGTTGATCGGCTTGTTGTTTCAGTCGAATTCTTTCCATGTGAAGATTGTTCTGCAGAATGAGAAGAATCTGATCATGGTTTCGAAGAACCGAGTCAATTGCCTGAATTGGGGAGCTACTGAGGGTCTATGGAAGAAGAACTGGTGGTGCATGTCCATAGACTTCTTCATATGGTGTCCTTTTAGAAGTAGTATTGTACCACTGGAGCACTTCTAGGAAATCCATAGAAATAGTTGTCCAAATTTGTGTAGGGATGGGCAAGGATTCGAGAAGTCCCGAAAGGATTGTCATTTCACCCTTATTGACCTGGCAAGTATCACAGTCAACCACAATCGATTGAGTTGTCATTTTCAGTCCCTGCCAAAAGAAGTTACATTGTTCCTGGTCATACGTATTGAGGAACCCAGAGTGCCCTGCCGATGAAGAAGCATGGAGTTCATAAAAGAGATGGCCCTGTTGAACAGATTGCAACCAATGTGGAACAAACAGAGAAATAGCTGTAAGAGGAACTGGGTCATCAAATGTGTGAGAAGGAGCATCTGCCACCATATTGTCCTTACCCTTCTTGTAAGTGATTGCATAGGCATAACCCGTGAGCTGGATAACCCATTTCAGGTGTGTTGGGGAGGAGACCCATTGTTCCAGGAAATTTTCCAGACTCTAGAGATCAGTCTTGATGCAGAAATAATTCCCTAATAGGGATGGCTGCCACTTCTGTACTGCATGCAAAATAGCCATCATTTCTTGCTAAGATGAAGATGAGGCTAAATGCTTAGCGAAAAGGTCTCTTGAAGGTGGCAAGCCCACTGGTGCAACAAAGACACTTGCATATCTATCCAAGGAAGTAGTGGAGATCATTGGTGGGTGCATTTGAATGGAATGGAGCTGAGCGATGACACCATGTGAATTCTTCTTAAGGATCTTTTCCGGGCGATGTGAACTAATGATGCGGAGATACCATGGTTGTAAGCCCATAAATTTGTGTTGTGTCCCATTGACTGAAAACTGCATCCAAAGTTCAGCAAAATCCCATAAGATGGGGCTAAGTGTGCGTAACCATTGAATGCCCAAAACCACATCACATCCGCCTAAGGACAAGGCAAACATGTCAAAGCGCAGGTTATAATCTTTCAGAGAGATACGCACATTGTGACACTTTCCCTTGCAAGGTAAGGTGCCCCCATTGGCAACCATGACTTCAAAGTTGGAGCAAGGATGGACAAAACAATCAGCCTGTTTGGCGATCCGGGGGTCAATGAAGTTATGAGTGCTACCAGAATCAATGAGTATTGTAAGAGGAAGCTTCTTGAAGTAACCCCTGACCCGCATTGTTTGGGGGGTGGTGGCGCCGGATAAAGCATGGAGAGATATCTCTGGTTGGTCGTCCTGAGAGGGGGGTTCAATAGGGGGCTCCTGAATGTCAACCTAATCATCCATTGTATCTGGAGCTTCTTCACCAATTTTAGAGGTAGGCGGAGAATCCATATCCAAGAGATAGAGCTCTTGTTGAACACATCTATGTCCCCGAGTGAATTTCTCATCACAATTATAACAAAGCCATTTTTCTTTGTGTGCCTGCATCTCCGTTTCAGACAAATGCTTGATAGGAGTTGGTTGAGGAGCTAGTGGGATGGGAGGTCGTTGAGAACCCATATTTCGAAAGGGAACGAAAGTGGGTTTGGAGCGTTGTTGGGCTGCAATCTTGTCTTCTGTCAACTTATCCAACCCCAGGGCTTCCATCATTGTGTTGGGACAGAACATTTTAACCTCTGAGCGGATTTCATCCTTAAGACCACTGATAAAACAACTCCTGTAGAAGTCATCAGACAATCCTTCTGTGTGATTATCTAGTTTCTCAAATTCTGTATGATACTCTCTCACAGTGCCCATTTGACGAAGTTTAGTGAGTGCTCCGATGTAGTCATCAAAAGCACTAGGAAGAAATCGTTGCAAAAGGAGTTGGCAAACATCTGTCCAGTTTGGCTCGTCATGAGCCTTGATGTACCAACGATACCATTGAATGGCTTCCTGTTCCAAATGAAAGGATGCAAGTGGAAATTTTTGGACATCAAAAGTATTATGCAGACTAAAATACTGTTCTGCACAATAAATCCATCCAGTCGGATCAATACCATTGAAGCGAGGAAATTCAAGCTTCAGACCACGGAAAATGATGGAAGAAGAGAACCCATTGTCTGATGAAGACTCGGACTGTCATTTGTTGTTCATGGCTGAATGCTCAAGATGGAGGCCGAGAAATTTTTCATCGAGATCCTAGAGTTTGGTTTGGATGGCTGCAAGTGCTTCCTCCATGGTTTTTGCTCCTGCGCAGGTGACAACCATAACCAGGAGTTTTTTTTTGTAATGGATAGAAAAACACAAACATAAGCTTATTTAGTAAAGGGAAATTTGGATTTGGGAAAAACTCAGATGGGTAATTGGGGTTTGACTAGGTTTTGGACAATTTGGAATGGATAGGGAAGCAGAAAATGAGGATTTCAAAAGCGGGGTGAAAGAATAGGAAAATTTGTCAGAGAGGGACAAAGAAGCATAAATAGGGAATGAGAACGGTGGAAAAATTTGACGGCGATTGGGTGAAAATCGAAGGAGTTATGGAAAACCCTAAAAATAGACAAATGTGAGATTTTTGGCTTTGGGAAGTGAAATTTGGGATAGGTTCCTTAGGATGAAAGATGCAGAACGGGATTACAGGGGTGTCAGGGAAGTTTCAAGGGAAACGGAGTGAAAACAAGGGAGATATGGCGAAAAAAAAAAAAAAAAATTCAGAATGGATCTGAAATGGCTTTCGGAATGGATCAAAAACGGGGGGATATGGAACGGCTCGGAATGGATCAAAAACGGTTGGATCTGAAACAACTTTTAGAATGGATTTGAAATGGTTGGATAGGAACCGACTTTTGAATGGATCTGAAACAGATGGATCTGCACAGTGTGGAAGTGATCGGTAACAGATGGATCTGCAACAATGCGAAGTGATCGGCAACAGTGCAGCTGAAAATAGATATGGATCTCGTATGCTCGTCTTCCTAATGGTTCAGGGGATTCACTCGACCACCAACGTTGTCTGAAAGCTTGCGTATTGGTGCAGTACCCCTCACTCCACGGATCAGGTAAAACTGATAACCACTTTGCCACAAACGACAGCTCTTGGTTTACCTCACGGGTGGGAACTAGTCAATCAGGTAGGGGTCGTTGCCCATTTCACTGGCAGGTCCTCTCAATGGGCCAACTACTTTGGGGTTCCTGTGGTACTCCTCACAATGAGTTTTAGGGCTTATGCCCAAATACTTCCCACAGTTAACTGGATAGGTATTTTTCCCAGATCCGAACCTGCAACAGATGCGAAAAAAAATTTGGGAGAAATTTCACCCAGCGAGCCCAAGAAAGTGCTCTGATACCAGATGTGAAAAACCTGCAACAATTAATTAATGGGAATACACGAGATAGCAAAAATAACAGAACTCAGAATCACTTTTATTGATCACGGGCCACTTCGAGGGGGCAACCTCCTTTGAGCAAGCTCAATACAAATAACTTCACGGTGCCTTCATTGGTCTCAACACAAACTTATAAACTAAGTCTAGGAACCAATACCATGGGTCAATACCATGTGTCCATACAAACCATGGGCCAATACAAACTATGGATCAACAATTATTACGGGACGACTTACAAAGCATTTGCGTCCAACAACAATAATACAAACTATGGATCAAAAAATACTATGGGACGACTTACAAAGCATATGCGTCCAACAACAATATACTAACAAAGTAAATAGAAGGGTTGACATGGGTTCCTAACACCCTCTGATGAACAGTACTCCAAGAAATCGTTGGAGGTATACTCACCCCCATTGTCCGTCCTCAATATATGGATCCTTCTCCTTGTCTGGTTCTCCATGAGAGTCTTGAACTCTCTGAACCGCTCGAATACCTATGACTTGGCCTTGAGAAAATAGATCCAGGTCTTCCTGGAATAGTCACCAATGAATGTGATGCAATAACTGTAACCACTCAAAGAATGAACACGCATCGGTCTGCAAACATCCAAATGCACTAAGTCCAAGGTCCCCTTAGACTTATGCTCACTCTGTGGGAAATGTCTCCTGATGTTCTTCCCCAACGCACAACCCTTGCAGTGGTTATGCTTCTCCTCCTACACTGGAGGAAATCTAATAACTGCCTGTCTCAGATGCCTCAGTGCTCCATGATGTAAGTGTTCCATCCTCCTATGCCACAACTCACTCTCACTACTGCTAATACTAACCAGAGCCTTTCCAGGATCAAATTGTACTTTGTATACCTTCCCAATCCGGACCCTTATCATCTAATCCAATCTCTTATCTGACCCATGTGGCCTGATATACACTTTCCTATCCCGGAAAGTCACTAGAAAAACCTTGTCTTCCGGTGTGGAAACAAATATGAGATTCTTCCTCAGCCCCGGAACATATAATACATCATCAAAGCTTATGGGTTTTCCAGACTCCCTCTGAAACGAAATAGTAACAACTCCCTATGCCTAATACAGTGCATCATCTCCTAACTCAATGTGGAGATTTACTCCACCCTCCTACAAGCTCTTGAAGAACGATCTATGTCCTATCATATGACAAGATGCACCGCTGTCCACATACCATATGTTTTTGTTAATGGAACTTGCCATGCAAGCTATCAAACAAAATTCCTCATTGAAACTCTTGTTGAAAACATCCACCTCTGTTGAACCTACCATTTGTGTGTTGTTCTTCTTCTTTCTATCTCGGCACTAGGAAGAAAAGTGTCCATGCTTGTGGCATATGAAACACTTGACCTTTGACATGTCAATGTTCTTCTTACCACCCTTCTTCTTCTTTTCCTTACCCTTGCCTTTGCTTGCTAAGGCTAGATCCACTTCATCCACAATCTGTGGGGCACCACTGGATGAAGCTGAACCTTGACCCATACGGATCTCTTCTTGCATGAAGTCATCCCACAATCTATGCCAATCAAGGAGCTTCTCTCTAGCCACCACGCCTTTGACAAAGACATTCGATGGCTTAGAAAATCCATTGAGAGCTATATGAACTAGCTCCTCATCCTCAATCTTAGAGCCCATTGCTCCAAGTTCATCCCTGATTTTTGTGAGCCTTCTGATATAAGGCACCACTCCTTCACCCTTGGCCATCTTGATACTATGTAGCCTCTCCTGTAGCACCATCTTCTGGTTTTCATTATTGCTCTGGTAAAGGATTTCCAAAGCCTTCCACATGAGTCTAATGTGGTCTTCTTCCCGGAAAGGTGAGGGACTATGTGATCCTTCACCCCATCCAAGATTATCAACATGGCTCTAGAATCTACCTTCTTCCACCTTTCCAACTCTGTCGGATTTGTGGGAGCAACCTTCTAGTCGTCAATGTGGTCCTCTGCATCACTAACATCCAGGATACCGGTGATCCTCTCTTTCCAAGTAGGAAAGTTCTGAGCCCCCTGGAGTCTATCCTCAACTGTCAACTGTACGGCCATAATGAAGTGTACCTGTAAACCCTGGAATAGATTTTCCTCTGATCTATCCAACAACTGTTGCTTTCTCTTAGATCTGCTCAGAAGAGCTCTGATACCATGTAAATTTCCTTAAAATCCAATCTTGAGTTAAAGAATGCCAGTTTCTTTTAATTAAACCCAATTACTACTTTTAAACACAAATGGATTTCTTCACAATGCAGCGGAAAATAAAACACTAAGAGAAATATAACATCAATCGCATCAATAGAGACACAAATATTTTTGGGTATAAACCCAAAAAAACCCAAGATGGGAAAACCGATGCAGCAGTCTGAGAAGATATTTTATTATGAAGATATAGAACAAATACAATCCAAAAAAATGATTTACCCAACCTATAAAAAAAGAACCACCAGGGATCACTAAGACAACCCCACAAACCTGTATGGCCTCCTTGCGCAGCTGCACGGCCCTGCTATCAGCTGTACGGAATCCGTACAGCCCTGTTGTCAGCTGTACGGAATATGTACAGCCCTGCGCCAGTTGTACGGAAGGAATCTGTACGACCCTGCGTCAGCTGTACGGAAGGAATCCGTATGGCCCTGCATTAGCTATACGGAAGGAATCCATACGACCCTGCGTCAGCTATATGGAAGGAATCCGTACGGCCCTGTGTCAGCTGTACGGAAGGAATCCGTACGGCCCTGCGTCAGCTGTACGAAAGGAATCCATATGTCCCTACTCACACGTGCGGACCCCTCTGTGGCTATTGTACAGCCTCTTCAAATATGTACGGCCTCCCTCTCTGCGAATCTATATGGCCTTCTCCTCTGCCTGATCACCCTGTTGATCCTCTGGATGAGTGTTCCTTCGTCTTCTTTTCTGCAGACTTCTTCTTCAAACTTATTTTTCTGACTCTCCGGATGAATAATATGAGTAATAAATCTCTATGTATATCTGTGTGTACTCTCCACCAAATCAATCCTCCTTTTAACTCAATGGCCAAGCAAAAACCCTAACTTCTCACTATGGATCAATGGATGATATCCTCCGGTGAGATCAATGGCCAAGATTAGATTAACCATCACTTAAATTATTTCCACTTGAACTTTATAAAAGTGACTCCATTAAGTCAATTAATGATTAGATCACTTAATGCACTTTTCCTAACTCTAAACTTTGGAAAATACATTAATAGATTTGGCTTCTTATTTTATGTCTTCTAGCATGCAAGGACACATGCAATGATAGAAGACCTTCCTTGTTGACACTTTCTAACAAAGTCTCCCAATATCTAGTTTGATCACATTTCTTGAGGCCTAATAACAATAACATGAAGATATAATACACACTCATACTATCATTGTACCTTTTATCATTATCACTAGTACACATTGCTTCACAGATGCAACACATCCATGACATAGATCACTCTAATTTTCCTCTCTACACTACTAAGCATAAGGTATATGCTACCATCATATATTCTCTTTATTCCTCCATATATCATAGGTACTCTATGGGTAATGTGACTAGGTTTTCACATTGACACACTCCCTTACTATTACTTATACCATTATCAATGATTCTTTCACACACGACAACCATTTTCTCTTCTCAGAGTAGTTATAGGTTGAGCATCATCACTCGGAGGCACCATTCTATTCATAGAAAAAACACTTATGATACAACTTTTTCCTTTATTATAGAGTCCCACATTTATGTAGCATGGGAATACTCATGCAACCACCCATCGGCACATATTTTCTCAGCACAATAAAAATATCCTTCCAAATGTTTTCCTTTCCCTAGCCACTTTTATAAATTGGAAGGCATGGGCTACACATCATCACTTTCGTTGTCTTACTTATCTCTACAATGTGCACTATCATTAGTCATATTTCTACAACCTACTCATTATCATTTGGTCGGCAATCCTCCATAATGACTTATAGGCCTCCTTATAGTACATTAAAGATCCATCATTATAGTTCTCTCACTTCTACACTAATGCGATGATTTCCAGAGTGATTCTCTATTCAACTATCATCAATAACCATAACATATTATACCATAGGCATCTCTAATTCCACATTTTTTCAATACTTAATATTTGCATTTAGAAAAATTATTGTTTCTAATATAGATATTCATTAATGGTTTACATATCCCATAACTCTAACATGATCCACCTCGATCCACCTCTCTATGCATCTCCACACTTGGCATGGAAACCTATATAATATAATCATTTTTTTAGCATATTGGCACATTTCAATGTTTTGAACAAATCCAAGATACTTTTGATCTAAACTAGGAAGAAATGATACAAAATAAGGATGTCTTCACCTAGGACTACTCAACCAACTCAAATATCCATCTTGGATAATGAGGGTCACTACTCCCTTGAGGGTGCAACATTCTAGGGGATTCTTATGCATTTAATAACTAATATATTGATGTGTTAGTTAGAGAATCTCTTTCCAATCTTGAGATGCATGTATATGCATATAATATTGATTTCCCATATTTGAGTGAAGTGCATCCTTACAAAAGGTTTTGACTTGGTCTAGCAATAAATACAATGAGAAATATGTAAATATATAAGAAGGGCATTTGCATCATCAATGAAATTGAACCAACTGTTTTGACCTATTCTAATTTCAAGGTTCTCTCATGGTTATATCTTTCATTTTATTAGGGGTGGTAGGTGTGCAGGGGTGGGGGGGGTGTTATTCTAATCCCCAAAGGATTAATGGAATAAATAATCCAATGATCAATGGATCATTTTGAAATGATAGAACACCTCCATGTGCAACGATCATTTAATAGACTAGTGTGTACAATGGAAAATAAAGAAGTGATTTTAAATAAATGAATAATGATGAAAAGTAGGGGAGACACTGAATTAATTTTAATCCCATAGGCATATAGAGTAGGTCACCCAAGCATGACAAGATTAAATATGGGGGGGAAACTATAATATGAATTTGTTTGAGGCACGGGTATTTACTACCCCCTTGGCAGCATACCCTTCACACACATGGCTCCCTTTCTTCCATTGTGAAAGTAATTGCATCCTCATTCTCACTCTCAATTTTGTAAGTGGGAATATTAAACAAGATAATGGTTTCAGAATGGAAGTTATGATGTTTGTATGGGTGATTTCTAGGTCATCTCATAATAGTTTGGACTATTTTCTTGGAATTCGACTCTCATCATTGAAAAGTTCTATCACTTATATCCATACCATGTCATTTTAAGTGTGTTTGATGACTCCAATATCACTGTGCAATTACATTTGGTCCCTATCAAGTAGCAGTATTGTTAATTTCCATATGTTTGCAATCTGGAATACTATAAATTGGTTTTCAATAGTATTTGGTGTTTTATATTTTATTATGGTTGAGCCTTCAAAGTTAGGCCACTATGCAAGCCATGGGTTAATGGATATTCAAAAATATCTCTGAAGTATGGTTGTGCAAGTTAACAATTTATAGAGGGTTGTTTCATGCCCAACATAGAAACTAAATACCTAGATGGCCCAACAAATTGAATTACAAGGTGCCCTTGAAACCTAGAATAGGTGGATTAAGAAAATCACATCAGAATTGGAAATGCATTACAACATAATACTTGGATTTTCTCATAGATATCAATATCTAATAGGTTAGTTTGTAAATCCCATTGGTTTATCAAGGGAGGAGTAACTTGAAGATAGAATCATGCAACAGGAAATTGGAAGTCTTGTAGATATAGTACCATGGGAGAAAGATGTTGAAATCACTGAAGAGGAATATGTAGCCATGATAGAAACCCCAAGTGGGCATGCTTTTCCATAATGTGACTAGGGATTTATGAATCGCCATTATATTTTGCAAGGAGGTCCGTTGGTTCAGTTTTATTGTTATAGAGGTTTTTTTAAAGTTATAGATAGCATAGCTAGCACACATCAACAATTCGTAAGAAGATATTAATCCGTAAATCCTTTTTTAGTATTATTTTGAATAGTGTTGGACTTTTAGAATTATTTGACATAAGAATATTTGTATATCTTAATGAAAATACCCATTTTTGTGGAAACAAACTTGTCGTTAGGAATTTTTGGAACGCTCAATTACATTTTTATAGGAATATCATTAAGATTCGTAGGAAGATAAATCAACTTACACACTAAAAGATCCATCCAACCATGGACTCAAACACCATCTTGTCCACCCTTAACACCAGTTTTTATCCATCAAATCGACACTTATCCATCTGTGACAATATTGAGTTTTCATTCACACAAAAGGACAATATGGATGGAAGAGCCTAGATTTTGTATTCATTCCTATGGTCCAAATAATTCCTTGATTCTCCAGTTTATGTCTTTTTTGTGTCTTTGGCCTAGCACATACACATTGGTGATGGTCTAACAACCTGCATGTTACACACTGGTGACCCCTTTACCACTAGCATGTTTCTCCAAATTCTTGTACATGCACGTTTCCTTCAGTAATCTCACGTTAAACATGCGAATTGTATGATTTTCACTCGTGTGTTCCTCCAAAATCATGGAAAATAAAAAAGAAAATTAAATTAAGGGTAGTTAGGGTTGGTTCTCTAACCTCCCTACCTGTTCTAACTAATCCCTTCTCGAACTACCCTTCCATATTTGTCATAAATACAAGGGAAAGACTATGAGAAACGGGGACACACTCATTTGTAATGTTATGTTGGAGAATTTTTTGTGGAAGAGAGGAGCAAAGGACTTAGATCAAGTTTCAGTAGGTGCCTAAGCAAATCAAGGTAAAAGATGTATTTGTTGCAATCATTTCAATGAATATAAAGATCTTTCCTTTCCAAAATAGCTTGTTATTTAACGGTGAATTGATTGAATCTTTGGAAATGACTTATGCTTTAGTATTTATTTCCTTTCAATTTGATTATTAATCTATTTGTAGTCAAAATATTTTGAGAAATGTTATGTTGGTGTTGCAGGTCCTAGAGCAGGAATTTGGAACAAAGATGGAAGATTATAGAGCTAGGATCAACCTTCCGTTGAATAAGGTACTTGGTTCTTATCTTTAAAAACTCTTATTTATGTTATGTACAATGTCTTGTTCTATTTCTACAAGTACTTTGATTCTTGTTTTCATTTCACAGTATGTTGGTGGCCTCTATGAACCCCATCCATAGGAACACTTTCACTAACAACACCATTCATCCAACCAAATCTTACATTGATACAAATCCTAGCATCTACAGATACTCCTCATTGTTGGAGCATTCCTTGGTGACCCTCCCCAACCACCACCCATAGTTTCTTTACCTATCTACACCATATTATATTAGATGAGGCACCTTCTACCTCATTACGTATGTCAAGTATGCCACCATCATTGACTAATTCATCTCACCCATCAAGTGTGACCTCCCCCCCCACTCCCCATGGAGGGGGTCCCATTGCACATATATCATTTTTCTTTCCCACACCGGGTGTAACTAAGACGCTAGTCATGACTACACTAACTCTTCTATTACTTACACTTAGGATACCCAAGTATGGTACCGAACAACTCCCAATCCTAATTTCTCCCTAAATTGCACTAAAGACATAAGATCAGTATGATTGAGGGCATGGTGTTATAAGTACTTTCAGGGTTATCATCATGATCATGATTCTAGTGTTTATGCTACAGTGTCACATGGGTCATTAGATTTGAATTATACATATGCATGTCAATGATATCTAAATCGTGGCAAATGCATTACATTAATTTGTTTACACCACATATTGATATGTTGTATGGAAACTATCTTCTCATTGTGATCCTAGTTTCATATTTTAATGATAATTACAGATATGATGGATAGCATTGTTGTTCTATTGGTTGTCTAACACCTTACAAGATATCAATACATGCTCAATTAACAAAGTTAGTGTAATAAATAAAAGAAGAAAAATCAAATGCATAGGGAATTTAGTGTCTTATGTGTCCTAATATCATACTAGTGTCCTAAATGTAGATTGCATTAGGGTGATGAAATACTCTTTTTTATCATGTTTACCCTGTGCTATCATTGCATTTGATTTTATTCTAATGGGAATTTGATTGGAGAAGTGAATAATGCCATGGTTGTTTTGTTTTGTCATTATGGAAGGCATCACATTCTTTTGACTAAGCAAATTAAGCATGCAACAACACTAGTAATTGAGCATGACTTCAACAGTTTTAGCAAATGGAAAAATATATATTTGCTTGGGCATGAATGGTAGCTAAACCATTGTTTTGTACATCAATTGAAAATTTATCTCAATATTCTTTTTGTAATGGTCAAATAGCACTAGACTTGGGAAACTTGGTCATACATGGCATATGAAATTTGGTTCATGATCCATGTTTATGGTAATTTCTATTTGGTATTGTCTCCTTTCGTCATTTGTTGAATTTGTGACACATTATCATGGTGATTATTGAAAAGTTTGGAACAATGGAAAGGGGAGGTCTCTACAAGTAACCAAGTTGGAAATCATGAGGCCATAGAGGCATTGGAATTTGTTGTTATATTTGTTCACTCCATCACGTGCCACCCATCCTCTCTATATTGAGTATTCACATCGGCATTTAACATTGCACGAGGATTATGGACAACACAAGTGGACTTAATTAACAAGAACATGTGTTTATTCCTTGGAGGACATGGGTTTTAAACCACATAGGGTAGGGTATGTACACCTCCATAGACTATTAAATACCCTTATATATTCCTTATATATTTTCTTAATGATCAATTGGATGTTTTTCGACACTGAACTAGTAATTTTTTATGTTGAAAACCAATGTAGTCTAATTTACTTGCATTGCAACTAAATTGAGAGATCATGGTCTTTGGAAGTTTATAACATGACACGGATAAACTGATTGGACTATGTAGGGATAGAAACAAATTATCCACAACAAGACCTTGTCATGTCTTGGGTTTCAAGAATAACTAAGAGTTGTGTTGGTTTTGAAAGGGATGGAATCTTTTTAGAAAGTTTGGATGCAAACGTAATAAAAGAATTTGAGGACTTGAAACTTGATAAAATGGTCAAAGAACATGTTAGTGTTAGAAACCCAATCCTTAGAGATTATGGTACATTGTACATATTATATTATTGTATAGTTACTTATATTATTTTAGTTACTTTTAATAATATGAAAAGTGGTAGAAAACAAAAACAAACATTTTTTTATGTGAAAACCAAAACTAACCTCTTTTATATATATATATATAAGAAGTTATCCTTAATAAGCAATCAGCAACATCTAAGTATTACTGTGTAACAATACCTCTCGTGTGAGTGTATACTCCAATCAAGATACCATTTGACCACCCTCTATGTACTATTAACTATGCATGTCATTTTTCATCTATTGCTTTTACATCTCTACGTAGGTTTTCCAAGCACATACATTTGCATATAAACATTCACTACGTGTCCAAGCTTGTACTTACTAATCACCTGAAATGAAGACCAAGAGTCATGGTAGATAGGAACAATCATTGGGAGTTCAAGAGGCACTTTGGAATTTGGAATGAAAGGTTCATTCTCATACATATTTATATGTAAATACATTAATGACATAAATATGTTTTGACTACTAATTCTCTTTGTCTTTGTTGAGTTTATGGTTATTTTCCCTACCGGTATCCAACAGTGGTATGAGAGCTATTATGAATCATGTGCCTATGCTATTTTGAAAGCTGGGGTTCTTCCATACTCTTAGTCTCTGGTCCTGCCAGCTCCTTCTCCTATCACGTTTTCCAGACCTACAAACCCTAATTTGTATGGTCGTTTTTGGGTGAATCCTATCAAGGTAACTCCTACATGCTATCTCTACGCATTGTGCACCATTATCATACTTTTGCATTATCTTTTTGCTCCCACTAAGTCTGCATCCTGGGAATCTAGACCTTGATGCAATCCCTGATTTGAGCTATCAAATCATTGTCCAAATGTTGTTCAAGTTTTGAAGGTGTTATGTGGTTGCGGAATAGAACGAGCTCGGTTAACAGTATTTGTGTAGTGAACCCTAATCTGAGTTGTCGCTACGTAGCTAAATTACTATGTGGAGTTGTGCGTGAGACTCCACCCTCACGACTAAGACCCTATCCTCCTCACGATTGAGACTAGTGCATCGTGTTGCATCCACAATTTGTTGGTGAACACTAATAAAGATGTTTCGTGGATACTGAGTGGAGATGTTGCATTTCGTTATGATTTTTGCTGCCTGCATTGCGTGGAGAACTCCCTCTCATTTTGTTGAATGAACAATTGAATGCATATTGGACTTTTGAATGCGTGAGACTCTACCTCGAGCAATCGTTGAAGACTGGTATCGTTGAGTCCAAGAAAACTTATGTGTACTCCTATTGCAGCTCCATCTTGTGTTCTCTGAGTTATTAATGATCGCGTGAGACCATTCCAACAAACTGTTCCTCCTCCAATCGTGGACATTCTGGTGTTGCGTTCCATTCCACGGTGGTGCCTACGTGAGGATCCACAGTATACGTTCCCTCGAATGTATTTGGGCAAACCCTAATCTCTCCCTCCACTTCTAGTGCGAACCCTAGCAATTCATAGAGCCCTCTCCTTTGCATGAGTTTTGTGGAGACCTACGTGAGATGGTGGTGACCGGTGGTGAATAGTCTCACCTGCGTGGAGCTCTCTCTTGGTGAAATTGCGTGGAGATCTTTCTTTCCATGGTGGTGACGGTGGTGACTGAGTTAAGTTCATTAATATTGTTGCGTTGGACGTGGAGCCACGACCACGAATTGACTACGTGGAGCTCTGAAATTCAAACTCATCTGCCATCGCAACCGCCTGGAATCCCCATTGTACTCCATTTCCACTTGCCATTCTCATAGTGGGCCATCTTGTTTGTGCGACTCGCTTACACTTGTTATGTTACAATGCATTACTCGTGGACACCATTCCAACTTTCCTTCAACCCAAAATTTACTTTCCTAAATTCCAAAGATAAAGTGTGACCTAATTTTTATTGAGCGTTGTGCCTAGAAAATTTCACGAGCAAACACCATGGAGACCATTGTGAAGTGCGAACTCTCCTTGAATTCCACATTGGAGACTGCGTATAGCTGGAGTTGTTGCATACTGGTTGATGCATGAGCTATGTTCTATGTGTCATCCTCAATAATAGTGGCTATATGTTGGATTTAAGAGCGGTCTATTTGGAGTCTTTGACAAATTTGGGTATGGTCTAGACTTTGTACTCATCCCTCAATCTCAATTTTTGCATAGTTACTTTTGTAATATGGGTCTTGCTTTAGAAGTCTAAGCATGGGGATCTTTCCATCTATGAGGAATTCGTTTGTATAATGAGCTTTCAATGTTTGGAAGATATATTATTATAATATTTTTGAAGTATTGCATAGAGTTGATTTCTCCCTCATATTATTTTTTTTGAGTGATAGTTTTGAGAGCTTGCTCCAAAACTCATTGCAGATTATTACATTGAAAATTTATATTTATATTTATAAGTATAAGCTTTTGACAGAGACTATAGATATCTATTTTTCTGTACTATCTCCATGTCTCTATCAAAATAAGATTATTATTATAGATCATTCTTTTGGACTAGCTGCATATCATTTTCAAATTGAAACTATTGTAAATCGATTCATTGTGTTATGGATTGATTACTTCTTCAATAAAAGGTTTTGCCTCTTTCAAATATTCAGAGAATTCTGGTATCTTTATTAATACAACATTTTATTGAAGAGTGTGTAGATTAGAGCTTATTGCATATTCAAGTACTGCATTGTGTTGCAAATATTGTCCTAGATATTGAAGATTGTGAGGAATAGCTAGTAGCGGAAATTTATGTATAGAGGCCTCTTGTTTCAGTGGCCTTGACAACACAATGGATCATCGTCACTCAAGAAATCTTAGGTAAATCAGATTATAACCTACAAACAGTCATCTTTGTAAGTTTTATTATATATTTTATGCTTGCAATTGTTCCCTTGTAAGTGTCAAATTGAAAGGGTGCACTCTTGGTTGAACCTGATACCCTTTCATTTTCTGAATTTAAGTCTTAATTATTGAGTCTGTTTGTAAAAGGGTGGAATTGCAAGAATCCCTTCACTATTTGAATGAGTATTCAGTCACATATTTTCAACAGCTAGAATCAACGATTTGGTAGAGTTACTGAACACTCTACTTCTCTATTCTGTCGACAACACTATCCTGGTCGGCAACACCACTCTCACCCACATTCGAAATTGTGTACAAGAATCACAAGACACGCTTGAGTTTCTACAGCTTGAGTCGCAACTCCTACAAGAAGAAACACATTATGAACCTATTCCTATTCAGAACAATCATCTTTATGATTCCTATCAGCAGCCTACACAGAATGGTGCCACTTCAAAATCACATAATAAAATCAGTGGACCCACTCTAAAAGAAAAATAAAATGAAAATGAATTTATGCATATAGAGGTTTTGCTTTCACTTCTCAATCCCATCATCAAACCATAGGAAGAGGTCACCCACAACAAGCATGGAATCGGTCTTGGATATGAAAAAGAAGTGACCATTCACACTCCTTATTACTCCAAGCCAATCCATTTTTGGAGTGTCGGGTTCTTAAAAGAAATTTCATCTTATTCTACTCCAGTTCAAAGTTTAAAATGTCAACATTATGATCAAGTTGGCCATATGAAAGATCAGTGTTTTTATTTTCATCCTTGTAATCATTATGGAAAGCATACCCACTCGTTTGACAAATGCTTCATTGTGACGAAACCTGCAAGAGAGAAGATTCACTATGGGTGGATCGCTTCTTGGCTTGATGGTCATCAACAGCCAAGAAGATTTATAATTCATACTGAAGAATTCATTCTCGAGTAATGACACATATTGTACTTGAGACATTATCTTCTCCTCACTTTTTTCTTGATAGGAGGGAATGACTGATGGTCAAAAACAAGCGAGCGAGAACAAGCAAGTTGAAACAAGCAAGTATAAACCAATGTCTGATCCATAGCCATAACCTTGTGCAAGTTTCCAGATCCTTGAACCAAAGCCACCTAGACCAAGTCAAAGTTGTAGCATTGAACTAGAGTCAAATCCATGTTCCACTGAGCTCCATTTGGTCTATGGTCAACCTCAAACCACCCATTTAGTAGAAGATGGTATATTTTTGTTGCTTTTGCTAGACATCAGTTTTTGGTGGTCTTTAAACTACCACTTTCCACAAGGAACCATTGATCCCTAGAGTCAAGTTCCAGAGATAACCACTGAGTGAGATGCTGAGTCAAAGCCAAGTTCTAGAGAACCACTGAGTCAGAATCGGAGTTATCGCCAAGTTCCAAAGTTTGTGGTTATCCTAAAACCACCCATTTTGTAGAAAACTCCATCTTCTACTAGACTTTCATTTAGAGAGTACTTTTAGCCATTTGCAGCTCTAGATTTCAGCTCTTCACTTGGACTCACATACACCCCTTCAGATTAAAGGGGGGGAATGTTGGAAACATAATCCTTTGGGGTTATAAAATACTATTATATTATTGTACTTACTATACACATGAAATGAATACCAAGGGTCGTCGAGGATAGGAACAACCATCGAGATTCCAAGAGACACCTTGGAATTTGGAATCCATGGGTCATTCTCCCATGTATTTATATGTACATACATTAATGAGATAAACCTGCTTTGATGCATAATTCTCTTTGTCTTTGTTGAGTTTATGATTATTTTCCCTATAGGGTATCCAACACCTACCTCTATGTAGTGTTTCAGTAACCTACACCAAACATAAAGGCTTGGCTACAAGACTCCCTCTTCATTCATGGAAACTGGAAACTCACAATCTTCAGAAAGTTGTAGCTTGATCTTTTAATCATTTGCACGCAATGAAGAAGTCTTGGTTTCTCTTGCAATCTTTTACATGACCTTATTTGGATCAATAAATAGTGGTTATTGTAAGGTCTGAGAATTATTCAATTAGCATGTTTTTTATGTGATATTTTGGTTATTTATGTCAATATTGAGTGAAACAAGAGGCTTTAGTTGTGCATTTTTTAATGTTCTTGCCAACAATAATTGATTGTTGCTTGAGGCATATTTACCTGCCATTCTCATGTTCATGTAGCATATTTGGAAATGCTACATTCTCATTTTCATATAGTATATTTGTAAATGCTTCAAATTTTCTCAAAGATTTGAGTTTCTTTAGTTATTTCTACTTCACTCTTGTATAGTAAAAATCTTATTTGGCCAGACTTGACTTGAGGATATATTAAAGCTTCAAGTAATTCTCTCTTGAATCCTCTCCCCATAGATGTGACTTTTCCTTGTTTCAACAAAGATTTTCATTGGTGGTGTGAAGGTTAAACCATGCAAACCCTAATTTTCCATTATCAAGATCTAGTGTATTTCTGGTATTTCTAAGATCGCATTGAGTATATTGTAATTAGAGCATGTTGCTTAAGTAATTTAGTTTTTGAAGATGCATTATCTTGTATCTATTTTCAATATGGTACTCAATAGAAAAGAGAACTATCTAGAACGGTCATGGAAGATGAAGCATACACTCATCTTCAATGATTTGTGGGATGACATTTGTGAAGGAGAAAATGGTGTTGTACCTATAGAACCTACAGCAAACAAAGAGCTTGTTATGCGGAAGAACAAAGACAATAAATCCTATGCATTGATTGTTTCTATTGTAATTGAAGAGGTGAGTCATCATATTATATCCATTACATATTATTATGGTGCTTTTATGAAATTGAAGGATTTGCATGACTCACACTCAAAATTGGATTTCATTCAATTGTTTTTGAATCTCTTTATCCTAGAGTTGAAGGATAATGACCCCGTGGCTTTAGCATCAAAAATTAAAGCCACTATGCGTGAAATTGATGTTTCTGGTGTGAATATAGACATTGCTCTCATAGTCTTTGTCAAATTCCTTTACCCCACATATTCCCACTATATTGAGTCACTTCAATCTAGTGGCCAACTAAAGACCTTCAAATTTGACTTTTTAGTGGAGAAAATTGTAGAACAAGAGAAAGATTTTGGAAAGAAGACAATTCAACCCACTGAAGAGACTATGGAGTCAGATGGACCTTGCTCAAAAAGGGAAAATTCAATCACACAATTCTTCTAGAGGAGATGGAAGTAAAAGAGGACATGGAAGAAAGAATTTTTAGAGGTAAAGGGGTAGACATATCCATGGTGAGAAATATGATTTTCACTATGTCGATTGTGGTAAGAAAGAACATGGGGGAAAGACAAGTAGAGTTACATGGGAGAAGATCATAGAAAATAAATTGTAGAAAGAAGAAGAATGTAAAGCTCTTGAATCAAGTAAATATCTTGAATCTTCTCATTCCGTTATTGCGCATTACAATATTAGTGCAAATGAAGTTCGGCTCAATACTTCATTTGCTTCTTAGATAGATACTTGGTTGCTTGACATTGGTGCTACTTCCCACATATCTTTTAGAAAAGACTTGTTTGAAGAATTGAATGACAATGTAGATGGTTGTTAGAAAAATAGGATTGCATAGCAATCACATAAAATAAATGTGGAAATAAAACACATAAGAACACAATAAAAGAGAGACACCAATATGCATGGTTCACCCAATATAGGCCATGTCCACAGAGAAACGACCAAACCTTTCTATTATATCATCCATAAAAATTAAGGGATACAGTCCTGAACCCCGCAACTATAGGGGTTGGTTGCATCACAAAGATAATCAAGCTCCACAACCAACAATCTCCCACTTGGATACTGATCACAACATCACCACTACTGCACTTGTTGGACTATGCTCCAAACCTTGGACCTAGAAAATTTCTCATCTACACCTTCATTCTTGAAAGCCAACTAAAACTGAGCAGGAACTTAGTTTCTCCCTGGTTACTACCTTTGTTAACATGTCTATAGGATTCTAGCTAGTATGTATATTTTCCAACTTCAATTGTTCATCTTCCATAATGGATCATATGAAATGGTGCTTGAGGTGTATATATTTAGTCTTAGAATGGAAGGATAATTTCTTTGCAAGATGAATGGTACTATGGTTTTCATTGTACAACCTGTTATTCTCCTGCTGATGCAAATCTTCTACTGCCACTAGTCTTAAAATAGTCCTAATTGAAGTCATTTTAACTACATGAGAAAATATTTCATTAAAATCTATACCTTTCTTCTGTGCAAACCCATTTACAACAAGTCTGGCCATATACTACTTTTTTCCTCCATCTTCTTCCTTCAACCTATAAACCTATTCATTCGGAAATGCTCTTTTACCTGTAGGAAATTGAAACAAGTCCCAAATCAGGTTTCTTACTAGGGAGTCCATCTCCTCATTCATGCCTTTCTCCCATTTCCTTCTAGTTTCTACCTGCATTACTTCTTCATAACCTTCTAGTTCACCAAAGTCAATCAACAATAAATAATACAGTGAAGGAGAGTATCGTTTAGGGGTCTACTTAACCCAGTAGATCATCTAACAACACTTGCAGGAGTTTGAGGTACATGTTGTTGTTGTTGATTTTTTGGCACCTTTGGAATTTCATCTTCTTTGATTTCATCAAACACTATGTATTATGTGTTTTCCTTTTCCTGTTTCTTTCCCTGCAACTGATCTTTGTACATGAAATTTTCATTGAATACTACATCTCTACTTCTAATGATTTTTTTATTTTCATAATCCTATAAGCAATAATCAAAATCAACAACTTTGTATCCAATAAAGGCACACTTCTAGAATTTAGCCTCAAGCTTTATTATATTTTCTTTATCAATATGGACAAATGCTTCATAGCTGAAAATCTTCATAAATGAGTAGTTTACATTTTTACATGTCCATGCCTCCTCTAGAATGCCACCATCCAAGGAGCTTTAAGGCCCTATGTTTATTAAGTAAACAGCATTATCTACAGCATCTGCCCAAAACTATAATGGAAACACTGCATGCAATTTCATTTACCTTGCAAGATCCATGATTGTCTTGTTCATCCTTTCTAACACTCCATTTTCTTATGGTGTTCTTGGAATTGTCGTCTCTCTACAAATCCCATGGTATAAATAGTAACTATCAAACTCCTTGCCGCATTTTTCACCTCCATTATCTCATTTGAGACACTTCAACTTTTTTCATGTCTCATTTTCAACCAAATATTTCCATTTCTTAAAAGTAGCACAAACATCATATTTTTGTCGAATGCAATCAACCCAAGTTTTTCTAGTTGCACCATCAAGAAAAGTAACATAATAATGAGATTCGTTAAGAGATTGTACCTGATTCGGTCCCCATACACATGTATGCACAAGCTCTAACTTTTCACTCTTATTTTGCTTCCTAACTCTGAGAAATATAACTCTCTTTTGTTTTCCATAAACACAACTCTCACATAATTCCAAATTAACTTGCTTCAAATCTGGCAGAAACTTCCTTAAATGGAGAATTTGCATCCCCTTCTCACTCATATGGGAAATCCTATGATGCCAAAATGTTGTATCCACTCTTGTAGAAGCTAAAGAGATAGAAGAGCCAATATTACTAGTACATAAATACAATGTGCCTACCGTCTCTCCTTTTTCTATCACCAGTGATCCTTTAGTGACCTTCCACGTCGTTTCTGGAAATATAGATAAATAGCATTCATCTCCCAACTGTCCTGTTGAGATTAGATTTCTTCTCATAGCATGGATGTGCCTTACATATTTCAGTAGCCAGTGGTTTACATTCTTTACCTTTAATTGTATCTTACCCATTCCAACAATTTTATATGGTTGATCATCACCCAATAAAACCTGTCCAAAATCACCTTGAATATAATCTTGAAAATATTTCCTATAGGTGTGGCATGAATTGAATCCCCTGAATCTATTACCCAAAAATAAGTAGTATTGTCTAATAAAAGAATTAAAGAATCTTGTAACACATCACCTTCTATATTTGCTTCCTAATTATTCTCTGACTATACATCTCCTTTTTTCTTTAGAGATATGCAATCTTTTTTAGATGTCCTTTCTTCCCACAATTCCAACACTCTATCTTTCCCAATCTTTATTTGGATCTTCCCTTCTTAGAATTCCCACGATTACCTGGCCTCTTTCCTCTCTCCCTTCGTCTTTCCCTATTCTCCATGGCCAATGCATTACCTGATGTCTCACCTATGCTTTTCTGTCGCATTTTCTCTCTAAAAATAACACCAACAACATCATTAATTTTCAGAGTGATTGAACCAGAGACACAGTTACTTACATCCATGACCAAGTCGTTCCAACTTTCTGACAATGAGCATAAGATTAGAAGAGCCCTAACCTCATCATTGAAGTTCACTCCTACAGAACTTATTTGATTAGTAACCGTATTAAATTCATTTAAATGGTCAGCAACAGACCCACCTTTCGCTTCATTAGAAATACCTTGTTGGAGGCCAAAGGTTTTTCATATAGTTTATCCAATGCCTTCATCATATATTCCATTGTCTTTTCCTTTGAAATGTTGAAATCCATCGATGATGCCAGGCAAAGCCGTATTGTTCCTAGTTTCTTTCTATCAAGAGCCTTCCATTCTTCGTCCTTCATAGTTGTCGGCTTACTTACTTTTCCGCCCAAGGGTGGGAATAGATCCTTCTGATATAGATAGTCCTCCATTTGCATCTTCCATAATTGGTAGTTTTTTCCATTAAATTTTTCAACCCTAAACTTTCCTTCTTCCTTCATTTCTCCCACTCGAACTAGGAACCCTTCTTTCCTAAAAGTTTATCATCCAAATAGACCTTCAGCTCTAATACCAATTCTTAGAAAAACATGATCGCATAGCAATAACATAAAATAAATGCGGAAATAAAACACATAAGAACACAATACAAGAGAGACACCAATATACATGGTTCACCCAATATGGGCTATGTCCACGGAGAAATATCCATTCCTTTCTATTATACAATCCATCAAAATGAAGGGATACAATCCGCAGCATATCCGCTGCAACTTCCTCTTCACTCTCTCACGGTCTCTCTCTCAGACACACTGATCTTTCACAATACACGGTCGTAATAAAATACCTTCCTTTTAAAGAAGGATAACCATGGTAAAATACCACGGGCTACCAAAAACCATGGGATCTTAAACCACTAACTAAACCCATTATTGACCAAGTCAATAATAGTCCAAATGACTACGAAATTACAACATTTTACAAGGCATTTTTAAAATTTCCACCTGGGGCAGCGGCCGCCAAAACCCACAAAAATAGGGGTTGGTTGCATTAGGAAGATAATAAATATCCACAACCAACAACAGTATAGTATATTATGTGGATAATTCTAACCTCAAACCTAAGGGAATTGGCACCATCAGGCTCAAATTGCCTAGATTCCCAAACTTTGGATTGCATAATGTTTTCTATCTTCTAGAGTTGTAGAGGAACTTGCTATCTATTGTGCAAATTCAACAACAATACAATTCCATTCACATGGTTGATGGAAAAGTTGAGATAAGGATATATTCTGACAACCAAGTCATCATGACAAGATGGGAAGAAGAGAGATTGTTAAAGTTGAAGGGGGCATCTACAAGGGTACAAAATTTTGCATACCTCTTTGACCATGATGAAGGTACACATTTATCTAATCTCTTATGGCATGTTAGATATGAGCATATCAATTATGATAGTCTTCATTTTTTGAAGAAGAATGGTATTTATTGTTTGCCCACAATTCCAAAGAATTTGAAACAGTGTGATGTATGTATCCTTGGCAAATGTCACAAGAAACTTTTTTATGATTCCACTTCCAAAGCATGTAGAAAATTAGAGTTGATACACTCTAACTTGTGTGGCCCCATTCATGTTACTTCTACAAATGGAAATAAATATATCATGTCTTTTATTGACAAGTACACTAGGATGTGTTGTGTTTATTTATTGAAGCATAAGTCTAAGGCATTTGAAGCATTTAAAAATTTTCATGTATGGATTGAAAATGAAGCACAATCTTGTATTGGCACTCTTCATAGTGATGGTGGAAAAGAATATACATCTAATTAATCTAGAAACTATCTACATAAACATGGGATTATGCATCAAACCATTGTTTTGTATAATCCTCAGTAGAATGATATAGCGAAAAGAATGAACATGACACTCTTGAATATGGTAAGTTCCATGCTATTTTTCTAGAATGTGAAATAGATGTTTTGGGGTGAAGTGGTAATGTGTGCAGACTATTTGAGAAATAGAATTTCATCTCATACTCTTGACAATAAGACTCCATATGAAATGCAGCATGGTTGCATTTCTTCGGTGAGGCATCTTAGGGTTTTTGGTTCCATCTATTATGTATTAATTCCTAAGGAACAGAGAAACAAACTTGGTGCAAAGAGTCGAAAGTGCATATTATTGGGGTAATCAAACACCACCAAGGCATATCAACTCTATGATGAGGTAAATAAAAATTTTATTCTTTATAGATATTTGATTTTTTCTTTAAATGAATAAAAATGACAAGACTATAGAGAGTTGCTTTGATGATCTAGATAAATTTACCCATGTAAATAAATATCATGAATTTGAAAATGAGGTTCCACAACTTGAAGGGATATCCCTAGCTTGGATCAATCTTTGGATCCCCTTTTGTAGCATCATCTTCCCTCATCAATAATTTCTTTCCACTTCACCGGAACAAGAGGTTCATTTGGATGATGTGATTGAGAGGATTGGAAGATTGAATCTTGAAGAGAATGAAGCACCATATCAACAAGCTGAGAAACGTGGACCCTCACAGAAATTTCCAAAGTGGGTCATGAAGATACTCAAATGTATTAATCCTAATGAGGTTGGAAAGCTAGGAACCAAAAGTTCGATAAGATAAAAAGATGGGTTTGATGCAGATGATTCAAATTTAGGTGATGTAAATTATATGGATGTTTTATATGATTGTGAACTGAATTTATCTACTAACCATGAACCAACTTCCTCTAAAAAAATTGCTTCTTATGATGAGTGGAAATAAACTATGTAGAAGGAATATGATTCTCTCATCAAGAATGGGAGATGGAAGTTGGTGGACAATCCATCTGGAACCAAACCAACTGGCTCTAAGTAGATCTATAAGAACAAGGACAAATCAAATGGCTCACTTGATAAGCATAAGGCAAGGCTTGTGTAAAAAGGAATTGGATAGAAAGAAGGAATTGACTATGAGGAGACTCTTTCCCCCACAACAAAATGAGCTATCATTCATACTCTATTTGATTTGGCTACACATAATGGGTGGAAAGTTCATCAAATGGATGTGAAGACTACTTTCTTGAATGGAGACTTGAAAGAGAATGTTTGTATGCATCAATTGGAATGTGTTGTTGTGAAGGGACAAGAACAGAAGGTATGCAAGCTCATCAAGTCTTTGTATGGATTGAAAGAGGAGCCTTGCACCTGGTATGAAAAGCTAACTAAACATCTTCTCAAATTGAATTTCAAATACTTCAATCTTGATGACACAACTCTATTTGTCAAGAAAATTGGCAAATATGTTGTATATCTTGTAGTGTATGTAGATGATTTTTTTATGACAAGGAACAATGAAAGCTACATTGCATCCATAAAGAAATAACTAAAGAAAGGTTTTGAGATGATTGATATGGTATAGATTAAATACTATTTGGGCATATAAGTGACTCAAAATCCAAATTATATATTCATCTCCCAAAAGAAGTACATCGGAGAATTACTTAACAAGTTCATGGTTGAATGTAATCCTCTCACTACTCCGGTGAAACAAAATTTAAAGCTAACATCAAAAGAAGGGAATGAATTTGAGGATGCAACCAAATACAAACTACTTATGGGGAGTCTTATCCACCTTACCACAACTAGAACTAATATTTTAATTATAGTTGGGATCCTTTCTAGATTCATGCAAAAATCTTGTGAAGGGCATCGATGTGTTGCAAAGAGAGTTTTAAGATACTTGAAGGGGACTCAAATACTCTAAGGTGGGGGAATTGAAATTAATTGGATATTCAAATTTAGACTTTTATGGTGATAAGGAGAATGGAGTGTCTACTTTAGGATACCTCATGAGATAAAGTCTAACACAATAATTATTATGAATTAATTATGATTTTTATTGGTCATATAAGTTGATAGATATGACTCAGATTTATAGTTTACAAATGATCACTAGCATACAATTATTTATTTAATATTTTTAGCAGATGAGCTGAGTGCAATCGCGAGGCACTGTCAGGGTTTCTTCCCCTACGGGTTGAGAATGGATCCTCCTCTGGATTTGAGTCTAGAGGACCGATGATGCCTCCTCGACGACGCTTTCAAGGCCCTGGTGGCTTCCACGCCCCAACCTTCTTTTCTGCGCCAGATTCCGGAGACTACTTTGTCAAGCGGGTTGAAGCTCCACGAATCCAGATCATGTATGTCACTTCAAGGCTGAAAGCCCTTGCTCTGAGTGAGAAATTTTCAATTGGTCAATTTACCAATATTTGGACATCTCCAAAGACAATGGATTCTTAGGTTAAAAAAAACTGGATGCCTTTGATCTCAGGAGGTTTGTAACACTGCTTTTGCGGTAAAGGCTTATTTACTTTCTTGTTCGAAAACAAAGAAGGCAGAAATCTCATCTTCAGGAGTGGACCTTACTTCATGGGTCCTCGAGGTTTATACCTAAATCGTTGGATTTTATCCTTTGACCCAGAAAAAGATGTGCCCTCTGCGGTTCCATTCTAGGTTCATCTCCCCCACCTCCCTTTACACTGCTGGAACGATAAAACTCTCGAAGCATTCGAGAACTATCTTGGAAAATATATTGATAAGGCGGAACCAAAGGGACCTCTATTCTCCTGTGCAAGGATATGCGTGGA
This sequence comes from Larix kaempferi, assembly GCA_027924585.1. Lineage (NCBI taxonomy): Eukaryota > Viridiplantae > Streptophyta > Pinopsida > Pinales > Pinaceae > Larix > Larix kaempferi. The sequence continues at coordinate 13,110,203 of BSBM01000406.1, read as the reverse complement.
GGTAGATCTGGAAAAAGGACTTCCAGAAGTAGTAATCCTATGTATGGATGGATGGGAGCACATGCAAAAGGTAGGTTACGAATAGCTACTCTTCATGAGTATGGACACTTTGTCAAAAACTGTCCAAAATTAGTTCAAGAAATCTCTGAAAAAACCCAAGAAGAAGGTTGGAAACAAGTTAAAAGAGGAAGGAAAATGCCTGCATCATTTCTTGTATCAAAGGAGTCACAGCCAGAGAAAAGCAAAGTTCCAACACAAGAAGGAAAAGGAGCATCAACAAGCAATCAGTTTTAGGCTTTGAATGCGGAAGAAGGAGAGATCCCAATGACAGAAGCCCTCTTAGTTGAAGCAGAACTAAAACTTCAAGATTCCTATGCAGTCGGAAACATTCTCGTCTCTTCTCCCAAAGAAGAAAGTTTTGAGTCAGCGCATGAGGGCTCTCCAACACCAGGAGGCTCCTGGGATGAGATGGTAAAACAAAGCAAAGTCACTCTGCAAGGTTTTACTCCTAAGCACTCCTCCTCAAAAGGATCACAGGAGCAGCAAGATCCAAGACCACCCCCAAACACTAGAGGAAGAAAATCATAAAGGTACCACATAGAGCAGGAAGCAGAGAGAGCTTGAACTTGGATGACAATGAAGCATAGAGGAAACCAAACTACTCCAAAACTCTAAAAAACGCAGGAGGGGAAAAAGCGGATGGCAGGTCCAGAGCAGGACCTCAATCGGTTAAAAAATAATGAAAATTGTCTCTTGGAATTGCAAGGGCTTGGGAGGATCGATCAAAGTGGAATCCATAAAAGACATTATCAAATATGAAAGGCCAAATATAATGCTAATCCAAGAGACAAAAATGAGTGATGTGGAGGTAATGGAACTCTCACGTCTCTTCTGGAAAATCAGCCATGGAAATGCTATAAGCTCCAGGGGTGCATCTGAGGGGAATAGCGACTCTTTTTTCAAACAAGTTCGTTATCAAATCTGTTAGAGAAAATCATCATTGTATCCTTACTGAATTGCAAGAAAAAAATGATCCAAATTATATTTATATCTGCAATGTATATGGACCAACGCATTACAGAGACAAGTAAAACTTTTGGGAAGACCTCTCTTCGCTAAAAGAGGAGCTGAAAGGAAAATATCTCATTATTGCAGGAAATTTCAATACAACCAAGTCTCAGCTAGAGAAAAGAGGCGGCTCAAAAGTCAAAGACCCCTATGGAGAGAAGATGGAGGACCTGATTTCATATATGGATTTTCTCAACCTGCCTCTGAAGAATGGGAAATACACATGGAGCAATAGAAGGCTTGGCATCGGCCACATTGCGGCTAGACTTGATAGATTTCTGGTAAGCTCTTCCAGCTTCTTTCACCTTTCCTTCAGCAGTCTCGGATCACAAGCCAATATCATTGGTGCTATCCTCCCCTATAAATATTGGCCCCATTCCTTTCTGCTTCAATCCCATATGGCTCCAAGACGCAAAAGTTCTGGAAATAATCAAATATGCGTAGAACTATGATTGCGCGGGATCTCCTAGCTACATTTGGGAGTCTAAGCTAAGGTATGTGCGCTATGCGCTCAAGAGCTGGGCAAAATATGCTATTAAAATCTCATGCCTCCTTAAAAATCAACTTCAAATCGGACTTGCCGCTCTGCAATCCAATATGGAGAAAGTGGAAGTAACATCATTGCTCATTAGTCGGGAAAAAGAGTTGAATAGAAAGATATTAAACACAGAGAGACAAGAGGAAGAAGAGTGGAGAATGAAATCAAGGCAACTGTGATTAAAAGGGGGAGAGAGCAATACAAAATACTTCCACAAGCAAACTAAGGCAAGGCTCAGCTTTAACATGATTAAGGAACCGAAAGACAAAAACGGAATCAGGATTATTGAGTAGGAGGATATCAAGACTCACATCTTCCATCATTTCCAAGAACTCTACTTCGACAACGACGAGACAGACCCCATTGCACATGCTGATCTTCTTTCTGGAATCCCTTCCCTCATTTCTGATTTGGAGAACAGAGATTTATCAAAACCAATTATGGAGTATGAGATAAAAGAAGCAACCTGGTCATTGCATACTGACAAGGCTCCTGGGCCTGACGGGTTCACCATAATTTTTTACAGAGCGGCATGGGATATCATTAAATAAGATCTGAAAAGGATTCTAAACTGGACAAGGAAGAAGGATAAGATTGGTGGGGCCACCAACTCTTCCTTCTTGGCCTTGATCCCAAAAGAAAGAAAAAAAACCTTTGTCGATTGATTGTTTCGGGCCTATCTCTCTTTGTAACACCTCTTACAAGATTCTTTCAAAAATCCTGGCCACCAAAATGAAGAAAATCATGGGCCGTCTAATCTCGGAGGCACAAGGAGGCTTTGTAGATGGGCGCCAAATCCTTGACAATATCATCATTGTCCAGGAATTCATTCACTCCAGCATGGAAAGAAAACAGCAAGGTATGGCTATAAAACTGGATATGGCTAATGCATTTGATAAAGTAAATCCTTTCTTTTTCTTTGAAATAATGTCAAAATTTGGTTTCTCCAAGATATTCGTTAGATGGATTAAGGCTTGCATCAGCAATCCCTGGATAGCTCCATTGGTAAATGGTAGACCAACCAAGTTCTTCCAAGCTACCAGGGGGCTTCGACAAGGTTTCCCCTTGTCTCCCTTTCTGTATCTTTTGGTTGCAGAATATATGAGTAGAAAGCTCCAGTATCTTCAAGATAATGGGGAACTAAAAGTCCTAAAAATCATCAGAGGAGTTAAAGCAGCAAACCATGCACAATTCGTTGACGACACCATTCTACTTGGGGGTGCGTCTACAATCATTGCAGAAAGATTCAATAGTGTGATATCCATTTTCATTAAAGCCTCGAATGGAAAGGTTAATGCCTCTAAATCAAAGGTTTGCGGATGGAATTGCCCCCCAGGAACCTTGGCAAGGATTGCAAGAAATCCCGGATTTGAAGGGATAATAACTTGGAATTCTTTCAATTATCTTGGAATCCCTATCTTCAAAGGGAAAAAAAGGGCGGCGGATTGGCAAGGTTTGATCGATAAGATCAAAAGAAAAATCACTTCTTGGGGAACTAGGTGGCTCAACCCAGCTGGAAAACTAGTTCTCATTAAATCTATCCTCTTCGCCTATCCAATATATGCTTGTTTTATATATTTACCACCAAAAACAATTATGCAAGAAGTCAACAGAGAAATCCAAAAATTTCTTTGGCAAGGAGGTAAGGCCAGCAATACAAAGAAATTTCATTTGGTTGACTGGGATACTATTTGCAACCCGAAAGTATGGGGAGGTGCTGGAGTAAGAGACCCAAGCATAATGAATATAGCTCTCGGCGCAAAAATCCTTTGGAGAATAATATCCGGAGAAAACGCCTGGTGGAAGGAGGTTCTTCAGAGAAAATACATGAAAGGTTCAAGAAGAAGATGTGTGGATGAAATTGATTTGAGCATAAACGGAACTCCAATATGGGATTTATGCAAGAAGGTTGCATATATCATTCAAAAAAACTTTATTGGATCCTTGGAAGTGGTAAAAAGGTAAATATTTGGCAAGACAGGCTAGGACCAACCTCCCTGCAAATTTCATACAAGATTTTAGATATCTCAAGCAATGGTTAGATCGCATTAACATCCTCACTATATTTGACATTTCCTCTTGGACCAAGAGCGGAAGATGGGCTAGATGGAAGGATTTTGACACTCCGGAACATCTTCAAGAATGCTTTAGTGTGTTTCTTTCTCTGCTACAAGGGTCTACACTAGTACATCGGCATCTCAAAGACCGAAGAGGTTGGGGAAAATCGGGTTCCTACTCGGTCAAAGAAGGATATCGCCTAGTCTACGACTACAAGAATATGAGCAATAAGGATGCAAAGTGGAACAAAATATGGTGCAAGGACGGCCTGCAAAAGATCAATGTTTTCTTCTGGATCCTTGCTCATCGCAAAACTTTAACAGCAAAAAACTTGAGGAAAAGAGGAATTGAAGGACCATTACATTGTATCCTTTGTAAAGATTCGGAAGAATCCCTTGAACATATCTTTCTAGAATGTAAGTTCTCCAAAGAGGTATGGATATGTGCTTACCAAGACCTGCATTTTAATTTAATTATGCCAACAAACTGGAATGATCTTTTTGCTTACTGGAAATATTACTACAAAGGCTCACTCTTTCAGAAACCGGATTTTGCAAGAGCTTGGGAAGCTCTCCCTGGAAACATTTGCTGGAAGATCTGGACAGCGAGAAACAAAGAGATATTTGAAGAAAAAAACTCAATCCCAGGAAAAGTCCTTGCTTCAGCAAAGGCTCTTTAGGTGGAAGCTTTATCCACGAGGGGGATGTACAACATAAGGAAAGAGCCCCTGACAGTAGAGGAAAGAGCTTGGGCTTCATATTTTCTTGTGCCCCCTCCCTCTCTCTTCTAGATCAAACCCCCGAAGAAACCTATATCTTCAAACTGGCAACTAAGGATGAGCTCAGACGACTTTCAAAGATGGCGGACAAATCATGGTTGCAGCTCTCTGTTTTTTTATGGATCCTCGAAAGGAAACCCTGGGTTGGCAAGTGTGGGTGGAGTTATTTTTTACTCCAAGGGGAACAAGCAAAGAGAATACGCTTGGGGAATTGGGAGAAAAAGGAATAATGGTGCGGAATGGTTAGCCTTAATCAAAGGGTTGGATCTAGCAAGGGAAATGAGAATTGAGGAAATGATGGTTATTGGCGACTCATTAATGGTCACACGAGAAGCGAGGAATATAACGAAGAGTCAAAAGAGCCCTTCTTCTAAGATGCGTTGTCTACTCAAATGCATTGTCAAGGAATTTAAAGCAATTAATTTCCTCCATGTTCTAAGAGATTTTAACAAGCAGGCGGACATCATGGCTAGTAAAGGAGTAGGATTAAATTGCGGCATCCCGATGTGTGATCAGATTACCTATGATGGAAAATGGATCCCCTAACTTAGAGATTCAATCTTCTAGAAATGTTGGAGCAATGAGAAGGATAACCTAGAGGGTGGAATCAGCACCCATCACCTACTCCCTATTGTTTTGAATCCATGTTTTGGTAAGGGCACATTTAAACTCACTAATCAATTCGCATATCACTCTTCAATCCTCTCGCACGCTCATATTAAATGTTTGAGGACCATCTCAAGCTCAAAACAGATGGATCGCATGCACTTCACTCCGGTGGTTTTTTAGGATCGAGGTCATTCTTCAAAGCCCGGGAGGCGTGAATCTGGCTACATACCCGGGAGGCCTGTTGCTTGGCGTCTGCAAGATACATTCGGAAAAATGGAAAATTTCATCCCCGGGCCTTCAAACTAGGGATTTGCTTCGGTACATAACAGCGTCCTGCAGTGCAGGAAACCACTTCGAAAGAATGAGGGAACCCAAAGTTTGGATAAATCGGTGTTGGAAGGTGTTCGTGTCATTGCGTAGGGAGATGAAATGCAGGAAAGCTCACATGTACATGGCCTTTGTCAATATGATTTTTTGGGAATGAAAGAGAGGTTGGACACCACCCCGGAGAAGGGGGATTATGTTAATCTTGGCTCTACACAGAGGACTGTAAGTAACTCAACTTTTGTTGAGATCAAGAACCACCTGAATAATATGGAAGAACAAATTCACTTGTCTAAAAATGAGAATCTTGAATTGAAGTGTGCTCTAACTCGCGTATTCTCTCTTTCCCGAGCAACGCACTCGGAGGTCAAATATTCCAACAGCAAGTTAGCAGAGAGGGTTCTAAATTTGAAGGAAGCCATGGGTACAGCTCTTCCCCACAAGGTCAACAAGGAAACAAAAATGGATGTTGATAATAGAAAAATCATGGAAGTGGGCAGGAATATTAACAATTTAAAAAATGAACTAGTCATATCAGGTCTGCAAACTAGCAAAAGCTCAACAACGGGAAAAAATGCAGAACCTCTGGATGGTGCTCTTCAACAAAAGGACACTCGTCTACACTTCTAGGTATCTGGTCTTTGACTCCTCTCTACGTTTTTTGGTTATGTAATGATTTCTTTTTGGAAAATTTTGATAGTTCCTTTCAGCCTTGTCTTATGGACAGAGGTTCAAGTTTTAGAAAAGTCTAGTACAGGGATTTTTTGTGTGGTGAAATGTCGAAAGTATTTACATGTCTAAACTCCTTTTGGACAGAAAGAAAAACCACCTTTCAAAGCTATGTTTTGTTTCTGTACTGTTCTTCTCGGACAGTTTGTAAGGAGCTATAGCCTCCATAGACTAGGAAAGTTTCATGGTAGTTATAGGATAGAGAAGGATGAACAAGGAGTGGTGGATGCAGTACTCATTTGGGAACAATCCTTCCTAAGAATTTTGTAACCTCTAGTTTTTTTATATAATCAAAATCTCTTCAACCGTTTCCGTTAAAAAAAAAACATGCAATTATTTCATGAAATGTGATGACTAAATTAACTAATTCTCCTTTCAATTCATTATTTTAGTAGGAAGACGTTAAAATAGAATTATTGCATTGTTATATTTTATGATGGAAATAGTTTGAGGTAGACCAAACATACATTATGCTTGTGTAGAAATCCCAATAAAATAATCTATGTTATATATAAATATCAAAAAATGGGATTGTTGATTATTGAATGTTAATATGAATTAGTTATGAAAATAGTTTATGCTTTTGTGAAGTAATTAAGTGGGATAATTGTTGATATATGATGGATAAAAATAACTTTCATGCAAGCAATCCATTTCAATAAATTCCAGTATGAAGGCAAGATATGTGGCAGATGTAGAAGCAACAAAATAGATTGTATGGCTCAAGAAGATATTGGAGGAATTGCCGAAAAAGCAAGTGAATCCTACTCCACTTTTGACTAACAACACTTCTATAATCAATTTGCCCAATAATCCTAGATTCCATGATCAAATAATTCATATCAAGACAAAGTACCATCTAATTCGACATCATGTAGAGGCCAAGACCATTGATTTAATACAGTGTTATGTAAGTGCACATACTGCAAACATCTTCACCAAAGTTCTTGGAAGAGAAAAGATTGAAAAGTTCATAAAGATTATTGGACTCACAAACACTCCATCAGATTTAGGGGGGGGTTAGATACCTAATCCTTAAGGATTATGGTATAGTGTACATATTAGATTATTGTACAATTACTTAGATTATTTTAGTTACTTAAGAAATATGAAGAGTCATATAGAATAGGAATAGAACTTTTTGATGTGGAAACAAAAGGTCACGTTTGTTGTATATATATGAGAATCTCATTAATAAAAAACATCCAAGCATTAGATTTATCTAGGCCTATCAGTTAGTAACATAATTAAGTCATTTTTTCAGCAAGAATTAGTGATTACACAAGCTCAAATCCTAAATGGATTGACAAAACATACAACAATGTTGTTGGGTTTTCAAGATGCTAAACACACAAAGATACATGACAATATATCAAAAAATGTATCAAAACCATTATCTTCATTTGGAAGATCAAGAAAACCTAATATCTAAGTTGTTTACAGGGCAACTATAGTTGTTGTTGTCACACCAAGGACTTAAAGAAGTCGAATTTTGACATGATTTCAAAATTGCTTTATATTTCAAGAAAGACATTCTAGAGGCATACTAAATTTAGGGTATGTATAGTTTAAAAAATGAAGCTACTTGTGGGGATCTTAATCACAGGAAAACCTACCAAGATAAACTTCCAAAAGGAGTTAGAGAAGAAGTGGTAGAGTTTTGGGAACCTCATTCTCATGCTATATAAAATCGAAATCATTTTCTATGATAGTGCCTATCTAGAGACAAGTATGATAAGCATTGTAAACACATTATGGAGATGATGTAAGTTGGACTATTTGAGGAATTTCCATAAAGAAATCATTGTGTACATATTTCCTTGAGCATGTTTGATCAATTGAAACCATGGCATATTAGACCCAACACAATCAGTGACACTTCTTGGTGTTGGTACCACATTAAATTTTAACTCTATTATGACACATTTGTAGATTTCTGCAAAAGGAATTGGCAAGGTGACTCTCCTCCTCCCATAGTGCATGATTTCATTTCAATGATATTATGCAAAAGGAATATTGAAGATGCTATTTTCGGTAAAATATGTGTAGGTAGAAGAAGATGCCCTAAATGTGGTAATATGGCATTGCTCCATAGGAATTTTCCTATGGATCTTGCACACCTTGGATTTGTTAGATATCATATCCATATGGGGTGATATCAGTATGTTACTATGAACATGTCCTCTTCTTCAAGTGTGGCCTCTAGAAGAAATGGCTTGATTGAGGATGTCATCCATGTTTCAAAATTTAAGGGAAAAATTCAAAACCATATTTACAATATACCAAACACTCCCAAAGGTCTACGTGACAAGCTTTTCCCAATTTAGATAGTCTTGTGAAGTATTTGATCCCAACACAATATTATCAGTGGTAGACTTTATTGAGAATTACACATTACCTCCCTCAGAAGAGATACAAATCGAATATTATCATTCTAACTAGGTGTCTATATTTGTACATGTTTTGTATAGATGTGCACAACTAAGCGTTGATAGTAAGGATAGTACTGCATAATCATGCAATGCGATTAAGGAGTATCATTTTTATGTCAGTGATGATTGTGAGCATGACACTTTGTTTATTCAACATTGATTTATTTCAATCTATGAATCAATCAAAAAGAACAAAATAGCATTTACATAATAGTTTGTTTGGTTGGATGGGTGTGTGGAGTTCAAATCAACATGCTCTTTTTATTGGTTGATTTGAATTCATAAGAATAGAAGAATTCAACATACTTGAATTTTTTTTAAACAAGGCATTGAAAAGGTGAACACGACGATGCAGGTGTTTGTGTGAAATGAGCACATATGAAGTATCAAATGAGTCATGATGCAGTGCAACTTAAATCATCTATTGAAGTAATCGACTGGTTCCATATAAGCCATAATGGTCAAGAACGGGAAAAGTCAGTGCACAAGTAAGAGACTATGGAGACTATGGTATGAAAATTCAAGATCAAATTTTCAACATAATTTGAAACATGTGCTTAGTAGAAAAATAAATTTGATCTTCATGATGCAGATTCTTTTGGAATGTTATGCTTGGAAATGTGAATAAATCCATGCCTTGGTATTATGAAACTATACCCAGCACAAAGGAATCACATTATGACTAGAGTAAGAACAGGGGTGACATCTTTGCCATTGAGATGAGAAAGTACGCATGTTACTGTGGATTGTGTTGATGTAGAGGGTTGTGCATTTGATCAATGTGAAAACAATGGATATGTGAAACAATGGAAATGTTTCCCTCTATATCCAAAGGGACCACATCCAATTCCAACATGACAAGGGATTCATGCTGAAGAAATCATGGTTTCACTGGATTATGATCGAGTTTTTGATGTTGTCAAGGAAGGTACACATGATATCATTAATGGGATCATTATTAATTAATTAATATTGATTAATATTTTAAATTATGACTCTATAGGTGACTCGTATTTGTTGTCATTGCACCACATGGCAATGCAAAGAATGTGACCTACTATCTAATGTGATGCACGCAAATAAAAATCAAGTTGATGCAACCATATAAAGACGGAAATTTTACTTACCATATTGGCAACATGATTGTGATGGGTCAATTTTTGAAAAGAGAAAAAATACGATGATTACATTATCTATAAGTATTTTATGCAAAATGTTTATCTTGCAATTATAGTCATTTGGTGGTAGCAGCTCGGATACAACTCATGCCATTTGGTGATAGCAGCTCGGATACTACTCATGTACATCAAAGTGAAGAGATGTGAACTAAAGAGATGGAAGATGGCAGAAGCTAACCATGAATGTATTATGGAGACATGTATTCTTAAAACCCAATGGCTAGATGAGTAAATTGTAAGTCATTTTTTAGGTTGACCCAATTCACGCACTAAATTATTTTTCACAAGCCATATATCCTAATATAATCCTGGCATTATTTTTTTCTAAATCTTCAATTTCTATAAATAAACTACTTAAATTTTTTCTTGTTAATATTATATTTATTATCATCTCATTATATGTGTGTGTGTGTGTGTTACTTAAGTTTATCTTTACATAAATTACTAAATAATTTGAATTTATTTTTCCAATTCTTCGATAATGATTATTTAATGGTACATCTTTGTTGGCATATAACTGAGTTTAAAATATATTAATCTTATGTTTAATCCAAATAAGAGTATTTTTCATCACTTCGAAAGGTTTAATTGAATTTAAAATTAAATTGTACACAAACTTTAGTTCACGTCTTTTTCTAATATAAATTTTGATGAATATTGTAATGAGAGATGATACATATTTAAAAGATTACTTATTCATTGTAGTGAATCCACAAATTGTAATTAAAAAGTGATCAAATGTAATTACTAAGGTGGTATAAATATCTAGTGAAGCTATGCCTTCTCTTGTTCCAAATTATCATCATATGAAATTCTAAAAGCATGAACAACTAATGCGTAGATAATACCAACTTTATACATGTAGGATTATGTTGTGACCTTACATCTACATATTATCATGTGTAGATGTTTTTCCTATATTCTTCTTGACGCACTAAAAACCCATCATAAATTTTTATGATACGTATATCCAAAAAGGAAGAAGCACAATATCCTCCATCTCCATAGTAAATTTAATATATCCAAATTGATTATTTAAATAATCCACAAACTTATTCTATTTTTCCTATCCATGGAGTCCTAGTGCCATGCACAAATATCCACTACCATTTGCACTACAAAAAGTATGGGGCTACATGGCTCCAAAAACTGAAGCATTTCAACTTAACTATATCGATAAAACTTATTTCATGATGGTGTAAGGAAATTTCAAATCTATGGGCACATATGTAGAAAGAAAAATATACTCAAAAGTCTTTCTTGTCCAGGCCTCCAATGGTTCATATATTTGAGATAATGTGAATATTGATGTGATTTTCATCTTTAATAATATATTATAAGCACTAGGGAATAGGGGAACCTTTTTTTTAAGATTCTTAGAAGTAATTCCCTCCCCTCTTACAATGTATTGATATTCAACCAAATAAAATATTGGGAAAATGGGAATTAATCTTGTTATTAAAAATTTAAAAATCTTTATTAGTGAAGTACAAATTCCATTGGGTTCTAAAGATGGAAATCTTTAAATGCTTCAATAGGAAGGACTAACAATAGACTTAAAAAAATTATGTAGAAGGAATTATCTGGACCATATTTTTGTTAGTTTCTTGTCTTGCCAATACAATATCAAAATGAGTCAAGCAAAAGGTGATATGCAATACCTGCTCATCAAGATGGCATAGTTATGCGTATCCATATGTGACCTAAATATAATTTAAAATCAAAACTACTAGCCAATTTATGATTAATTCTCTTAGTTATGATAACATAGAACATTTGGATAAAGGGAAATATGATAATATTCTAAGGGGTTAATTTTTTTATTTTATAAATAAAAGAAATAATCATAAGAAATATAGGTGAAACTGTAATGCCCTAAATTATGTAAGAGAATAATTTATAAATAATGAACATAATAATAATTTATATATAATAATATCACATTAAGTGTCTAATAATTATATCTAACAAGTTGGGGGTTAAGTAAAAGGAGAATAAGAGGAGTAAAATAAATAAAAATTAAAAAAATGATTAATGCATGGAAAAGGTCCTGCATGGAGGACAAGTGGCAGTTATTATGCAAAGAGGGAGATGAGGATGGTGGAGAGGAGACGAGGGGGGGGGATCAATGAAAACCAGGAGGGGGAAAACTAGTGGCTGGGAGATAAAGGAAGAAATCTATTTGGCATAGCTTACTGGTTGGGGGATTGGGGGCTCTCAATGGAAGCAGAGGGGTTTGGTTGGGAGGAAAGAGGCACCCAAGAATTCAGTTGGGAACTGCTCGAAACACTCACACAAGGAGCTGACTTCGTTGCAGCCTCAAGAGCTCAGTTGCGGCTGCACTCTCCAGGTAAGTATTATCTTCTTGTAAAGCTGAAATAGTTAGCATAAATAACATTACAAAAACGTAGGATGAAATTATGTTGATTTATTTTATGTATGTAGTGTAATTGTGAGAAAAAAATCCCCTTTTATATCAATAGGAAAATTGTTTAGTAAAATATGGTAAGGCGTATGCATGTTTTAGTAATTTCCAATTAGACATTGAATTTTAGGCATTTCACCTAGTAATTGTGAACAAATAATCCCCTTTAAATTCAGTAGGAAAATTGTTTAGTAAAATATGGTAAGGCCTATGCATGTTTTAGTAATTCCCAATAAGACATTGAATTTTAGGCATTTCAAAAACTATTAATTCTAGAAAGTGGACAAAAGAAGACCTTAAGGGAGCTATAGAGGATCAACACAAACTTGAACTCTAGGGAGTTCAAATCTTCAATCTTGATCAATATATTATATCCCCAACTCAAATCAATTAGATGAAATGACAAACTAATCATCTAGGATGGGTCGAGTAAATGGAAAAATGTGTGGATGGGAACTAGGTTTGTTTAGATGGCCTCCGAGTCTGTACACCCATCCTAGTCATGCCTTGGTGAGGATGAGCATCCATTTCGATTCCCTGGAAACATGAAATCAAATGATTATTAAAAAACATGGTTATCATTAAAAATTTGAATGAACATTTCAATACGACACTATATACACCTATTTGTATGAATCCATACCTATGCATTAGATCCTAGAATCCTCAATGGGCCCTCGTCAATATCCAAAACTCTTACACCACATTCATGTACCCACATCAATGTAGCATCAACAACCCCCTATACCCGAGTCTTTGTATGACAACATTAAATGTAAACACTCAAACTAGTAAATACATTACTATAATCATTGTTTCAAACAGTGATGCATTTAATTTGGGCTTGATTGAATTGAGGCATGAATTATACCTCATCGACTAAGTGGCCCTGGACTATATGTGGAGATTTAGGCTCAGATATGTTCCCAATCTCAAGCAAGGGTTTAGGGTGATCAACAACACCCTTGCCTCTTTCCATTTCAAAAGAGGACATGAGAAGAAAGGACAAAATAAGCAATTGTAAATATGTAAGCACTTATTGTTGAATATTGTAACTTCCAAGAATATTATAATTGTACATTATTTATTCCGGAGATGTTTCATTCCTCCGAGGTAATCCTACTATGTATCTGGAGATGTTTATTCCTCCAGGGTTTGATATTAACTAGGGTTATTAGACCCACCATGTGTGGGTCGGCCCTGTAGTTATATTTTAGGGGTTATTAGACTTCTCCAGGTGAGGTCGGCCCCAACAGGTCTTTTAGTCAGTTGAGAGTCAAGTATAAATAGAGGAGGTGAACTCCTCATTAGATCACTCACTCACTTGTGGAAGAGTGCGCACTTGTTTGGGAGATCAGCTAAGGAGACAAAGGAAGGAGGAGCACATCTTGTATTTTGGTTGTTCATCTTATTGAGGAAAGCTTTACTGGGTTTTCTACCCCATGAGGGTTTCCCAGGATATATTGTGTGTCTATCTTGTGATTATGCTTCTTTCAGTGATATTGCTTGGTTATTTGGTTTAAAATTATCATGGTATCAGAGCTAGACTGAATAGGACATCTTTCACAAGGTAAGATTATCTCTCTCTCTCTTTTTGGTGAAGTTAGGGTTTTCAGCCCAAAGTTGGTATTATTGATTTTTGGTTGCATGGCTGGATAGCCCTCCTCAATACCTTTCTTTTAAGCCCTAGATCGAACTTTTTGGTTGGGTAGAACTCCGGGAATTGCAAACCCTAATTCTACCAAAAGTGCGATACGTCAGATTTTGGTTTCAGAAAAAAGTTGGAATTTTTGGTTTCTGATTACATGGTTGGATAGCCCTTATCAAGAGCATTCTTTTAAGTCCTAGATCAAACTTTTTGGTTGGGTAGAACTCCGGGAATTGCAAACCCTAATTCTACCAAAAGTGCGATAAAATTCTGTTTCAGTTTCCGGAAAAGTAAAAAGTAACTTTCCAAGTAAGTCTACTCTGTCTCTTGGACTCCCCCAAGAGAAGATGGCTCCAAATACTAAGCTTGAAGACAAGCTAGAAGGCATAGAGAATTTTCGGGCATGGAAATACAGAATTGGTCTCATTCTTGAAGAGAATGACCTTGCTCATTATATCAAGGAGGAAGTTGCAGAACCAGAAGAAGATGAAGCCAAAGAAAAGCACAGGAAAGATCTGATTAGGGCAAAGAGAATCATAGCTGATTCCATTAAAGACCACTTGATTCCCCAAGTGTCTTCCAAGAAGACTCCAAAGGAAATGTATGATGCCCTAGGAAGAATGTATGAAGGAAAGAACATCAATAGGAAGATGAATCTGAGGTCTAAATTGAAGAGCACCAAGATGCACAAAGGAGAATCCATTCAAGACTACTTCTCAAGGGTTTCACAAATCAAGGAACAACTAGATGCAATTGGTGATACCCTTGATGAGGATGAACTTGTGATGACTGCCCTCAATGGTCTCACTAGATCTTGGGAGTCATTTATACAAACCATGTGTGCCAGGAAAGAGAGCATGAAGTTTGATGTAGTATGGGAGGATTGTGTTCAAGAAGAAGCTAGGGTTACAAATAGAGAAACCCTTCTCAAAGAGGATGACCAAGCCCTAGCCACTCATACCAAAAGAAGAAGAATGAGTCATTTCAAGAGAGTTGATCACAAAGGATCTCAACACTTCTCTAGATCTAACAAGAGAAGAGGACCCAATTCAGCAAGAGATTTTTCTACGGTAGAATGCTACAGTTGTCATAAATTGGGACACATCTCCAGATATTGTCCTTCTCAAAGGAAGAAAGTCTTCCACAAAAGACATCATGCACATATGGCAGAAAATGAAAGTGAAGAAGAAGAAGAGGAAGAAGATGAAGAAGAAGAAGAGGTAGAGGTAAAACCCAAAAGGAAAAGATGTAAGGTGAAGAAAGAAGATCCAGAAGAATATGTTCTATTCTCTGCACTCTCTGGATCTGTATCTCCTGGAGAAGATACATGGCTCATTGATAGTGGTGCTTCCAAGCACATGACAGGTCAAAGGAAGACCTTCTCAATTCTTGAAGAAAAGTCTTCTTCACAGAAAGTATCTCTAGGAGATGACTACCAATATCCTATCAAAGGAATTGGTGAAGCTAGCTATAAGCTAGATTCTGGAACACCCTTGAAGATGAAAGACATCTTATATGTTCCAGGTTTAAAGAAGAACCTTCTCTCCATCTCAGCTCTAGATAAGAAAGGCTTCAGAGTAGCCTTCATAGATGGACAAGTACTCATGTGGTCCAAAGGGAAGACAATTAAAGATGCAGTTGTTATTGGTGAAGAAGAAGGAGGTCTCTATAAACTCAAGGGTCATCCAGAAGCTGCCCTTGCACATGAGATCTCTAGCCCCAGTGAGCTATGGCATAGAAGATTAGCCCACATCAACTTTAAAGCCTTACCCTATGTAAGCAAGGTAGTCATAGGACTACCAGATTTAAAGGCTGATCATGATGGCTCATGTAAAGGATGTAAGAAAGGGAAAAATATCAAAAACCCCTTTCCAAAGAGTGAAACAAAGACTAAGAACATTTTAGAGCTTATACACTCAGATGTATGTGGTCCAATGCCCACCACTTCCTTAAGTGGGTTTGAATACTATCTTTCATTCATAGATGACTATTCAAGGAAAACTTGGATATACTTCCTAAAAGGGAAGAATGAAGTCTTTGGAAAATTCAAGGAGTTCAAGGCTCTAATAGAAAATCTATCAGACAAGAAAATCAAAACTCTCAGAACAGATAATGGCGGAGAATTCACCTCAAAGGAATTTGAGGACTTTTGCAAAGAAGCTGGAATTAAAAGGGAACTAACTACTCCCTACAATCCCCAACAGAATGGGGTGGCTGAAAGGAAAAATAGAACAATCATGGAAGCTGTGAAGACCATGATACATGACCAAGATCTTCCCATGTACTTATGGGCTGAAGCAGCCAAGACAGCAGTTTATGTGCAAAATAGATTATCTCACAGTGCTCTTGAATTCAAAACTCCAGAAGAAGTGTTTACAGGTAAGAAGCCTGAGGTAAGTCATCTTAAAATATTTGGGTGTCCTGTGTATATCCACATTCCAAAAGAAAAGAGAACCAAGTTGGATCCCTCAGGTAAGAAGGGAATGTTTGTTGGTTATTGTGAAACTTCCAAAGCCTTCAGAATCTACATACCAGGTTTCCATCATATAGAAATAAGTAGAGATGTAACCTTTGATGAGGAAGCAGCTCTCAAGAAATCCAGAAAGTGTCAACTTGAAGAAGTTTATGAAGAAGATTCATCACCCAGAGATTCAGAGACTGTTCACATCCCTGAAGAAGCTACACCAGAGGATCATGACATGCTGGAACCTCAAGAACCACCTGTTGCAGAACTATCCAGGAAAAGAAGACCAGCATGGGCTAGAGATATTATCCAAGGAGCTGAAAGATATGGAGCTCCTGAAGGCTCCACTAGAGAAAGAAAGAAACCAAAGCTAGTATCCAACTATATGGCCTTAATGTGTGACCTTGTGGATCAACTACCTACTAGCTATGAAGAGGCAGCTCAGAAGAAAGAATGGGTAGAAGCAATGACAGAAGAATATCAGTCAATAATGAAAAATGATGTTTGGGATATAGTTCCCAAGCCAAAAGATAAAAGTGTGGTTTTTTCCAAATGGATCTTCAAAATAAAACATGCCGCAGATGGAAGCATTGAAAAATACAAAGCAAGATTTGTAGCTAGAGGATTCTCTCAGAAGGAGGGAATTGACTACGAAGAAACATTTGCACCAGTTGCCAGGTATACTTCAATTAGAACTATTATGGCTCTTGCATCTATGATGAAGTGGAAATTACACCAAATGGATGTTAAGACAGCTTTTCTAAATGGAGTAATTGAAGAAGAAGTTTACATAGAGCAACCTCAAGGGTTTGAGGTTAATGATGGAAGAACTCATGTATGCAAATTGAAGAAGGCATTATATGGGTTGAAACAAGCTCCAAGGGCTTGGTACGGAAGGATTGACAATTTCTTAACTAGCATGGGCTTTACCAAAAGTAAAGCTGACCCAAATCTTTATCTCAAGGTGATGGATGATGAACCAGTTATATTGCTGTTATATGTAGATGATCTTTTCCTAACTAGAGATGAGAATCAGATTATTAAAAGCAAGAAGAAGCTTTCTTCAGAATTCGAAATGAAAGATCTCGGACTGATGCACTACTTCTTAGGCTTAGAAGTATGGCAAGAACCAAAAGGAATCTTTCTAAATCAAGGTAAGTACACTGTGGAGATTCTCAAAAGATTTGATATGTTGGAGTGTAAAGCCATGGCCACTCCCATGGACTCCAACTTAAAGTTATTAGTTAATGATTCATCAGAACTAGTGGACATAACTTTATATAGACAAATCATTGGATCATTGATGTACTTAACTAATACTAGGCATGATATATGCTTTGTTGTAAATACCCTAAGTCAGTATCTAGTAGAACCTAGAAAGGTTCACTTAATAGCTGCAAAGCATGTAATGAGGTACCTAAAAGGTACATTAGATTTTGGCTTATTTTATGTTGGAAATCATGAACTCAGATTACATGGTTACTCAGATTCTGATTGGGCAGGAAGTATCTCAGACAGAAAAAGTACCTCTGGTGGATGTTATGGTCTTGGATCTGCCATGATCTCATGGTTCAGCAAGAAACAATCAAGTGTGGCCCTCAGTACTACTGAAGCTGAATACATAGCTACCTGTTCTGCTAGCTGTGAAGCAGTATGGCTTCGAAAACTTTTATCTGGAGTGTTTGACTTAGAAATGGAACCCACTGTGATTATGTGTGATAATCAAAGCTGCATCAAGATGACTGAAAATCCTGTGTTTCATGATAAGTCAAAACACATAGAGATCCGTTACTTTTATATTCGAGATATGGTGCAGAAAGGAGCTATCAAGCTAGAGTATATAAGCACTGAGGATCAAATTGTTGATATCCTGACCAAGCCTCTGTCTCGAGTAAAGTTTGAACACTTCCGAGACAAGCTTGGTGTAGTTCAGAAGAACCCTCCTCGAAAGGGGGAGTAGCACAGTATGAGACAGACAAGCCTATCTCATCACTGATGAGATTACTTATTTTTCTTTGCACTTACTCACCTAGAATTATTTAGATTTAGGACTCTTATATTCTTTATTTTTATGATTAGATGTATACATACTTTTGACGATAGATGTATACATGCTTTTGATGTTAGATGCTTTTGACGATAGATGTATACATGCTTTTGATGTTAGATGCTTTTGACGATAGATGTATACATGCTTTTGATGTTGATGATACATATTATGGTTATACATGATGATGATACATGTTGTGGTTATACATGCTTTTGATGTTGATGATACATGTTATGGTTATACATGATGATGATACATGTTGTGGTTATACATGTTTTTAATGTTGATAATACATGTTGTGGTTATACATGTTTTGATATTGATGATACATGTTGTGGTGATACATGTTATGATGATGAGGATACATGTTCTTGATGAACAGTTGAGGGGATTGGATCATCCCTGGACTTTCAGTCCTAAAGAGAGCCGTAGACGTGAGGTCTCCGAGAATGAAGTCCTTAGTGGACATTTGAGGGGATTGGATCATCCCTGGACTTTCAGTCCTAAAGAGAGCCGTAGACGTAAGGTCTCCGAGAATGAAATCCTTAGTGGACAGTTGAGGGGATTGGATCATCCCTGGACTTTCAGTCCTAAAGAGAGCCGTAGACGTGAGGTCTCCGAGAATGAAGTCCTTAGTGGACAGTTGAGGGGATTGGATCATCCCTGGACTTTCAGTCCTAAAGAGAGCCGTAGACGTAAGGTCTCCGAGAATGAAATCCTTAGTGGACAGTTGAGGGGATTGGATCATCCCTGGACTTTCAGTCCTAAAGAGAGCCGTAGACGTGAGGTCTCCGAGAATGAAGTCCTTAGTGGACAGTTGAGGGGATTGGATCATCCCTGGACTTTCAGTCCTAAAGAGAGCCGTAGACGTAAGGTCTCCGAGAATGAAATCCTTAGTGGACAGTTGAGGGGATTGGATCATCCCTGGACTTTCAGTCCTAAAGAGAGCCGTAGACGTGAGGTCTCCGAGAATGAAGTCCTTAGTGGACAGTTGAGGGGATTGGATCATCCCTGGACTTTCAGTCCTAAAGAGAGCCGTAGACGTGAGGTCTCCGAGAATGAAGTCCTTAGTGGACAGTTGAGGGGATTGGATCATCCCTGGACTTTCAGTCCTAAAGAGAGCCGTAGACGTGAGGTCTCCGAGAATGAAGTCCTTAGTGGACAGTAGAAGGGATTGGGATCATTCCTGGACTTCAGTCCAAAAGAAGAGCCGTAGACGTATGTCTTCGAGAATGAAGGGATTGGATCATTCCTGGACTTCAGTCCGAAAGAAGAGCCATAGACGTATGTCTTCGAGAATGAAGGGATTGGATCATTCCTGGACTTCAGTCCGAAAGAAGAGCCGTAGACGTATGTCTTCGAGAATGAAGGGATTGGATCATTCCTGGACTTCAGTCCGAAAGAAGAGCCATAGACGTATGTCTTCGAGAATGAAGGGATTGGATCATTCCTGGACTTCAGTCCGAAAGAAGAGCCGTAGACGTATGTCTTCGAGAATGAAGGGATTGGGATCATTCCTGGACTTCAGTCCGAAAGAAGAGCCGTAGACGTATGTCTTCGAGAATGAAGGAATTGGGATCATTCCTGGACTTCAGTCCGAAAGAAGAGCCGTAGACGTATGTCTTCGAGAATGAAGGGATTGGATCATTCCTGGACTTCAGTCCGAAAGAAGAGCCGTAGACGTATGTCTTCGAGAATGAAGGGATTGGATCATTCCTGGACTTCAGTCCGAAAGAAGAGCCGTAGACGTATGTCTTCGAGAATGAAGGGATTGGATCATTCCTGGACTTCAGTCCAAAAGAAGAGCCGTAGACGTATGTCTTCGATAATGAAGGGATTGGATCATTCCTGGACTTCAGTCCGAAAGAGGAGCCGTAGACGTGAGGTCTCCGAGAAAATGATAGGACTGGATCGTCCCTGGACTTCGGTTCAAAAGGTACATGGCTGGTTTACATCATTCCTTGACGATGACGATGATCGTGTGATGACGATGCTGATGATCGTATGATGACGATGCTGATGATCGTATGATGATGATGCTGATGATCGTATGATGATGATGCTGATGATCGTGTGATGACGATGCCGATGATCGTGTGATGACGATGCCGATGATCGTATGATGATGATGCTGATGATCGTGTGATGACGATGCCGATGATCGTGTGATGACGATGCCGATGATCACGTGATGACGACGCTGATGATCATGTGATGACGATGCTGATGATCGTATGATGACGATGCCGATGATCGTGTGATGACGATGATGATGATCCTGTGATGACGATGCTGATGATCGTATGATGACGATGCTGATGATCGTGTGATGACGATGCCTATGATCGTGTGGCGATGATAATGATGATCGTGTGATGACGATGCTAATGATCGTATGACGATGTTGATGTTCCAGTAACTAGTCAAGTTACTGATGATGATGAAATGAAGAAAGCTTCCGATGATATATAGATGATGTAGTAAATGACTCCTTGCTCCTACAGATGTTGTTATAATATCCTTCTCGTTAAGGGGGAGTGTTGAATATTGTAACTTCCAAGAATATTATAATTGTACATTATTTATTCCGGAGATGTTTCATTCCTCCGAGGTAATCCTACTATGTATCTGGAGATGTTTATTCCTCCAGGGTTTGATATTAACTAGGGTTATTAGACCCACCATGTGTGGGTCGGCCCTGTAGTTATATTTTAGGGGTTATTAGACTTCTCCAGGTGAGGTCGGCCCCAACAGGTCTTTTCGTCAGTTGAGAGTCAAGTATAAATAGAGGAGGTGAACTCCTCATTAGATCACTCACTCACTTGTGGAAGAGTGCGCACTTGTTTGGGAGATCAGCTAAGGAGACAAAGGAAGGAGGAGCACATCTTGTATTTTGGTTGTTCATCTTATTGAGGAAAGCTTTACTGGGTTTTCTACCCCATGAGGGTTTCCCAGGATATATTGTGTGTCTATCTTGTGATTATGCTTCTTTCAGTGATCTTGCTTGGTTATTTGGTTTAAACTTATCACTTATATAATTTATATCAATTAAAACCAGTATAATTCAATCATACACTAATTGGGTCTCCTCCATCTATCACATGTGGATGAGAAACCAATAATTCACTACTCTAAAGCTAATCTAGTAATGCGGACATATGCATGTTATAAAAACAAAAGAATATTGCATAATGTGTTTATTCCACGTGTATTGTTGAAGTCTATTCTTGAGAACATTTTTGTCTATTGGCTCTCTTTGGCTCGTGTTGCAAAGAGTATCCTTGAAAAAATTCATAGATGCTGCTTCAAATTCTATTGGACTTGTAATAAACAAAAGGAGGGCCTTCCGATGGTTAGGCATTGGCCGCAAAAAGCCTTTGGAGGTTGTTAATAATAGTTTATGGGGCAAACTAATGAAATTGAAATAGTTTAATTCTCTTTTGATGGGATAGTGGATTAGAATTGAGCCCTACTCTTTTAAAGGGACCTCTAACATTTGGAAGGGATTGGTGTGAGCTTTCCTAGCTATCAATCAATGGGTTGTTTGGAAAATTGGTAGGGGTAACAAGGCTCATTTAGGCGAAAATGTGTGGGTTGGAACAGCAGGTAGAATCTTGATTTCCCGAGACTTATGGCCCCATTTAAATTCTTGAGGGATATTTATGCTCACAGATGTAGGAGAGCAACATGTCGTAAATGGTGGTTTGCAATCTTGGCTCTCGACAGAGAGACTCGGATTACCGAGTGATCTTGCTACGGAGTAGGAAAATTTTGTCTGTCTTCTAATTCATAATGTGGTGATTTTAAGTGAAGAAGAAGATGCATTGGAATGGACATGGAATACGACGAATGGTTCTCTCACTACAAAGTTGGCTTATGATGCTTTGTCTCTTGGCACAAGAGAAAATGTAACAAAAAGGTGGTGGTCTTTATTTTGGAAATGAAAGAGTCCTTTGAAGACTCATCTCTTTACATGGAAAGATGTGGCAAATTGAACTTTGACATGGGATATTGGCCAGAAATGAGGATGGCAAGGCCCAAACCGATTCTCCCTCTATAGGATGAATGCATAGACAATTGATCACCTCTTTGTGTCTTGTCCCTATGCGATGCAAGTATGGTGAGAAGTCAATCGATTGTTGAAGTGTCCAGGCCAATGGAATTTAGTATCGTTAGAAGAATGTATGTGGGCTTGGGTGAAGGATCCTAATATTATGAGTTTCAAAGAGCTACCCAATTAATCATTGTGGGGTATTTGGATACAACAAAATTGGGCTCTCTTTAATGGAAATAGATAGAATCCTTTTGTTGTAGCAAATAAAATTGTAGTTCCTTTTAATGAACGAAAGAAAGGGTACATCATGTATGTATTTCCATCCTCAACGAGCTCTTGAGATTGGCCAAGCCATAGCTTGGAGTTATTTTGAAGGGGCTTGTCAAGGGTTCCACAAGAAGTGTGGTGCTAGAATGGCCTTGTTTTTTACACCTAACCATTAAAAATGGGTGTTGGAATTGGAACTAATACCAAGGTCGAGTTGATAGCTTTGTGGGACTTTCTGGTCTTTGCCAAAAACAAAGGTATCCATCAACTTCAAATGATGGGTGACTCACAAATTGCTATCGACTAGTACATTGGAAACGCTCAAGTGGAAAATCTTATTTTGACTTCTTGGCAACATCATATCAGAAAGATGAAGGAATATTTTGATTCTATTTCTATATCCCATATATTGGAATTACATTTCGAAGGGTGCTCTCTTTATTGTAGAATGTCTATTGGTCGGTAAGGAGATGTGAGGGGAGGTAGGGCTCCCTAAGTTTCAACTCAATCTCTATTGATGTGTGGTGTCTCAACTTTGCTATGAATTAATCTGAACTAGTTTCTATCTACTAACCTTAATTAGTCCAGTTCCTTTTTTATTTAAATCAAGTGCTTATATCATGTTCACTTTTGAACCAATTCAAGCTTTTGGTGAAAATCGGCATTTTTAGCATTGATCATGCCAATGTATATTTTGATATGTTGGGAATAGCAAATATACAATTTCAGAAAAATAAAATAAAAGCACACGGAAAACATTATTCAACTTAAAAACATCGCTTGATGGCATGAAAAAGAGACATATCACATTTTAGTAATTAGATATGTGGCATCATTTCCAAACTCCTCTTGTTCTTTAAGTCCATTGAATGTCTCATGTTGAATGTCATGTCTTTGGATGCTCCATTGTCCACATACCACCATACACCAAAAAAGGTGTTAGTTGATCCACTCCATTATCTTCTACACTTTTTGCAAACTACTTCAATTGCTTGTTCTTTTCCTTCTATTTTCAAGACACTAAGATGCAGAGTGACCCATCTTGTAGCACTTAAAGCATTTCATGACTCAAGTATTTCTTCCCATGCTCTATGGAACTATGCCAAGAATCCATCATAAAGTTGTCACAATTGTGAAAGAGGAAATTGTCATAATTGTCATAGAATCTGCCATGTGTAAGGGATCTGTTATAAGGGTGTAAGGGAATCTCTGCCACATAGCACACCCATCTTGCAAGGAATCCCCTCCAACACTCCTACACTTTCTTCCTAGGAGAGCAACTCAAAGCAACCAAAAATTAACAATTATGTTTAAGAAAGATCGCACACAAATAACAAAGAACCCAAGGAGTATGTTCAAAAGCTCATTGTGTTAACTGAAACAATTATAAGTGCGCAATAATTTACAATAAATTACACTATGCTTCATATGGCATCTCATAAACACTTGTATAGCTTTCATGGCCCACGCGCAACAACTAAGTTACAAAAGTTCATTGTGTTAACTAAAAATTACAAATGTGCAATAATTTTAAAAAATCATTATGATTCATATGGCATTTCAAGAACATTTGTACAACTCTGATGGCCCACATGCAACAAGTAATTTAGAATGCTTTTTCATGGGGATTGTATTATCATGCCAATTATTTTAATCAATCTATCACACAAAGAAATCAAGGGACAAATTACCTCAAACAAGAGAGATAACAAATATATAGATATCTAGTGGATGATCGAAGTAAAACATGTCAATGATCATATTTAACTAGGTCCTCCCCATCAGCTCCATAAAATCTTGGTTGTTTTCTTAAAATCAATGTTGGCATCTAACTCACTAAACATCAAATTCAATTAAAGATCCGATCAAAGTTGACCAAACCCTCACTTCTCCAACAATCAGCTCCATGTGACAATTTGTGCTTTGGTAAGTCCACACTCAATTGTTGTTGCACTATCATGATTTCCTAAGGTTGAATTACACATTTCATTCTCCTATGCTAAATTCACTTGCTCTTGACTAACTCACACCTATTCTAAATTACACTCAACACACTATTTACTTCCTCAAGTTCCTCCTACACTAAAATGTTTTTAGTGATCTCAAACTTTCTACCTTATAGAAAATTATTTTCCCTCAAACCATGCATTGTTAGTGTAGTAGGTCTTTGTAATGTCCCTTATTAGGAATTTTATTAAAATTGCAATTTTTCACTTTTTTTTCCTAGTTCGACCTTTTACTAGTTTTGATCTCTAGGTCCCAAATTTGCCCCAAATGATCTCAAATCTTCTGAGAAGGTGTATGAATGATATTAGAACATAAATATGTGTTTCAGGGATGCCTTTGGACCTTTAAAATACTTCTGCAAATCCTCTTTCAATTCTGATCAATGTAGGTAACTTTACTAGTGGTTTTCCTTTGACTAGTATTGGTCTCTAGGTCTCAAATTGACTCCAAATGCCTTCAAATCTTCAAGGAAGGTGTATGAATGATATTAGAACTTGAATATGATTTTTATGGATGAAATATGTCCACCAAAAGACCTCTGCAAATTCTCTTAATATTCTGGACCAATTATGCAATTTTACTAGTAATTTGGGGTTCAAATCCCCCTGGGGTAAGTACTGAAAATGGCTTCCAAATGCCTCCAAACCCACTCAAATTTATGAACAGAGGTATATAATGTGTTAAGTATTTTATTAAAGTCTCATATGCACCATTAATGGATTATTACAACTGTTCTCACCCTCTCCCATTCAACTGCAAAAATCCCCAATTTGACCCTTGGGGAAATGGCACTATTTCACCTCCCAATACAACGAAATTGAGTAAAAATGCTTCAAATGCTCAAGTACAGTACATGAAACTTGTATAAGACATCCATGGAAGTATATTTATCACAAATATATCATAGAATCATCCATTCATTCGAAATCATCATCAATACATTGGCTCACAACAAGGTAGTGGGGAAATGGCATCGTTCTTCCATTAAAAATGAGATTTATACATTTCTACTTGGAATTTCGACCTGAAACTTTTTGGAGATGAAGAACAGAGTATTTACTTCATATCACAAAAGAAATGGGGCATTAAAATCTCCCCCAAAGAGTACAATAGCTCACCAAAAACGTCCTCCCTCAAGGATCAAGAATATGCCATCAAAACTGGAAATGGTTGAAGGAGTGAGCTGCAATAGAAGAAACCATGAGCTGCCCTGTAGCTTAAACCTGCAAATAAAGACTCCATTAAAGCTCCAAATGAAAGGTCTGAATGGCCTTTCCAATTACCAACTTGGATGGTAATCTTTCACCCTCGAAATTGGCTAAGGCAAGAAACTAGTCATCCACTAGCTCTCCTTCTACACAAATGCAATTCCAAATTCTACAAATGATCAAAAGCTGGTTTCATTCTTTGTTATTGACATTTATAAACTTCTAATGTTCCCCATGGGTCGAATTCCTTCCAAGAGACTCATGCCAACTCAAGTTGGGAAGAGATTCCAAAGAACGCCACTTGTACAACAATTCATAGTCTCCCACTTCCACCAAATCACATGTGGAAGCATCTTAGCTGCCCTAACACCCTTGAGCGCCCTCTTGGAGTCTATTTTTAGCCCTGACATGTCATATATGTCATATGTCAGCCTTCAGGTCTGATTTGTGTCATAGGTGTCATAGCATCTTCATCATTGTTGTCATGGAGCTAGGGAATCTAGCCCAAGTGTCTCACTAGCTCCAAATTGCCTCTTCCTCTTCCATGGGAGTTACTCTTCCTCTATATTTCGACCTTGGATGAGTCATGCAATGAATAATACATTTTGGACTCCCCCAAGTATGTTACCATTCACCTTGAATTCAAATTGGTGAGAGAATGATGCCAAGTGTAGTGGGGAAATCTAGCCATATGTGGGTCCCACTTCCTCCATGTGTCTTCATGATGAAATGCCACTTTGATTTTCACTTGTATATATTTATTTAGCTCCTTTATTAAATATTTATGCCATTCTAATGTTCAAACATCATTTATTATCCCCATTATTCCAAATTCCAAAACTTCCACCCCAAACCTAGGAAACTAGTAATTTTCCTCCTTGGCAATTATTTGACCTTTAGCATCAATTTGAAAAACTCTAATGAATAGGGCCAATGTGATTAGGCCATTGTGACCCAATGCCACATTTGGGACATGACAAATCCTCCCTTCCCAATATTGCTTGTCCTCAAGCAATTTTAAACATGGGTGTTGAAGAACCTGCTTTCTGTATAATTCTTTGAAGTTGCCATTGAATTGCCCAACCTTGAGTCTTTGAGTTTCCATGAAGATTTTAGAGAGGAACCACCATGCTTGCTACTACACTACTCTGATAAAAATCACTTTATTAAGTGGGGAAATCCATCTCCCATACTGCTTGTTTCCCCAAAAAATTTGAAACCAATGAGATAAAAATTATTCCAGGGTCCCATTGCTTGTATTGCGCCCCAATAATTAAGAGTGCTCTCCAAACCACACCATTAGTTAAGAGGATTCCTGGATCCCATTTTCTTGTATGCATGCTTCCAAACATTATGAGTACCAAATATATATCATCAAAGTACATAACAACATAATGAAAATGTATATCAAGGATATGCTTCATCAAATAGTCATGAAAGTGCTTATACCTCCAAGCAAGGAGACCACCATTTTCCAAGTGCATACAAGCTTCAAGTGACCAATCAAATCTGCTCCAGTGACATAGGTGAAGATCCCATGTCCTATAATGCTGCTCCAAAAAGATGTGATATGCATCAAAATATTCAACCATGTATTCTTTCATCCAAGAAGTGAATGAAGAATCTCCACTAAAATCTGAACCAAATAATGAGCAGAAAAAACAAGGAGACTTCAAATGACTCAAAGAAGTCTCACCCATACGACCTTGAATGTGAGAGTCATAAAGATATAACAAAGTATGTGTCTTGCAACAAAAATGTTCTCCAATCATAAATCTATTCACCCAAGTGTTGGATGAAATTCCTCCAACATCAAATGAATCAAGTGTTGAGCAAGAAAAACCATGAGTCTTAAAGTGACTCAAATGCATATCATAGGTGCATCCATGTAGATGTGAATCATCATAAAGTGACAAATTATGCTGCTGCAAATGTGAATAAGAATGTGCTCCAACCATGTCATCATAAAAGTTAAATCTAGGAGTTCCATACTCCTCATGTGGCACCATCAAAAAGAACCCTTTCACCCATACTTCATTGAGACTAATGTTGCAAAAGATGGAATTGTAGGATGTAGGAGAATGAACTAAATCACCCAAATGATAAAAAAGTGCAGAAGTTTCATCATGGGAAGGATCCATAGGGGTAGTATAATGCAGCTCCTTCAAAAGTAGGAACTTTTTGTCATTGTTTGGTTCCAATGTAGAAGAATCATGCTCTTCTTTAAAAATTGCATAACCTTCATCAAGAGACAATTCAAGGTCCTCTTTCACCATATCAAGTGTTTGGATCTCTTCAAGTTCATCTTCAAACACATCAAGAACATTCAAATTTCCACATTTCTCATGATCCACCATGTCATGAGAATCCTCCAAACAATCTACCATTTGACAATCTTTGATGTGGCACATTGCTCTTTGAATCTTCTCCATGTCTTCAAGGAAGGATGTTTCCTCCAATGAAGTAGCTCTCCAACAAGAATTTGACACCAATGCTTGAGTGTCATGGAGAATGATGAGGGACTCTTGGATCTTATTTTCATTCATCTTTAAGGACCCTTCAAGAAAATGAGGCTCTTGCAAATGAACCTCCTCATCTTCTTCAATTTTGCTTGGACCAACTTCATGAAGCTCAAGTGGTGATGGGGAAGTTGATCTTGGTTCTTCTTCAACTGCTACAAGGTCTTCATTATCATGCTTAATGGAACTTGGGCTTGCAGCAACACTTTCAAAATTGATCTCTATGTCACCAACATAGAGGTGTGAGCACCCATCAGTAGATACTCCTTCATAGTTTAAGCATCCATCAGTAGATGCTCTTTGGTTCATGTCTAAGCTAGAAGGTGTCTCGAAATGATTTTCCATATTTTCAATAGAATATTCTTCATGCTCTTGTGATGTCTCTTCATTTTTATCCTTCAAGCAAGATGATGCATTTTGCCCCTTGTTTTCCTTATGATCAATATCTTTGGAATCTCTTTTTGAAGAATTCCCAAAAGCTCTCCTCAAGTAGGACATAATTTCATGCACACATGTATGATACTCACTCCAAGGTTATTTACAAGAAGGGCATAAACCTTTCTTTACTAACTCCACATCTTCATGTTTGGGCCTATTTTCAAAAACATGTTCAGCAAAGTACTCAAAAGACATGGCATTTTGTGTATTTTTGCTAAAAGCAAGATATTCTTGATATTTTTGATATTGTTGGGGCAAGGTTTTATATTTTGCTCTCCATCTTTGGAACTCACTCATAGAATTATCCTTGGTTGGTGTGACACACTCATATTCATCAGATTTAAATTCATAAGAATAATCTTCATTTCTCTTGAAATTGTAAGAAGTGTTGCATGATGGCATCTTTTCCTCGTACCATTCACATTCTGCTTCATGTTGCTCATAAACATCTGCATATTCCTCATAAGAATTGTACTCATAGGATTCATCATAATAGTAAGACATGGCTGCCAATTATTCTTGAATGTATGTTCCTAATCCACAGGTGCAAGGACCATGCTCTGATACCACTGTAATGTCCCTTATTAGGAATTTTATTAAAATTGCAATTTTCCACTTTTTTTTCCTAGTTCGACCTTTGACTAGTTTTGATCTCTAGGTCCCAAATTTGCCCCAAATGATCCCAAATCTTCTGAGAAGGTGTATGAATGATATTAGAACATAAATATGTGTTTCAGGGATGCCTTTGGACCTTTAAAATACTTCTGCAAATCCTCTTTCAATTCTGATCAATGTAGGTAACTTTACTAGTGATTTTCCTTTGACTAGTATTGGTCTCTAGGTCTCAAATTAACTCCAAATGCCTTCAAATCTTCAAGGAATGTGTATGAATGATATTAGAACTTGAATATGATGTTTATGGATGAAATATGTCCACCAAAAGACCTCTGCAAACTCTCTTAAGATTCTGGACCAATTATGCAATTTTACTAGTAATTTGGGGTTCAAATCCCCCTAAGGTAAGTACTGAAAATGGCTTCCCAAATGCCTCCAAACCCACTCAAATTTATGAACAGAGGTATGTAATGTGTTAAGTATTTTATTAAAGTCTCATATGCACCATTAATGGATTATTACAAATGTTCTCACCCTCTCCCATTCAACTGCAAAAATCCTCAATTTGACCCTTGGGGAAATGGCACTATTTCACCTCCCAATACAACTAAATTGAGTAAAAATGCTTCAAATGCTCAAGTACAGTACATGAAAATTGTATAAGACATCCATGGAAGTATATTTATCACAAATATATCAGAGAATCATCCATTCATTCGAAATCATCATCAATACATTGGCTCACAACAAGGTAGTGGGGAAATGGCATCGTTCTTCCATTAAAAATGAAATTTATACATTTCTACTTGGAATTTCGACCTGAACCTTTTTGGAGATGAAGAACAGAGTATTTACTTCATATCACAAAAGAAATGGGGCATTAAAATCTCCCCCAAATAGTACAATAGCTCACCAAAAATGCCCTCCCTCAAGGATCAAGAATATGCCATCAAAACTGGAAATGGTTGAAGGAGTGAGCTGCAATAGAAGAAACCATGAGCTGCCCTGTAGCTTAAACCTGCAAATAAAGACTCCATTAAAGCTCCAAATGAAAGGTCTGAATGGCCTTTCCAATTACCAACTTGGATGGGAATCTTTCACCCTCAAAATTGGCTAAGGCAAGAAACTAGTCATCCACTAGCTCTCCTTCTACACAAATGCAATTCCAAATTCTACAAATGATCAAAAGCTGGTTTCATTCTTTGTTATTGACATTTATAAACTTCTAATGTCCTCCATGGGTCGAATTCCTTCCAAGAGACTCATGCCAACTCAAGTTGGGAAGAGATTCCAAAGAACGCCACTTGTACAACAATTCCTAGTCTCCCACTTCCACCAAATCACATATGGAAGCATCTTAGCTGCCCTAACACCCTTGAGCACCCTCTTGGAGTCTATTTTTAGCCCTGACATGTCATATATGTCATACGTCAGCCTTCAGGTCTGATTTGTGTCATAGGTGTCATAGCATCTTCATCATTGTTGTCATGGAGCTAGGGAATCTAGCCCAAGTGTCTCACTAGCTCCAAATTGCCTCTTCCTCTTCCATGGGAGTTACTCTTCCTCTATATTTCGACCTTGGATGAGTCATGCAATGAATAATACCTTTTGGACTCCCCCAAGTATGTTACCATTCACCTTGAATTCGAATTGGTGAGAGAATGATGCCAAGTGTAGTGGGGAAATCTAGCCATATGTGGGTCCCACTTCCTCCATGTGTCTTCATGATGAAATGCCACTTTGATTTTCACTTGTATATATTTATTTAGCTCTTTTATTAAATATTTATGCCATTCTAATGTTCAAACATCATTTATTATCCCCATTATTCCAAATCCCAAAGCTTCCACCCCAAACCTAGGAAACTAGTAATTTTCCTCCTTGGCAATTATTTGACCTTTAGCATCAATTTGAAAAACTCTAATGAATAGGGCCAATGTGATTAGGCCATTGTGACCCAATGCCACATTTGGGACATGATAGTCTTCTTCCACTATTGCAATTTCAAGTTTCTTCAACCTATCACAATCAAAACGTTAACACACAAAATGATTAATAACAACTTAACACTCTTTGTGGTTTTCACATACATGTTCAAATTCGAATTGCTCCTCCTAAACCCAATATCTCTAAAGTAGTCATCAATCTATGTATACCATACCCTTGGTACTTGTTTCAATCCATTTAGCACTTTGTGCAATTTATATTAAAAAAATCCCTTTCCATGGTGCATAAATCTACGCAATTGCTCCATGTAGACTTCTTCGTCAATGCACCCATTCAAAATAGTTCCCTTAACATCTATCCAATGTACTATTCATCCAAACTGTATTGCAACTTTGAACATTGTTTGGACTATGTTTATCTTTGATCTTGGAATGAGGGTTTCTTCATATACAATTCCTGCATTCTCCATGCAGCCTTTGGCTTCAAATCACGATTTATACTTGTCAATTGTAGCATCAAATTTATACTCCATCTTGTAAACCCACCTACATCTTATAGCCTCCCTATCAAAATATAGTTCCCTAAACTCCATATCTTGTTCTTCTTGCTTCAGTCCATTTATGCTTCCATCGCTCTACACCAATCTTCCTTTTGAGGTGCTTTATAATTTTGTGGTTCATCTTCTCTTAAAATTTATACCATGTGTGAAGTTCAACATCAATGATTCTAACAATCATTCGCTCTTCTTGAACTAGATTTTTTCTTTGTGTGCTTTCTATATGCTACTATACCTAGGTCTTCACTCCCATCAACACTCTCAAGTTCTTCACCATTTTCTTGAATACTTTTCACTAACAATATAGTTTCCTTTTCTATTGTATTAGTTTCTTCGTCTTCACATTCTTCCTTGAATTCCAAGTCATCAATAAGTTCCAAATAAGTAGGTTTTCAAGCATTCTTGGAATTTTCCTATTCTTTAGTAGTTGTCTCCTCTGTTGAATATGATGTTATTCCTTTTTCACAAGCTTCTCATCTTCAAGATTCCAAAATTGATGTCTTAGTGTTGTTCATAACCAAGTAATATGCATTTGTGCTCTCTATCAACGAGTTTTGAATCGTGTTCTTCCATTGGTATGTGCACATAAATAGTGCTCTTGAACACCTACAAATGTTTCATTGCATGCTTGCACCCATGCCATGCTTCATCAAGGGTAGTATTCCAAATAGCTTTGGTTAAACTTTGATTTATCGTATCTAATACATAATTTACATGTTTTGCCCAAAATTCTGTGTCTACTCTTTTATGCTTCCATATAGTGTGCAATGCCCTGAATAGTTTGTTGTGATTTGGTACTCCATTTTGCTTAGATGTAAGCATAATTGTCAACTACCTATAGATTTCTAGTTCCTTGTAGTGGTTCTCAAACTTTTTAGATTCATATTCTCTGCCTCTATTAAATTTAATAATCTTCAACTTCCCACTCTATTCTTCAACTAGGCTTTGAATTCCAATGAGCATTTGGCACTAATTAAAGGATGACAACTCAAGCCTCCAGACAAGACAATATGCACCAACTCCAACACCAACTTAGTGCACTACACCTTAACTTTGGATAATTGCTTGTGCATATGCTTACCAAAAATACAAGCCTCGTAGAGTTATAAATCCTTGTGTTTGTAGCAACCCATGAACCATATTTAACTTATTCAACAATTATAAACTATGAAAATTAAGATGACCATGTCTTGAATGCCATGACATATCCATATTTCTTGCCAATGCCAACTCACCTCCAATCTTTGTGTATAGCCTATATACACCACCTTCATGATGTTGCACTACCTCTTTATAGTTCTATGTGTCTTTGATGAGGCATGTTCCCAGTTTGCAAAAGTGCCTACTCTATGTGAGTCACATTTCTTGCATATCTTGTACTCAATGGAAAATGAACATCTCCTTTGTTGTACATTTATAAAGATCTATCATCACTAAACATGGTGTCATTAAGCATCACAAGTTCATATTCCCTAAACCAATCTTTTCTACCTATCATATGTTGAGCCATCCCTAAATCGATATACCAAGGTGTCTTTTATCATCTATATCACAACAAGGAAGTCAACAACACACCACTTCTCCATATACTTTTTTGTCAACATAATGTCTTGTGTTTTGTTTCCCTACCTTGTGACTAATCACATTTGCCCATGAAACAATCACACAATGTCCTTTCTTTAGTCATAGTAAATTACATCTTTGGTGGACTCACAAGATTTATAAGCACTTCCTTTTGTACTTCCACCTTGCCCATAGTTCTTTGTCCAACGTCCTTTCATCTTAGAGGCATTTATAATGAGCGTTTGATCAAGCTTGCACTAGTCAAATCTGATTCTATGTTGTTCCTCTTGTAATAGCATCCCCCCAAGAGCATTCAATGTGGCCTTCAAACTTGTCACAAAATGCTGCAAGACTTTAGTTAACTCATGAATGATTACCGACAATAAGTCTCTCATATGTTTTATCACCAATTGAAACAAGCTAGTTGTGCATATCATAAATGTGAGCCATGTCAGATGTGACATTTTCGTTTGCACTCATCTCTACATACCAGCAATTTCACAAATAGAGTACTGTT
Source organism: Larix kaempferi (assembly GCA_027924585.1). Lineage (NCBI taxonomy): Eukaryota > Viridiplantae > Streptophyta > Pinopsida > Pinales > Pinaceae > Larix > Larix kaempferi. The sequence continues at coordinate 13,076,211 of BSBM01000406.1, read as the reverse complement.
TTGTTGGGTGTGTCATACAAAGTCTGCAGTGGTCTAAATCTAATTTACTTTAGTTCCACTCCAGATCAAAGGAATAATGTAATCTTCCACTAACGATTTCAACATGTACGATGAATCTCCATCTCACACGTCATACTTTGCTAACCATGGTGCATCAGTAAGAATAGTTTCCCTGCATTCTACAAGCTTCAACAACATGCTCTGGGTACAAAACTTCCAGAGAGGATAATTCCTTTGCCCTCCAACTTGATGCCTCGAAGTGGAATACTTAAAAAAAACACCTTCCCACTCACTCGTTATGCTGCAATTCAATCTACAACTGCTCCCATGTTCAAAACGTAGTTGAATCTCAATTCAATCAACCACTACCAAAAAACACCTTCCCACTCACTCGTTATGCTGCAATTCAATCTACAACTGCTCCCATGTTCAAAACATAGTTGAATCTCAATTCAATCAACCACTACCAAAATCAAACATGGCTCTCATACCAGAAACCTCAACGAAGAAATAGCATTGGCAAACCATAAGTTCTTGAGCAGAGGCTTATCAGAGAGCTTAGCACCACTCAAAAACACCCAACTTAAATGATTAACTCTGATACCACTGTAATTTATTCAACATGCATTACAACTTCTAGTCAATAGTACACTTCTTTAGAATAGCACTAATGTCAAATCTGTGTGCTAGGTTTACAAACTATGCCTCAATGTCAGCACTGTATTGTGCGCTAACTCAGCTAATTGCAATCTTAGCCCTAATAAAGTTTACGTATATTTAATGCTTAATAGTCTTCTAATAAACATTCAAAACTTCTAACCGTGGCAATAAAAAGCAAGTTATGATCAAGAAAGATCACATAGAAATCACTGATAATTCAAGGAACGTTAACTCTCGTTACTTTCATATCTTGGCTTTGTATATCAGAATGATTGAGCTTACATTATGATGAATATTTTCAAGTCTAATTGCCTAGCTCTATTGATGTACACTACAAATAGATATTCTGAGTTTTTAGTAAATCCAAACACTATACAAAGTTAGTGGTTGACAGCATCTCTACATATTTAACCATACAAGCGCTGTCCAACATGTGTAAATCCAAATCCTGCACACATTTGATGGCTGACAGCATCTGCATTCCTAAACTATGCAAGACCTATCCAGCATATCTTCTATGCAAGACATATTTAACCATACAAGCACTGTCCAACATGTCAAATCCTACACACATTTGATGGCTGATAGCATCCGCATTTCTAAACTATGGTTGATAGCATCCACATTCTGCATCCAGCATTTCTCTAATAGCAACATTTTTATAGAGGGGTAAATGCAGGTTGTGAGTTGCATTTTGCTAATCAGTGACTGGATACAAGTCATGTATCGTTGGCCATGTCTCAATCTAATTATTGTTGATGTTGAGGCTTTTTAAGCAACAAGGCCTGTCAAGTGTTTATTGTGGTTCTTTGGCATTTGCAAGTTGTGCCCTCCAAATCACACTTACCAATTTGATGGTGTTGAAACATTGCACAGGCTAGATTATCTAACTAGGGACTTGCCCCCAACAAGTGGACTGCTCTCTCACTAAGTTGCCTACCCTCATGATGACAAGAAACATCCATGTTAAAGGATGGTTTGACACTCCAACACATGGGAATGACCCTAGTGGTTTTGTTGGGAAAGTTGGCATTTGCTACAACGTTTTTAACTTCTTTGTCCAGGGTCATGGTGATCCCTAGCATGTTGCCTAAGAGCTTGTAAAGTGATAACTTCTTGCTACGTGGTTTTCTAGTTCTCCCCAGTTTGTTTGCTGTAAGGTAGACATTATAGTATTATAGTGTTTTTGTCAATTTTTTAGGGTGTTTCTAGTTGTAAACTATTCTCATCCTATGGAAAGAGACTATCTTTTGTTCATTTTTTGTAATATGTTTTCCCTCTTAATAGAAGCAAACTTCATAAAAATGAAGTTGACTTGCTCTTAAAAAATGAAAAATGTATTGCCATAGATAACTAGTTAGTGCATGTGAGTTGTGTTTGCATAGAATGTTAAAATAAATCATAAAAGTTTTTCAATGTACATAGGATACAAAACTCAAGCATGCTTCCTATCGATGTCACTTCATAAACTCGATATATGTTACAGGGCAAAACTCCTCCATCATTAAGATCTCAGTGACTCAATTACGTAGACACTATACTCAATTAGTAATAGAGTCCTGATAAGTACTAATGTGAAATTGTGTTGAAAGTGGATCTCTTGCATGTAATGAAGATACTTCCAAACTCACAGAAACAAAAGTATAGTGTAAGCTTTCCACCTTTCCATACAAATGTAGGTGTTCTCGTGCTTTCAAAGTATCTTATCATGTTTACAAATTTCTGATTCCAATGACATAGAAAATCAAGCTAACGAGGTTGCTAAGAAAAGACCATAACCGCTGATGACAAAACTGTTATGTATTCCATTAAGTTCCAATATAAGTATCGGTCACCTATGTTGTAAATGTCTTTCTAATTTCCAGCTCCTGTGCTACCTGAATATCAATATACTCTTATGACCAAGTCTTCCAAGACTAAGACTGATGTTGCACTACATGATGTATGTAATGAGGCCATTTTGAGGAATCTATTCTGACATATTACAAAAGGAAGAATCCCTGTATGTAATTTCCTGATTCAGCGAGATATTCTTGAATAAGTTACTTAATCTAGCTGTGCTTTCTAATCTTTGCGAGGTTTTGTGGTAACTTCATATTGCAAGGTAAGACCATATGTCATCTGGTCATAATGAAGCAGTTGCACTTTGTCCTCATCCAACACTATAAGATCATTGACCATAGTGTATCTATATCATGACAAATTTGATGGCATTTGATCAAAGCAATCACTGAAGGTAAGAATTCTATCTTGACTAATTTAACAAAACAAGTTTTTGTTTCAATTTAGTTATTCAAGAAGGCCAGTTGTGTCTAGTTTTTCTTTGAACTGTTTATTTGTAGATGAAATTAAGTTGAACCATATTCTACATTGTGAACACACAATGTTTACGAGGGTAGATGGACGATCAAACTCACGAGGCAAAAAAATAGTATGAATGGCATTATGTTCCCTAATTTTGTGGTTTTTTCTCCTTCTCAACGGTTACTTCCATGTTATGTGAAACAGAGTCCAAATCACTAGAAAGGATCTCTTCCTTGTTCTGTGCAACTTTCTCCTGTGGAATTGCCTCATATGTTGCCTGCATCGCTTGTTGCATGATCTCTTCCTTGCTCAGAGCAGCGCCTTCCTGTGGCATATTCTGATGGGTTGCCTGCATCAGTTCCCGCATAAGCTTTTCCTCTTTTTCAAGTTGAGCCTCCATGATTAAGTGCGCTTCCGTTCGTACAGGTTCAAGGTATTTTTGAACAGTTTCATCCTGCATAAATTAAAAAAACAACAACTTTTCAATTCAATCAGTTGCAACTAGATACACGTAAATAAAACAGTCAAAACAGAATCAATGGCTTTATCATACCGTTTTGTCAAGAGTTTCATTCAGTTTTTGCATCTCTTCCACAACCTTTCGAATTTCTGACAAAATCATCTGTTCTGGTAATCTTTCTAAGATTGCCTTCTTTTCACGCATCTGAAAACAAAATCAGGGAGACTACAATTTGAAAAAAAGGCTATCATAGTTCTCATTCATATAAATAGATATGCAACTACCATAAATGATTGCATATTAATATCTGTATCTGCACTTTCAAAGTTTCAATACAGAAGTTTTAACTTGTACATATTCCAATTACTGCAAAGCAATCACCTTTTACAGTCATACATAGCATGCATAAAAGTACATGATTTATTCGATTGAGAAAAGTAGTGGTGTTATCGTGCAGAATGCAAAGTGTATTCCTGTCAAATTCAGATTTGATTATACACCAATTCCAATACAATGTAACATCCTCAAGTCCCTCTATACTCCTGTTAAGGTGATGGGGTGCTCCAAAACAATCCGAATTGTTTTGATACCATGATATAGAATCCCCAAATGCCTTCCTTGGCCATCCAGCACTACCCATGAGATTATTTTGCCTCATAAACCATCAAAATTGTTTTGATACCATGATATAGCATCCCCAAATGCCTTCCTTGGCCATCCAGCACTACCCATGAGATTATTTTGCCTCATAAACCATCTGTGAGGCTGAATTTAACCTCTAAGAGCAATAAATTACAGAATTCATATGCAAATATAAAATAGCAGCAGAAATAATAATGCATCTCCATAATGCTTTCATCAGCCATTAAACTCAATGCATTGACAAAACAAAAAGCATTACATAAGAACACCATGAATACTTATCTGAAAATAAATCCATGTACAGCAAATTGGTTGCTGAGGAGCGATTTTCCACCCAACCATAGGAATCAGCTATGGACTCCTTCCCCGAGCTAGACCATGATACCATCGGGGTGAAGAAACCTCCTACGGGATTCTAAAATCACTACACCCATCCCATTGCTCTCACAACAAGCCGCCTGCTCACTACAAAGCTCCCCAGGTTCTCATCCGGCCATCAAACCAGCCATGGCAGTCTCTTCCACTGCCCCACACCACACAAGGAAGACCCACTCTCTCAGCTAAAGAGTCTCCCGGATTACTCTTCCCTTCTAGTGCTCTTCAGTGTGTGACAAAACAGTCATATCTGCTCTCTACCTTCTAATAATAACTTGCGACAGAAAACACTTGTCCTCAAGGTAGTCAATCAGCAGCAATAAGAGGGTTGCAGGTCTGAGGCTATTGCCTCAACTACTGTCGACATTCCAGGCATAGTAACTCTCTCCAACCATCCCATTTTCCTCCACATTTTCAGCAGTAGTTGTTAAAGATAATGCAGCTGCGAGAGCCATTCTATGGGAGGATGGCACCCTATTCAGTTAACTAGGGTTTCTGGTCAGTTAACCACACAATGTAAGTCTCTAGCAGATATCTAGGGATCTTGGTGTTGGATTTTGTACAACTTCGGAAGATATTATTCATTATATTTTATTGTACCTTCATTGTACTTGTTTGTACCTCCTAAGGGAGATGAACTTTATGTAATCAATTATGTAAACACATTAAAGAATCAATGTAGGCCTTGGGGTGCAAAAGAAACAAATAAAAATATTAAATTTAAATTATTTATTGCCCCCAGGTGAAGTCGGCCCCATTAGGGAATTTTCCAGTTTTGCACTTGTATAAATAGGAGGCTAGTGCACCTCATTAGCTCATTCACTCACTTAGCAATTTCGCATCACTTGAAGGAGGAAGCTTATTTGGGGCATCTACTTGTGAAACATACTTTCACATTCTTTCTCTTTCTTTATTTGTACTCTGATCTCGGAATTATCATCTCTCTATGAAGGTTGCTGGGTTTTCTCCCATTTGCATTTCCCAGGTCAAACTCTGTGTTGTTGTTTTATGCTTTGTCTTGCTTCTAGTGATCTTGGTAATGCATTTATGTTTTATGCTATGAATGTATGAAATTTAACATGGTATCAGAGCAGTTCCATAAGAAGCCATTGCCGAAGCATTGCCGAAACCCTGCCGGAATTAGGGTTTCATCTTGTAAAGTCTTCACCCATCATTTTGAAGAAAAAGAGCCATGGGAATTTCGTTTTTGGCAAGGCGAATCTATTGGTGAAGACGAAATTCAATTCCAAGAACTTTCAATTTTTGACCTAACTCTGTGGCTGCACCAGAATTAGGATTTTAGTTTTAACTCATTTCTCTCCACAGATTTGGACTAGCCCACCCTCTATTCAACTCTCCTTGGCTAGGCGAATTTATCTGTGGGTTCAGTTTTTCAAATTATTAACTTTCATTTTTGACCTAGCTCCTGCTAGGGTTTCTGAACCAGATATGCAATCAAGATGATTGGGATGAAGGTTGAAGATCGTTTGGAAGGAGCCTCCAACTTTATCTCCTGGAAATCTAGGGTTCTTCTACTCCTAGAAGAAAATGATCTCTTGCTATATGTAAATGAGAAGGTCCCTGAACCAAAAGCCAAAGAGGATAAATCCCAATGGAGGAAGAATGATGCTAAAGCAAGAAGGATTCTTGTGGATTTAGTGTGAGACCATTTGGTTCCTCAAATCTCAAAAAAGAAGAATGCTAGGAAAATGTTCAAGACCATTATGAAGCTGTTTGAACACACTAGCCTAAATGTATCCATGACTTTGAGAAACCAGCTCTCAAATATGAAGATAGCAAAGTCCGAATCCATTTCCTCATACTCTATGAGGATCGCAGAACTCAGAGACAAGCTCAGCACCAGTGGAAATCCTATTGGCGATGAGCTTGTCCTCCACACTTTAAATGGTCTTCCACCATCTTGGGAGTCCTTTATCCAAAGCATAAGTGGTAGATCCAAACTACCAAAGTTTGACAAGCTTTGGGAAGATTGCTCTCAGGAGGAGACAAGGATCGCAGCACGTCAAAGACTCCATGGCCGTGGAACTCAACCTGAGGAGAACCAAGCTTTTGTTTCTCATGCCACGAAGGGTAAGGGAAAAGGTAGGAAGTTCCATAAACACAAGCACCAAGATCAAAGACGAAGTCCTTGCCCAGATCAAAAGGAGAAGGACATATCTCAAGTTCAATGCTATAGGTGCAGAAAATATGGACACTACGCAAATAGCTGTCGAAGTTCAAGTAAAAGGAAGCTTGAAGCCTCAACTGCTGATGTAGGAGAGGATCATCATCGCAAGAAGCAAGGGATGATGATCGTTCGGAGTTCCTCTTCTAGAAGATCCAGAATGCAAGCACATAGATCTCTTATGGTACCCACAAGAAGGCAATGGGGGCCCACACACCAAAACAATAAGAGATAAGTATTTTGTTTTCTTGCTTACATAGATCTTTTTTTTGTCTTATATGCTTTTTATATGCAAATCTAATGTATTGAGCAGTTGATATAGTTTACCCTGTTATATTATGCATATGAGCTACACAACATTTCATGAAGTTAGTCTAGATGACATCTCCCTCCTACATGCTTAGGGTAGTGCACACTCTTGATGGCATGGGCTAGTGGAGATAACAGATATCTAGATACTTCCTAGAAGTGTTTGTTAGACATGTTCATGATTGTTGTGATAAAGTATTAGCTAAGATGCCTGTGTAAACTATTTGTTTTTCCATTTGATTATAAAATGTCACTGATCATCAGTCGGGATTTGACTTGTAGGGAAAATACCATGTGATTTGGCCTACAAGAGAAGACTTGTTCCGATGGACATATGATTCCCGTTGATGTTCAGCAAGAAGCTTCCTAGAATATGACTCTCAGCTTAGAAGGATGATATCGGAGGAAGCTTTCACAGAAGTGAAACCAGAAGTAAGCCACCTTCAGATATTTGGCTATCCAATCTTTATTCATGTGCCCAAGTTGGAACCTTCAGGCAAGAAGGGAACCTTTGTGGGATATAGTGAGTCTTCAAAGACTTACAGAATCTACATCCCAGGGTCCAGATAGATTGAAGTCAGTAGGGATGTGACCTTTGAAGAAGAATTAGTTGTCAAGAAAGGAAGAGGATCAGACATGGAGATCAATGATGAAATGATAGAACCGAAGGAGATGAGATCATCTCCTCCTCTAGTTCAACAGGGAGTTAGTAGAAAAGGATGAACCTATCGCTTCCATTGATCCAGTTGATATCCCCAGAAATGTTGCAGCAGGTCGGAATAGACCTAGATGGGCACAACAGACATAGCATGGAGTATATGGGAAATACAAGGCCAGATTTGTTGCCAGAAGATTCTCTTAGAAAGAGGGAGTCGATTATGATGATACATTTGCTCTTGTGGCTCAAGATACCTCCATCAGATCGATCATTGCTATTGCTTCAGCTATGAGATGGAAGGTGCATCAGAATGATGCAGACCCCAACCTTTGTTTCAAGGTTGTAGATGATGAGCCACTGATTTTGGTATTATATGTTGATGACTTGTATGGTGTAAGAAGAATCTCACCTCTGAGTTTGAAATGAAAGATATTGGATTGATGCATTACTTCTTGGGATTAGAAGTATGGCAGAGGCAAAAAGAGATTTTCCTAGGACATGGAAAATACACCATTGATATATTGAAGAGATTCGGGATGTTGGACTGCAAGTCCATGGCTACCCTGATGGATGCAAATTGGAAGAAGTTGAGAGATTCTACTTCAGATTTTGATTTGTTTGATCCCACCATTTATCGCCAGTTGATTGGATCATTGATGTATCTGACCAACACCAAACCATATATATGTTTTGCTGTGAATGCCCTCAGTCAGTTCATGTGCGAACCGAGGCCGATTCACTGGATTGCTGCAAAACAAGTGCTCAGATACTTACGTGGCACTGAGGGATATGGTTTGAAGTATGCTTCAGATGGTGACCTGATATTGCAGGGGTTTACAAACTCATATTGGGCCAAATGTGTTGCAGATCGGAAGAGTACTTCTGGATGTTGCTTCAGTTTGGGTTCTGCAGTTATTTCCTGGTGCAACAGGAAGCAGAACTCGGTAGCACTCAGTACTGTAGAGGCCGAGTACATGGCTGCTAGCACAGCAGCTCGAGAAGCAGTTTGGCTTCGTAAACTCCTGGCAGGATTGTTCGGCCAAATTCCAGAGCCGACCATGATTCACTGTGATAACCAAAGCTATGTGCAGATGTCAATGAATCATATATTTCACAACAGGTCGAAGCATATTGAGATTCGATATCACTTCATTCATGATATGGTGCAGAAAGGTGCGGTCGAGTTACCGTCGTGCCGACAGATGACCAGACTGTAGATGTTCTCACTAAGGCACTTCCCAGAGTGAAGTTTGAATACTTTCGCAAAAGACCTGGAGTCGAAGAGAACGTGTCCTTCCTTGAGAGGGAAAGATGACATTGAGATGCTTGCCCTGCTTTGCCCTGGTGCCTTCTGCAGTCCAGTTACTCAGCCAGATATGGGAGAAATCTCATAGGCAGATGAGTAGGACAGTCAGCAGTTGGTCGGGCTCACCCAGGTACCTTCTGCAGTCCAGTTACTCAGCCAAATATGGGAGAAATCCCATAGACAGATGAGTAGGATAGTCAGCAGTCGGTCGGGTTCACATTGGTGCCTCTGCAATCCGGTTACTCAGCCAGATATGGGAGAAATCCCATAGGCAGATGAGTAGGACAGTCAGCAGTTGGTCGTGTGGTTGCACAGGTGCCTCTACAGTCCAAATACTCAGCCGAATATGGGAGAAATCCCATAGGCAGAAGAGTAGGACAGTCAGTAGATGGCCGTGCCCTTTTGCTCGTCTGGGATCTCAACCAAGTATGGGAGGACCCCATTGGCAGATGAGACAGACAGGTAGCAAATTGTATAGCAGAGATGATACAGCTGATAATCTTAGATATCCAGGATTGAGTGATTCTCCTGGATCCAGGATCGAGTGATTCTCCTAGACTCACCAAAGGACAGGTGATGATGCTGCACAGAGACTGTGTGGACAACCTTCAGTATGCAGAGAGATGATGGAGACAGAATGGATGTACAAGTTGAAACCCAGATGATCGTGATGCAGATGAAGACCAAAGAATACCTTCCTCATTGAGAGGGAGTGTTGGATTTTGTACAACTTCGAAAGATATTATTCATTATATTTTATTGTACCTTCATTGTACTTGTTTGTACCTCCTAAGGGAGATGAACTTTATGTAATCAATTATGTAAACACATTAAAGAATCAATGTAGGCCTTGGGGTGCAAAAGAAACAAATAAAAATATTAAATTTAAATTATTTATTGCCCCCAAGTGAAGTCGGTCCCATTAGGGAATTTTCCAGTTTTGCAATTGTATAAATAGGAGGCTAGTGCACCTCATTATCTCATTCACTCACTTAGCAATTTCGCATCACTTGAAGGAGGAAGCTTATTTGGGGCATCTACTTGTGAAAGATACTTTCACATTCTTTCTCTTTCTTTATTTGTACTCTGGTCTCGGAATTATCATCTCTCTGCGAAGGTTGCTGGGTTTTCTCCCATTTGGGTTTCCTAGGTCAAACTTTGTGTTGTTGTTTTGTGCTTTGTCTTGCTTCTAGTGATCTTGGTAATGCATTTATGTTTTATGCTATGAATGTATGAAATTTAATAGTTGGTCTGGGACCAAGCAGTATGAGCCATGGAAAAAGCCCCTAGCTAATCACTAGGGCCTCCTGGTCAATTATACCAGAGAGATTCTTGGTCTAGGACCAAGCAGTGCATAACCCTAGTAGTTATCTAAGGTCCCTGGTCAGTTAACCAAGATGATGATGTGTGATGTCCTACTCTCCTAGGTCTTTGAGATGGTTGAGCTAGGTTGTTTCATCAAGGGACTGGCCACCCCTTGATGGAATCACTAGCATTTGACCTTAGGAGCAGCCAGGAGGACCAAAGGATCACATCATCCAGTTTGGACCTTCCCTATATGGTGATGATAAACTTTAAGTTATTATATGGAACACATGTGGACCACATACATTGAGAGCGAGAGTTAGAAGGGTTGTTTTCCCCACCTTGTTGTTACACCTCTAGATGACTTGTGGTTGGTCTTGTGTTGACTTATGGTCACTCCCCCATTGTTAGGAAAACCCTCCTTTGCTATCTTTGTATTGGCTTAACTTTATGGTGACCCCTTCTTTGTTAGAGCACCCCCCCTTGAGTGTGGTAACCTACCGTTTGTTATGGCTTAGGTACCCTCTCCTAAAGACGTCTTAACAATAATTTATATTTTTTATGTGGGAGCTTTCCTAAAAGATTGACGTCTTGACCTTATTGAGTAACCCTAAGGATCAATGACCAAATAGAAGGTGGAACCTTCTAGGGGTCATTGAAAGGTTATAAATATGAGTCTAAGACCTTATTATGAAAGTATCTTGAAGATGAAATCTGAGATTTAATTGCTTGAGTGTTCAAGGGTTTAGAAGTTTGGTTTATAGCTGCGCTCTCTCTCCTTGCTCAGCATTGTCTGTTTAGGGCTGCCCACTGCTGCTAAGGTTTGATTTGAAGGTGGCGTCTGCCTTATTAAGGTCTTTTTGGGGATGAGTTAATTTCCCTAAGGCTGTTGCTTGCTTTCTGTGGATACCTTCTGCTATTAGGGTCTGATTTTTGTGTATCGTCTTCCTTGTTGAGCTTGTTTGGAGGTTGCCATCCACTTTGAAGTATGATCTGAGGATGCCAATGTCTTCCTGAGGTTGTCGCTACCCTGTTGAGGTTTGTTTAAGGGTGTCGCTGCCTCGTTTGAGGGTGCCACTAATTGTTTAAGGTTGTCGTATGCTACTAAAAGGGGTGTCGCTACCTAATGTGACTGTTGTGAGGGTTTGAAGGCTGCCACTACCTGTTCTGAGGGTGACGCTTGGTGTTTTGAGGTTGTCTTTGCTTGTTGATTGCCAAGGCCTGTGCAGGGTTGTTTGGAACAATCGTCCACTACTGTGTGGTTTTTGGGAGCATTCATCCACTGTTGTGAGAGTTTTGTGGTTGCCATTCATTGTTGGGAACTTGTTGATTGTATTGGTTAATGTCTTGGGGTTGATCTTGGATGTACTGTACCCTCAGTAACCTGCCATACCCTTCTACTGTAACTTTCTACTCCTGTGCTTCAGCACTTTATCTCTCTCTCTCTCTCTCTCTCGTATGTGCATACCCTCAGGTAAGCGTCAGTTATTTGTTCCATTTGTTGACTTGCCTCTGAGAGGCAAGATCTGATCTGAAAGTCAAAACTGAGTATAAGGAAGGTCCTCCTCATCAGATAAGTCATCATATCTATCTTGTTTTGTTAATTAGACTTTGTTATTTATTGGTGTTGTTCTATTGTTTATGATTTTACTTCAGTAGTACTATGATTTTACTGTATACATCTGCATCATTTTAAACTTTTTGTTAAAAACCCTAATCTTTAACAGGAGTCTTCCCCGACTTATAAGGGTTCTTACCAGCCACAAGCACATGGGAAACTCTTGCCATAACAACCATGACGACCAAGGAGAAATCATCCCCATAACATGGGAGCTTGTCTCCTCTCCAAGCCCACAAATGAGTGAATAACCATAATGATCCTAGAATATATGGAAAAGAGTCAGAGACAATGGAAGACCTTTTCTTGCAATAATAACAGGGTTGCAAGTCTGAGGCTATTGCATCAACTACGGTGGACATTCCAGGAATGGTATCTCTCTCCAACCATCCCATTTTCTTCCACATTTTTAGCAACAAGCTTCCCCAACTTAAATGGGCTCTTACCAACAATAAGCAAATGGGAAACTCTTGCCATAACAACCATGACAACCAAAGAAAAAATTCCCATAATGTGGGAGCTTGTCTCCTCTCCATGCCCACAAATGGGTGAATGACCATAATGATTCGAGAATGAATGAAAAACACCCCTCTCTCTTCCCAATGATATGTTGTACTTAGTACACACTCACAAGTCAAAGGTTGATGTGAAGATTGCAAGGAAGCATGGGCAAGAAAGGGCAGTATTCCAAAAGACATTGACAAGGTCAAATCAACCAACAACCCCCTTTCCTCTTCCCCTCTTGTGGTATCATGATCCCTTTGTTGCTCCCTCAAGCAACCATTTTCATGGATATTATATTATTATGTATTTTTCTTTTTATACATGCGCATATCATGGAAAACATACCCACCACACTGTAAACATATCCCGCCACTTGGACTCCTATGCATTCACTAGTCAGGATTTTGCCTTGAGCTCCACACTAGGAATGTTTACAAATGCAACATGGGGTCATTACAACTCAGGCCACATAGCTTGACTCTTGTCTCAATAACCACATCATCTAAATAATACATGATTTATTACATTACAGTTCAAGGGTCAAAACTAGGATATTACACAACCTTTGCAAAGAGTTTAATACATGGAGCTCATACAACCTAAGTCACCGGATTCGGCAATTTCAATGTTTCAAATGCGAAATTCGCCGAATTTCATTGGGTGTCAATTTCATCGTTGAAGTTCGCCAAATCTCATAGCAAACTTCAAGACGAATTCGAATTCGAACTTGAACACGAACAAAATTGTCTCGATTCATTTAAATTAATCTTTAAAATCGATTTAACTCATTTAAATTCATCTTTAAAATCAAATTAATTCCTTTCTAGGGAAATGAGAAACCCTAGCCCGCGTTATCTATTGACTGAGGTGAAACCGTGAAGGTCGACTCGTAGCCACCGTGCCTTCCATCGCCAATTCACCTGACGCCTCTGACAAAAATATTACTTTGTGCTTCGCTTGACGCCCTCAGTCCTCACTGTTCGATGGTTCGTAGACCGGTTCACTGCTCGAGAGTCAACACTCAAAGATCAACTGGTGTTCACTTCTCGACACTCGCCCCTTAGTCCTCAATTGTTGCCAACTTGCTCTCCCTCGCCGAGTCACCACTCAACTACTGCTCCTTGCTCATACTTTCCCCTCGACAGGTCGTCAGGTCGACTCGAAGGCTCGAACACGATTTAAAGCCATCAAAACAAAAAAAACTCATGTTTCAACTTGTAAGTAATTTTCCAAGGCAAATGAACTAATTTTTCGTTTTTACTTGGCTATCACTAATTTACATTGTTATGTTTCTTGATACCACTTTGGAGTCGGACACCAATTTTTTTTGTTCATGATTTTATTTTGATTCCATGTTTGCAACTATTCATTGCTGTTAGGTTGCCCTCTTGGGCAAATAGAGAGATTAGCTAACACAAAGCCAAATATACACAAGAATATAATCACAAAGACAAATAGAATAGTGTGAAAGCACACTATTCTCATTAGGTAATGTGCACATAAATACAATGAGAATTGACCCTTGGGTTTCATATTCCAAGAGGTCTCTTGGACTCCCAAGATGATTGTTCATCTCCCAACCTGACGGATTAGTTTCCAACAAACCCCCCCTTAATCCAAAGGGTGTATATGAGTCCAAGAAAAGAGAGATAAATAAAAGGCTTGACAACTGACTATGCCAAGCAAGTTAGCAAAAGCTCACTTCTCTTGCTAAGTACAAGTGCTCTTTGAAGAGGTGGTTCTGGCTGACCACCAACTAAAGGGGATAGCAAAAGTTGGAATCTTCTACTACGATGGTGGTTTAAAGCTGACCACAAACACTCGATCTCAGCAGCTAGAAAATCATGAACCATGAAGGTGGTTTAAGGATGACCACAAACTCTGGAACTTGGCTTGAAGGCTCAGAGGTTCCTGGAACATTCCGAAAGGCTAGCAAAATTTGATTGTCTTCTACTAAATGAGTGGTTTTAAGTGGATCACAAACTTTGGAACTTGGTGACAACTCTCACTCAGAGGTTCTTTGGAACATTCCGAAAGGTTAGTAGAATCTGATGTAATATTCTACTAAATGGATAGTCATGGCTTTGGCTCTGGCTCTGTCTAGCTTTGAGTCTAGCAGGATCAAGGCTCTGGGTCTGATGCAGGCTCGCTTGCTCCCACTCGCTTGTTTCTGACTGTTCATCATTCCCCCCTGTCAGGAACAATGTGAGGAGAAGAAGATGTCTCAACAGCAATATGTGTCAATACTCGTGAATGAACTCTCTGGTATGACTTATATATCTTCTTGGTTGTTGATGACCATTGCTAAGAAGCGATCCACCCATAGTGAATCTTCTCTCTTGTAGGTTTCTTCAAACTGAAGCATCTATTTGATGAGTGCATATGTTTTCCACAATGCTTACAAGGGTGAAGATAAAAACAGTGATCTTTCATGTGGCCAACTTGATTATAGTATTGGCATGTCGAACTTTGAACTGGAATGGATGAAGATGTGGATGAATCCAGCACTCTGAAACTGGATAGGCTTGGAGAAATCAGGAATGTGAACTGTCACTTCCTTGTCGTATCCAAGACCGATTATGTGCTTGTTGTTGCTGATCTCTTCCCATGATCTGATGATGGGCTTGGGTGAAACAAGCAAAACCTTTGTATGCATAACTTCATCTTCATTTTCTTTCACTTTTGATGGGGTGCCACTGATTTGCTCATGTGCTTCTAAAGTGGCGTCAATCTGTGCAGGCTGTTGAATGGAATCATAGTTAGATTGTTCTGAATATGAACAATTTCAAAATGTCTTTCTTCTTGTTGAAGGTGCAACTCAAGCTGTAGGAAATCAAGTGTCTTCTGAATCTTGCACACAATCTCGAATGTGAGTGAGTGTGATCTTGTCGATCATGACAGTGTTGTTGACAGTAGAAAGAAGTAGTGTTCAGTAACTGTACCAAACTATTTAATTTCGCCATTGAAAAACTGAAACTCACTCAAATGGAGAAGGGCTCCTTGCAACTCCACCATTTTTACAAACAAGACTCAATAACTGAAGTATTTGACACAATAGAAGGTAGGGTGTCGGCTTCTACTGAAAATGCACCCAAGTACAATGCAAATTCACCTTACAAAAAATAATTGTTTGGAGATTACACAAAATGTTGCTTATGAAAAATGAATGGTTTACCTCTAATTTCTTTAATTCTTCGATGTTGATACAAAGGCCTCCTAAATATTCTTTAGCACTGCCTTTGAACTGCTCCTCGCAATCCTCGAGATCTTTAGCAAAACAAATGTTACTCAAACTCCGACAATCTTTATGGTAGTCTGCAATTTAATTTTGAGAAACTTCAACAATCGATTGATTCAGGATCTTCAATTTTGATCCATGCCATTGTTTGCAAATGTAAAATTTATGCAGATTGTCAATATAAATGGCATTGGTAGATCTATAATCTCTGCAGAACAATCTTTGCAAGAATAAACCGATCCTGGCAGATTGGATGCCCAAGCGACTTCTTCAATGACCTCATGCATACAGCAACAAAACTCCAACTCTTCAACTCTGAGGAGAGGGCTCACGCTCAATAGTGGAGAGCGGAACACAGACAAGTCGTGGGCATGTGCAAAGCCTTAGTTTGAAGTCTAAAATCCAAACAGAGAGATAGACAACATCAATAAACCAATATGCAGCAACAGGATCGTAACGAATCTTCCAATGATCAAGGCAAATAGCTCACCATCTGAAGCAGTGAAACGCCAAAAACGTTGATGCAAATCTTCATGGTCAGATCAATGATTGTGGACTGAGAACAAGCAAAATTAATCCAAGTTGTACACTGCACACCCTTTAACAACTCCAAATTAACTTAGGGTTCTGGTTGGTCGCAACATTCATCTTAGGTTTGGAGCGCACTGGTTGGTTCTCTATAATCACGAATAAGTCGAGATGTCTATCTTTATGTGACCTGTATCAGAGATGCTCAAATTCTTCTATTTGTATGAGTACCCACTGAGAGCCAAAGCTATTTTGTGTGATGTCAATCAACAAAACGGCCTGTGCAAAACCAATTTTGTCTAAATAATATATATTGTAAAAACCTTTCTTCTTAAATTGTAGGTCAACTAAATATTATTGTCTTCACTATTGCTCAATAGAAAACGCCTAGATATGGTCTCAGTTCCAACCATCATCAAAATAAAGGCATTTCGAGCAGCAAAACTTTCAGAAGCTGAAATGTTCTGTCTTTAGGGAAAATATTTGATTGCAAAAATGGAAAATGAGTGCCAAGTCTGATCAATCACGTGAAGAGAAAGCTTGAGAGAGAGACCATGTGAGAAGTCATGGAATGCCAATGAATATGAGCAGAACATCAAGACTGTCTTCTGAATTTTTTTCCTTTTTTTTTTCCTTTTGGGGAATGACAAACGACACACTTCCACGGGTACACGTTCTCCAATAGTGATCCGGTGGCCCTCTAGACAACGCCCTTTACACATGCCTTCATACAGTTTACACAAAGTGTAATCTTCAAAGAATCCATTGAAAGCCTGGGACTTTGCTTAGTGCCAAACACAATAGTTCTCATCAGATATATTAAACTTCACCTCCCAAAATCACCAGCAATTTTCACCACTTCAGAGAGAGTGGATCCCCTGATGGACGCAACTCAGATCTCAATCTCAGCAGTAATAAACTTAACCTCTTCAACTGTCACCACCGTCGTCAGAAGAGAGCTCCACACAGGTCACGCGCAGCAGAAAAGATGTCGAATTATTTAACATGCAAATATGCTCTTCAACGTGCCAACGCAGCTTTGAAAGAGGTCGCAGCTCAGACTTCACACACTATCAAAAGGAATGCACCTAGATACACGCAGTCTTCAACGCAGGTCACCGCATGAAGAGAGATTAAGGTTCACCAATAAGTTCACCCACCAATCCTTGTTTCCAAGACGAAGGAAAATACCAATGCAAGGATGAAAACAACATACAATAGAGAGAAACTGTAGTATACACTTAAATTAGGGTTTCTCCACCATTTCAACGCACCAGGGTGATATTCCACAGGATGGAGAGATCATACCTCTAGGTATCCACATCCAGCGACATCAATATACCAGTCTTCAATTATTAACCGTCTTTCTGAAGAAGTAGCTTGTCTAAGCTTCAGCTCTATGCAGCAGCTTCAACACACTCCAATAGCAACAATTTCTTCATACAAAATCTTTGCTGGTGGATATGTTAATCAACAGCTACTCCTTTTGCAATTACATTCTATGACAGATCTTCAAAACATAGCAGCAAATAAGTGTCCAAACGAACAAGTGATATGCCCATTCAACAATTCTAATGGTATCATAGTTTATGCTTCATTCTCTTCAAATTTTTAGCTTAGGTCAAAACTCCGATTTAGAAGCACCACCAAATGCAGTCTTCTTGTCTTCGACTTGCTTGACAAACTGAATGATATGCATGATGGTGAACACAGTCCCCACACACATGTACTTAGTGTGAGGCGGAGATATTACCTACTCCATGCAGGTGTGAAAACTCCGATCAATACGCAAAGGCAGCACACAGGTATACTATTGGATGGAATGTTCTCTTTTGTTCTGTTGAACACCCGTGACAATAGTTATATTGCTTCACCAATGTAGACCAAATCTGTCAAGAATTCACAGCTCGGGCTATGCAGCAGGATTTGATCCCGGAAAAGCTTTGGTCTCCTGAAGGGTCTAGCCACGAGTCCACTCAAAGTAGTGGAACATTGTAATCAATGCAACACAACCAGAACTAATCTTCTTCTGCAACCTCATTCTCAGCAATATTGAAGTTGCATTGTTACATGCACAAAACCGCTTGAAGGTAGTAATCTTTTACGCCAAGGAGAATTACCATAGGGTCATGGCCTCAACCTCATAGCTCTGATAGCTAGAATATCCTGCGCAAAGATACTGCCTTCAAACAAAGATACTTGGGCACTACAAATTTTCAGATTTTATCATCTCATTCTTCTCTCCGTTGACTAGATAGAAAAGTGAGCCAAGGAACAATATCATATTCCACACTGCAACAACATCTAGTTGAAGTGACGACGGAGAAGGATCCAAGACCAGCACTCAATAATAATGGCCTAAGAGCCATAGCCATATCCAGTGTTATCTAACCAGTCTTCAACATGTAGTCTCTATTCGGCAGTCTCGCAGTCTCGATCACCAGGCAAACTTATTCAAATGCTATGGGACAGACAACCATTGCTTTACTCCAAGCCTAAGAACAATAGGCTCTGATACCACTGTTAGGTTGCCCTCTTGGGCAAATAGAGAGATTGGCTGACACAAAGCCAAATATACACAAGAAGGTAATCACAAAGACAAATAGAATAGCGTGAAAGCACACTATTCTCATTAGGTAATGTACACATAAATACAATGAGAATTGACCCTTGGGTTTCATATTCCAAGAGGCCTCTTGGACTCCCAAGATGATTATTCGTCTCCCAACCTGACGGATTAGTTTCCAACAATTACAGTCCTCAAAATTTACTGTTACATTTTTTAATGTAGGATGTTTATGCTTGTTCATTGTGTTTTGAACAATATATTACATGATACATCCACTCACGATGACTAATAGTCTGTTACTGCTTATTCATGGGCACTAATATGCAATGTGTTTTCCTTTAAAGTCGATGAGACTTTACTAGCAGTGCTATAGATTGCTAGAACTCAGCAGCACTTATTTTCTCAATCTCTTTCCCAACATACTCTCTCAATGATGACACCCTGTCAATGTTTTCAATTCTCTTCCTATTTTGGGCAATGTGGATTGCATGCTAAAACCCCTCTTTGCTTTCTCTAGATCATCACCTCCGTTAACGCTTCCACCATCTCCACTCAAACTTCTTTGGTTACCCACTATAAAAATTGACTTCAGTCTAGATGCAAATTTGCAACCCACCAATGACAGAGAAATTTCATCTAATTGCTATTTTTGGATTTGATAATAGGCTGTAGTTTTTATTGTTGTCAATTTGATGGTGAATTTTTTGTTCATTGTTTCCACTTTCCAGCCTATTCAAAGGAGTTTTGTGCACCTATTGAAGCAGCTAGGACTTGATCAGGACCTTTTTGAGGCAGTAAATAGTAGAGCATTCAGCCTTAAGGGCTATTTCTAAGTTACAGTCTACATGCTGAGGGAAGTGAAAATTGTCATCATGTTGCAACCTGCATCTCAATTCTCATAGTTTTCAATTTTCACATTTCTCACATTTATGATTTATCAGTATCCCAAATCTCAGTCCTGCAAAAACATAGAAAATAAATGCAAAAACTTCAATCGAATGGCGCCTCAAAAATATTTTGCCGAGGCATGGAAATATGTCAAAAAGGAAGGCCTTCGGGTTAGTTGTCAGTTATGTGGGCATAAGTTCACCAGTAACTTAACAAGAATAGTAGACCATTTTCTTAGTACCAGTAATGGAAATGGAGGTGCTGTGGAAGGATGTCGAGAAATATCTTATGAGCAAAACGATGATGTGATAAAAGACTATGATAAATCAAAAGCAAAAAGGGGGAAAAGGGAAATGAAAAGGCAGTGAATTGAGAGGGAGATCAATCTGTCTTATTCAACCAACAATCATGCTTTCACCTCGAAAATTTGTGGCTCAAGTTCCACCCCAGCAAAAACAATTGAAACATCAACATTAAATACATTTTGGAAACATGTTGAGACAAGAAGTTGATGATGTTTTCGCTGAAAATGTTTTATGCATGTGCAATTCCATTTAATGTGGCAAGAAGCCCATATTTTAAAACAACAATTAAAAAGGTTGTAGGGTTTGGCAAGGGGTATGTTCTTCCTAGATCTGCGGCTTTAAGGACCACTCTGCTACAGAAAACAAAGGAAAAAGTGACAAGCAGGTTGGCTGAAATTAAACAGTCTTGGACCATTACAGGTTGCACAGTTTTGAGTGATGGTTGGTCAGATTCAAGTCATCGACCATTGATCAATGTGCTTGTTTATTGTCCTCGAGGGGTATATTTGTTTAATGCAGTTGATGCAATGGATCATATGAAAATAGCAGAATATATTTTCAGAATTTTGGTGATGCAATTCAAGAAGTTGGGGAGAAAAATGTTGTCCAAGTTGTCATCGACAAAGCCTCAAATTGTGTCGATGCAGGAAAACTGATTATGGAGAAGTATAAAACCATTTATTGGACCCCATGTGCAGCTCATCTAAGTCACCTGGTTCGAATTCGTGTTCAAGTTCGACGACTTTGAAATTCGTCAAAAATTCGGCAATAAAAATTTTGGTGATAAAATTCGGCATTAAATTCGAGAAAATGTAAAATTAAAAACATATATATACATGAAATTATTTAGTATTAGTGTTTAGTATTTTCTAGTAATCTTAGTATTAGTATTAGTATGAGTTCTAGTTATGCTAATATTAATATTAGTTTTATAATCTCAATGTTAATATTAATTATAGTTTTAGTATAATCTTAGTATTAACAATAATATATATAATATTAGTAATAAAATTAACATAAATGATAATATCAATCACATCTTTTAATAATAATAATAATATATTTAAGAATAAGATTATTAAATATTACTATAACTAACCTCACAAAAAGAGGCTTTATAGATAAACAATAAAGTATATCAACTTGGAAAAATAAATTAACCTAACAATAATAAAATAATTGAATCTAAAAAGAAACCTAGTTCAAGGTCGGCCCAAAAGAACAATGGAGACATTTTTTGACAAATGCAGTGATACTCCCATTTAAAATAATGTCTGTTAAAATGGTTTTCCATGGGCCCACGAACCGGTTTGTGTTTCAAATTTGACTTTCAAGTGCAGAGACTGGAGAAAGAGCACGACCATCGATGGCAAGCTCTGCTGCAGTTCCGATCTAGGGCGTCGGATAAAGCACAAACTCGCTCGATTTTTAATTTCTCTCGCAGCGTTGAGCGATTTAGCGATGGCAGGGGCGGTTGTAGGACAGCTTTGAAGTTTCACGCGGGCTGGTAGTCTAGTGGTAAATGTAACGGATGAAATTCAGCAAATTTAACCATTTAAATTTGCGCTCCCATAAAATTCAACAAATTTCGATTTTCAAGCCGGAAAATCGAATGCGGTGACTTAGCAGCTCATTGCTTGGATTTATTACTGCATGATTTAGAAAAATTTCCATGGGTCAATGAGAAAATCCAAAGACAAAAATAACTGCAAGCTTTATCATTAATCATCGTCTTATTTTGAGCCTATACAGGAAAAATGCACCCATACAGTTGTTGAGGCCTTGTGATACAAGGTTTGCAACATTTTACATTACTCTGAATAAAGTTGTTGAGGAAAAAACAAGCCTAAGAGTTGTCTTTTGCACTTTTGAGTGGGAGACATCTCATCTTTCAAAAGAATGAAAGGGAAAGCATGCTGAACAAATACTGCTAAGCAACAGTAGCTTTTGAGAAAATGCTCAAAAAGTCTTAAAAATGTGTAGTCCAATTGTTGAAGTGCTTCAAATGGTTGATGGTGACAAACCTTGTATGGGTTTTGTTTATGAGGCCATGAATCGTTGCAAGGAAAAGATCGCAAGTGCTTTTGATAATGTGGAAGTTGATTAGCGAGAGATATGGGACGCAGTTGATCAAAGATGGAAGATGTTGCATAGACCTTTACATGCAGCGGCATGCTAGTTGGACCCTAGATTGTTTGGGATATCAAGACATCAAGATGAAAAAGTCATGACTGGACTTTATGAAGCTAATGACAAGATGAACCCAGATCCATCTGTTGCAGCTTTGGTTAGATCCCAACTTAGGGCATATAGGTTAGAAGGGATATTTGGAGTTGTTGCCACAAAGCATGATAGGGATTCAACTAATCCAGCAGTATGGTGGGATTTTTATGCATCAGGGGCCCCAGAATTGCAACATTTTGCAACTGATGTCTTGAGCAAAGGATCAAGTGCATTAGCTTGTGAAAGGAACTGGAGTGCCTTTGACCTTGTTCATACCAAGAAAAGAAATATGTTGCTATCTGGCAAATTTGAAGATCTTGTTTATGTTCACAGTAACTTGCAATTGGCTTTAAGCAATGTGGCTAAAGACTCATCCAATTCTTCTACTCCATGATTCAAGCCTGATCCAGATGCATTAGGAGATCAAGTTGATCTTGACATTGAGAGTGACAAAGCTAGTGGTGAATCCAATGGTGATCATGTTTCTAGTGGTTTCACTCCCCAAGTGCTCTTGATGATTTAGAGCTTTTTGATGTAACAAGTAGGCCAAGAGAACACCAAGAATAAAACTTGTGTTCTCGTTCTCGCTTTTTCTTTGGTTGTTGAATTTTGTGTAACATTTTAATATTATGTTTCATGGACATGCTTTAAATTTTGCACAAGATGAAGTGTTTTTGAAATATATGTTTAATCATTAATGATTAATGTTGGTATAGTTTCCTTTTTATCATTTGTTTAATGAGCATATTGAATTTTATTAAAAAATTCATATTTTTTTTCAAAGTTTATAGTCTCTCGAATTTAATGCCGAATTTATCACCAAAATTTTCCTTGCCAATTTTTTTACGAACTTCAAGGTCGCCGAACTCGAACATGAATTCGAACCAAGTGACTCAGCATACAACAACTTGCCTACACAAGATCTGCTACATTTTTAACCGTGGCATTGCCACCAAAATGACAAAGATGGGATGATAACCATCTTGACAAACTACTACACTTTTAACAATGACATTGCCACCATAATGAAAGATGGGATGATAACCATCCTGACAAACTACTAAACTTTTAACAATGGCATTGCCACCATAATGACATATGAGATGATATCCATCCTTGCAAACCGATATACTTCGAGAAGAGTCGAGTGGTGACAATTAGTACCCTCTTGTCTGAGCTTTTGTGGTTACTCCAAAAGTGTTTACACAATGTTTGGAGGTGCTTCATGAGATTTGGGATTTAGGGTATATGGTGTATGATCAACCCCTTAAGGTTCGTGATGGATTTGCACATGGGAGAAGGTCCATGAAGAATTTGCACATTGGAGATGGCTTCCTCAATGGTTGCGTGCAATCGGGTGCTTGCATGATATTCTTCCATAGGGCATTGGGGATCATCAGAATCTCAGATAGCTTGGTGATGTTTTACATGACGGCAACATGGAGATGGTTAATTGCTTAGAGAACCCCTTGCATTGGAGGAGATACGTTTTGCATCCTACAGGAGGGCATTGGGCCCTAGACAACATGTTGTAACTTGGATTCCTACTTGGAGGCCTATAGTTGACTTGGGAACACTTGGATTGCAATATGTTCATGCAGGGGGAGTGGACCAATTACCCCTCAATTGTATATGAGGGTAATTCAATTGTAGAGATTTCCAAAGCAAATGATTGTGAAGACTTCTTCAAATTTTGAATTCTAACACACCATGATCAATTGCACATGGCTTAGAGTCCCTTAAAGCATGTTTATCAAGATATATTTGTAATATTTACATGGTGGTCAAAATGATAATTAAAAATGCTTTTCGAAGGGGTGCACCACCATGTTAATCATCTTGATCATATTTTGAGGCATGAAGTGAGGATTTAATATTAACCAGCATAGATCCATCTTAAACCCGGATCCATCAAGCACCAAGAGGGATCCAATTTCTTGAGGCGTAGTGTTACGATGGTACCTGCACCAGCGCGCCTATAGAGATACCCCAGGGAGAGGGTATCTTTTTTTTACCAGGAGGGGTGTTTAGCCAGCTCATTCTAAGGTAGGGGCATGGCCAGACCCTCTGGCTTCTCTTCTGGAAGTACTATGGCTTAATGGCATCGCTAACTGCCTCATGAAAGGGTTTGAAACCCTGAGGTTGGTGTCCGGGGCTTCCAGGGGTGATTCACTGGGTCACATGACCTCGACCTCGTTTTATCACTCCAGTGACAGGTTCTTCAGCACTGAGACGCGCGCTTATCTCCCAGAGTACCTCCAGCACCCTCCTGGTCCTCCAGTTCAGCAACGCCCTCCCTCTGGGCCCTCCTTCAAAGGATGATGTCATCCTCCTAGGAAGATTGTTTGCTTGCTAAAAAGGGGGGGGGGGGTGAGAGTTTTCATCACTGTTGGGGTTAGTTGGGGAATGACGATCCCCCCAACACAGTCTGGCCTTCAGTTTCATCAAAATTGGCCTTGATTAGCATATTTTTGCACCTAGGGGGGAAAATACCCTAGGTAGCCTACAATAGACCATCTTTAGATTATTTTAAATTATTTTTGTTATATTTTTAAGTTGACATTTTTAAACATTAATTGACCTTATTTTGTGTAAAGTAGAGTGAGATCATATAAATAAGATCTCACTTCATTTTAGACATCAACTTTTGGGATAAGATCATTATGTCTATTATTTTCCCTAACTAGGGCTCTTTGAAGGAAGGCACTCCTTGATGAAGGTTATTTTGCAAGTTTGAAGCATTTCTTGGAAGTTTTTCTTTTGTTCATGCCATTGCTAAGGTGAGGCTAGAGTTGTTTGTTTGACACATGCACTTGGAGGTATCTATACTTTTTGTTTGATGTCTCTCTGTCAAATGCATGGAAGTGATGCTTGTTAGGATTGGATGGAGCCATTGTTGCTTCATTTTCTCTTGATTTGCATGTCATTTTCGTCATTGATCACCATTGCAATCAAGCTTGAGCTTTAGGTCTTCAAGTCTTGCTCAAGCTAGGCTTCCTCTACGAATCCTATAGATTGTAGAGGTGAGCTCTAGTTAGCCAAGCTTGCCAAGTACCATCTCAAGGAGAGTCTCTCCTCTCATTGATGCCCTAGGTTTGGTGATCAGTTTTCTTTTGAAACCCTAGTTGTTCAACTACTTTTTTAACCTAAAATTTCTAAGTTTTTGTGGACTTGTAATTATTAATTCTTAACTAAGTTTTTGTGGACTTGTAATTTAATTCTTAACTAAGTTTTTATTTTGTCAATTAGTCTTTCATTCTGATTATTCTGAGTTTAATTTTATAATTATTAGGGTTAATTATTCACCGAGTTAGTGGTAAGTTCTAAGTATTAAAGTCTAAATTTCTAAATTATTGTGCCTTTTTAATTAGTGTTAGAAGCCTAAACTAAACCCTAACTACAGACCTACCAGACCACTCCTTCCCCCCACGACTCTCCCTCTGTATCTCTTCCCACTTCGTTCTTGCTCCCATCTGGCTCGACCTTTCTTCCCCTCTCCCTGTACACCCTCGGCCTCCATCTGTGCTTCCTCGCTGCCCTAAAACCGAGCCTTCACTCAGCCTGCTACACCTCCAACTCTTCACCATCCTCGGACCTCTCCTCCCCGAGCTTCCATTCTGCCCAAGGATTCTCCATTCGGGCCCCTTCCTTCTTCCTACTTCACCGAGTCCGTGATCTCCCAGGTAACCCACAACACTCCCATTTGCTCTTTCTATCCGTGCCCTCTTTCCTTCTTACTCCGCGGCTACCTCATTGCTGCCAAAATCCGCGGCCCTTCCCTTTCATCCCTCGCGGCCTTCCTTTTCCTTATCACCTCCGAGGCCTTAGGCCTCCTCCTTTTTGTTGGCGCAGCCACCTTCTAACCCGCGGCCTTCCCCTTATATCACCCTCGAACCCCGTCTCTTTCTCCTCACGGTCTTTATCCACAGCTCCTCTGACCCTGCTGCCTCTCTTTCCCTTACCCACGGCCACCTTTTTGCTGTTGTAGCAGCCTCCCTTCCTTCCCCAGCTCCTTATCCACAACCTCGCCTTCCCCGAGCTCTTCCTTCCTTGCAAACCCACGGCCATTTCCTTTACGCCAACCCGTTATCCTTCGAGGCAACCCTCCTCTTTTCCGGTTGCTCTTTTGGCCCACTGCTACCCTAATCCGAGCCCTGGTTGTATGTGCACCAGTCTGCAATCTAAGATTGTAAACCTCGTGCGTGCTCTCCCCTTGCCTTTCGCCTACCACATAAAACACAAAACGATTAACTTAAGTTAATACATTAGTTTGTAAGCTAATTGATGTATTTATAATCTTTGAAACTTATCTACTCCAAATCTAAAAGAAGCCTGTTGTAAATTGCTATTCACATGTCGGGTGTTAGTATTGTTTAGCATTGAGTTTAGGTTGATTTTTTTATCCTGTGGTAAATATTTAAGAGTTGTTCTCACTTGATACTTTAACCTTACTTGGATTGGTAAGCACTACAAAATCTGAAAGTAATCCAAGGGTTATTGTTGTTGGTCTCTCAGAATGGTAGCTAATGATCATTGGTAAATGACATATTTTTTTTACATTTGCTATTTATACTTTAAAGTGATATCTACTACAGCTACAATTAAATTGGACTTGTCGCTGAGATCTAGAATGCCTTGTAGCTATTTATTGTCTCGATGCCATTAGATTGACTCTTGAATTAAATTGGTGAACGCTAATACAATTGGTGATTCTTAGACTACATGTTTTGCCTAGCTTATACTTGGTTATTTGAATGACATTGACAATTACAACTTAATACAGTTTTGGTTTGGTTAGTGTTTATTGGCAATATAGTCTTTTGATCCAATATTGATTAATATTGTACGTGTATATTAGTTTCTTACACTTCTTTATCAGTGAAAGATCACTCAGATTTCATTAGTTGACGGTTATAATTCACTATAAGTGTTATGAATTGTCCTATATCAAGTTATTAAATGACATTGACAATTATAACCTAATATGCACTTGGTAGTTGGTTAATGGTTATTGGCAATATAGTCTTTTGATCCAATATTGATTATTTGATATACATTTTATTGGTTCATTGACTAAAGTTGAATGCATTGACTCCATCTAGGCACTAGTCTAACTCACACTTGCATAGAAATTAAAGTTTTTGGTTGTCTAAGTGTTCTACAGGATTCCGTAAGGATACTTCTCCTTGGAGGTTTCAACTTCTGAAGAAGTTAGAACGGTGACCGAGGTGACATTGGGTCACTATTCTGATGTGTGCTTACTGGGAATTAGCCCTGCTAATTTGCCCGGTAACATGTAGTTTTTTCTTAATCTTAAATTCAAGAAATTTGATTCCTCTTTTGCTTGATAGATCCAGGTTTAAGTTTTAATTTTCTATTTTACAGACAAATTTATTTTTTATAATTTTTTTTATTTTATGAGCCGATTTTATTTTTTATAATTTTTTTTATTTTATGACCCGATGTGGATTTTTTAATTACTTTTCATAATTTTTTTTATTTTATGAGCCAACATGATTTTTTTTAACTATGGTAATGTTACGTTACGTTACAACATCTTCCCAATATTGGGTTGTAGAGCACCTCGCTCCTCTCAGTGCAATAATTTTTTAATGTATGAGTGGAGTGCCCCTTTACCTCCTTCAAAAATAGTGGGCACACTTGACTCTCACACATGTGGCAATCCCTCCCTTTAATTATGGTGGGCACACTTACCTAAAGATTAAGGAGGGCTTATGATCTCTACAAATAAGGTGGTCGCATTTCCCTACAATTAAGGAGGGCACATGTGGCATTTCATTTGAATGGGCGCACTTCATTCTTCACAGGTGTGGCATCTCTCTCTTGCATGGGCGCACTTACCAATTCCCACATGTGGGACTCCTCCACATGTTGGCAACACCCTCTTGCACGTTCATACACTTGGCTAGGGAAAATTTCCCCATGTAAATGCATTGTGCAACCATTGGGTTGTGTATTATAAGAAAAGGGAGCTCTTCATTGTAATGTTGTTGATGGAATAAGGAAGGCTCCTTCTCTTTGGTTTTTCCTATGCTTATGTTCTTCAATGTGTTGAAAAAGTACGAAGGAAATGGTGTTCACCTTGTGATGCCTTGGGGTGGACAAGAACATTAAATGAGGTCCCTAGTACTTTATAAAGCGAGAAGTACTTTATTTTTATAAAGTCACTTTATAAAGTGAGTTTGAGTTTTTAATTTTAAATTGACTTTATGTGACTTTAAGTGAAGATTAATTTAAAAGGGTCACTTACGTATGTGAATGGAAAAATGTTTTCATTTAAATTAATAAGGCATTAATGAGCAATTAATGTGGGACCTAGATCTCATCAAGCCAAGATTTAATCCTAGCCATGTATTTGGTGGGAGGTGGTTACCTCAAACAAAACTAGGGAAAAGGCATGAAACCTAAATCATTTGTTCACTTTCACAAAGAGATTTTGGAGAGGAAGAAGTGAACAACAAGAGAGGAGAAGAGAGAAGAAACCGTTGAAATTTCCAGGCTGAGCATGAGCACGAATTCCAAGAGAAAGGGCACAAACTCCTAGATAAATCCGTACAGTAGTAAACTGTACAGCAGGCATTGTTTTCAAGGTAGAAGGCTAGCATGTTTTTCAAGGAGCACGTCGTACTTTACAGCATTTAATTCGCACCGTACAGGTACAGAATTCGTGGCAAAATTCTGACAGGTCCATACAATAATTAATGAGACAGCATTAAATTCAGTCCTAACAGGCATGATATTCGAGGCAGAAAATTCATGTAGCAGCTAGCACGAATTTCGAGGGTCGTAAAACATTTAATGAGGTCGTCGCATATGATTGCAGCTTGCAAGAAGGATCTTGCTTCAGAGTTTGAGATGACTGATCTTGGGTTGATGCACTATTATTTGGGGATGGAGGTTTGGCAAGAGGATGGACATGTTTTCCTAGGGAAAGGAAAATATGCAAGTGATGTTCTGAGGAGATTTCGGATGGAGGGTTGCAGACCGATGTCTACACCTATGATCACCAACTAGAAGAAGCTTCATGCTTTTGAGGGAGAGTTGGTGGATCCTACCTTATACCGTCAGCTCATAGCTTCGTTGATGTATCTTGTCAACACTAGAGTAGATTTGTGTTTTGCGGTGAACACACTCAGTCAATTCATAACGGATCCTAGGAGAGTGCATTAGATAGCTGCAAAACATGTGCCAAGGTACCTTGTTGGGACAGTGTACTATGGTCTGGACTACAGGAGGTTAGATGGAGTTGGTTTGACTGGCTACACAGATTAAGATTGGGCAGGCAGTATGACGGACCGGAAGAGCACTTCCAATTGTTGCTTCAATTTGGGCTCAGCAGCAATGTCATGGTTCAGTTGAAAGCAAAAGTCCGTTGCATTGAGTTCGGCAAAGGCTAAGTACATGGAAGCCAGTCAAGCTAGTTGCGAGGCACTGTGGCTTCGCAAGTTATTGGTTGACTTATTTGATCAGGAGTTGAGACCTACAGTTATTTACTGTGACAATCAGAGTTGCATTAAGCTCTCCGAGAATCCAATATTCCATGACAAGTCAAAGCATATAGAGATCAGATATCACTTTATCAGAGACTGTGTTCAGAGTGGAGCTGTTGAGTTACGGTACATTTCCACTGAGGAGAAGATAGTTGACATCCTAACGAAGTCTTTGGGTAGAGGGAAGCATATTCACTTCAGAGACAAGTTGGGTGTGGTGAAAAACACTTTCCTCGGTAAGAGGGAGTGTTGAAAAAGTACCAAGGAAATGTTGTTCACCTTGTGATGCCTTGGGGTGGACAAGAACATTAAATGAGGTCCCTAGTACTTTATTAAGCGAGAAGTACTTTATTTTTATAAAGCCACTTTATAAAGTGAGTTTGAACTTTTAATTTTAAATTGACTTTATGAGACTTTAAGTGAAGATTAATTTAAAAGGGTCACTTACGTACGTGAATGGAAAAGTGTTTTCATTTAAATTAATAAGGCATTAATGAGCAATTAATGTAGGCCCTAGATCTCATCAAGCCAAGATTTAATCTTAGCCATGGATTTGGTGGGAGGTGGTTACCTCAAACAAAACTAAAGAAAAGGCATGAAACCTAAATCATTTGTTCACTTTCACAAAGAGATTTTGGAGAAGGAGAAGTGAAGAGCAAGAGAGGAGAATAGAGAAGAAACCATTGAAATTTCCAGGCTGAGCATGAGCACGAATTCCAAGAGAAAGGGCACAAATTCCTAGATAAATCCGTACAGCAGGCACAGTTTTTGAGGTAGAAGACTGGCATGTTTTTCAAGAAGCAGACCATACTGTACAGCATTTAATTCAGACCGTACAGGCACAGAATTCGAGGCAGAATTCTGACAGGTCCGTACAGTAATTAATGAGACCATACAGCATTAAATTCAGTCCTGATAGGCACGATTTTTAAGGCAGAAAATTCATGTATCAACTGGCATGAATTTCGAGGGCCGTACAACATTTAATGAGGCCATACAGTCACACGTGTGAGACCGTACAGCACAGAAATTGATGCAGTTCGTACAGCAGGCTGTTAGTGTGATTCTGGCAAATTTTTTGAGAAGAAATGGGGAGATAAGTACTGCTGTTCTGATTTTTGAAATTTATCTGAAGAAATAAAATTTCCCTCTTCTATCAGGTTTTCTCTTCAGGGTTTTTCCTGAGCCTATTTGGCTAAATTTCTAAGTCTTTAAATTTTATGGTGTGGCTGTTATAAAACTTCTGAGTTGTTAAAAGTGAAAAAAATTTCCATGTGTTTCAAGATAAATTAGGGTTTTATGCATGCAAAGTGATTTTGCAGACATGGGGTTTGGGCATTAAATTCCATATGAAAACCAAAACATGAAACCAGGTTGGAAATATCAAATTTTTCACAATGGTTAAAAGGGTTATGAGACTTTCTTATGTGTCAGCTACTCATTTAGTCAAATTGTTGGTTAATATCAGTGGATCTTTCATTTCATTGCAACTACAACAAAGACTTCAAGCACATGGTGGTCATACTTCTTCATGGAGCTATTGGAGAAGTTATCGCTTTTCCAATACTTGTTTCTATTACTAGTTGAAATGTCTATGTGATGCCATATTAATAATAGGTTGCATGATCATTTCAGCCGGTTGGTAAGATAGTTGTTTGTTGAATTTGCAAGGACATGCACATCATCTTCATTAGGGATTTGCATGAAGATTTTTCTAGCCTTATTCATCAGCCTTCATTTTTTGTTTATTGCATGTTTGTAACAACCTTAAGCAGATCCATTCACCCCCTTTTATTACCCAATGCTTGATCCTTTAATAACCCCATTAGGCCATGGAATATTGGCACTAGTCCTGCCCCATTAACCAACCAAGATTATTTTATTTTCAGCCTTTTAACTTTTTGTTTTACAAATCTGAAATATATATCATAAAAATCAGATTTGTCTATTAGCGTCTAAATCCATCCTTGAACATCCTTAATTAGACTTTGTATTGGTCTAGAAACCCTTGCAGTTTATCATCTCTAGCTAGGTCAAGGCTTTATGTTTGTATGTCTACCCATAAATGGTGAATTTTTATCTCTAAAAACAGATTTATAAACTGAATTTTAAGCTTTGCTAGCACAAAAACTTGACCTCTAATTGCAAGGACTCAAGATGAGCTCAACCTAAGGCCCAAGGGTAACCTATGTCTTCTTCCCTTCACTTTTAAGTGTTTAGATGAACCACTAACCACTAAGGGGCAATTCCCTAAGGCAACTAAGTCAAATGATCTCCTTCGGATAAAGAGCCGAAGGACTAGCTCAATTGGTCGTCGCCAATGTTGTTGGTCATTTGACTAGTTTTTTGCCAACAAGGGCCCACATCAAATTACCCCTAGGTGAGGCACATTGGTCTACACCAACGGGTATACTAAAAATGTCATCCACAAATGTGGGGAAGCACCCCTTGGGTTTCCCCACAACGCTCAATTGGAAAAAAAATATATATACACACAAGTAAGGTTCAACTGAAGAATAGGCAATGGGTGTCTTTTATTGATCCTAAAAATTAGTCACCATCTCCATTCATGATTATATTGTTTTCAACTATTAATTTATTCTCTTAAGTTGAGCTTCTCCATCAAGTTGATGCCTTGGTTTAAAACTATGGAGTAAACTATCCTATCAAGATAAAACATAAATAAGTCTCATTCTAATCACGATGAGTCGGAAGTTGTTCAAGCATCTTTCTTTCTTGAAGTCAGAAATAAACTATGCAATTTGTTGTTCTATCAAGTGACAGCATCAAGCAAGTGTATTTGCAAAGTGAGGCCATATGGAAACCGAACCACCAATAATACACATTAGTGTTATCAATGACATCGAGATTTATGCAATCTAATTATCAATGGACTATACCTATCTCCTTTCAGAAAACAATGATGAAGATGGTACTTATTCTATTGGCATGTTTGAACAAAGTATTCATTAATGAGAGTGGGATCACCTTTTAAAATAAAATTGGCTTATCCTCTCAAGCCATAAGAATCCTAGCTCATTGTATGAACATTTTTTGGTCTATTTGCGCTAAGGTTACAGGGTTTGAATGAGTATTGGCAAATCCTCTTGTAGTTGGGTTAGCCTTACACATATCCATTGTTCAATGCAACAGAATTCAAAGCAGGCCTTAATAAAGTAATATCGGCCATGTGCCATGATTACATCATAAAGATCTCATGTTCAATGTGTGCATTGATCAAACTCAGTGTAATGTCTCCTTTTTTGAAATTATTTAAAATGGTGAAATTTTCAACTTTTTCCACTAGTTCGACCCTTGACTAGTCTTGGGTTCTTGACCTCCAAATGCTCCCAAATTGTTACAGAAGACATATGGATGATATTAGGACTTGATTATTAGGTTTAGGGATGCTTTAGGACCTTCAAAATACTTCTGCAAACCTCCTCAAGATTCTGGTCAAGGTAGGAGTTTTTACTAGCAATTTGGGGGTTCGACTCCCCACGGGTAAGTACTGAAGATGGCTCTCTAAAAGCTATTAAACCCTCTCAAATTTCTGGATAGAGGCAAAGGAAATCTAAGGGACAATGTTAAGGTCTCATATGCATCACCATTCAGTTTAATAAGTCTGATACAACCCTCTCCAATCAGATGCAAAAAGACTAGTTTCAACCTTGGGGGAAATGATAGGCAATTTTCTCCAAACACTATAAAAGTGAACAATATGACTCCAAAAGCTTATGCACTGAACATGAAACTTGTATAACAGGTAAATAACAGTCCATATATCAATAATCCATCAGTGGTTCACTTATCCATTCGAATTTATCAACACATTAATGGCATACATCAACATAGTGGGGAAATTGGCACCATTTGCTCATTATTAATCAGATTTACATAATTCCACTTGGAATCTCGACTTGAAGACATGTTGAACATGAAGAACAGAGCATTTACATCATACGATAAAATAATGAAGCATCAGAAGCTCCCCCAAAGAGAACAATAGCTCACCAAGTGCGCAATTCCTCAAGCATCATGAATATGCCAAGAAATAGAAGAATGGTTGTAGAAGCAAGCTGAAAGAGATGTGACCATGATCTGCCCTGTAGCTTCAACCTGTAACAAAAGACTCCATTAAAGCTCCAAATGAAAGGTCTGAATGGCCTTTCCAATTATCAACTAGGATGGGAATCTTTCACCCTCGAAATTGGTGCTAAGGCAAGTAGAGTAGCACTCCACTAGCTCTCCTCTCCCAAATGCAAAATGTAAATTCTAAAATGATCAAAAGCTATTATTATTCTTTGCTCATGACTTTTATAAACTTCTAAGGTCCTCCATGGGTCGAATTCCTTCCAAGAGCTTCATGCCAACTCAAGTTGGGAAGAGATTCCCAAGTATGCCACTTGTCCTTCCAATTCTAGCCCTCTCCTTCTCCAAATTCGAATTAGTGTCTCTTTGGTTGCCCTAACTCACTTGAGCGCCCTCTTGGAGGCTATTTTTAGCCCTGACATGTCATATATGTCAGATGTCAACCTTCAGGTCTGATTTGTGTCATAGGTGTCTTCATCATTGTTGTCATAGAGCTAGGGAATCTAGCCCAAGTGTCCCACTAGCTCCAAATTGCCTCTTCCTCTTCCATGGGAGTTACTCTTCATCTACATTTCAACCTCATTGACTCATTCCAAGTTTATTCCCTTCCAAATCATCCCAAGAACATTGTACTTCTCATGGATTCAAATTAATAAGAGGAGGATGCCATGTGGCATAGAAAATCTAGCTTGTGTGGGTCCCACTTCCTCCATGTGTCTTCATGATCAAATGCCACTCTGATTTTTCCTTGTATATATTTATTTAGCTCATTTATTAAATATTTATGCTATTCTAATGTCCACACATCATTTATTATCCTTCTTATTTCAAATCCCAATGCTTCCACCCCAACTAGTAACTTTTCCTCCATGACAGTTCATTTGGATGGGTATATTACAACTTTGAATTGGGAATTTCTCTTAATGTGACCCACCTTGTCCATTTGGATCTAATTTAACATTATTACTAACTTGGACATCATTCTTGGCAATTATTTGACCCTTAGCATCAATTTGACAAACTATCATGAGTATGGCCAAGGGGCTTAGGCCATTGTGACCCAATGCAAAATTTTGGAACATGGCAAATCCTCCCTTCCCAATATTGCTTGTCCTCAAGCAATTTCAGCACATGTATGTGGAAGAACCTGCTTTCTTTCCAAAATTTTGCTTCCCAAAGCTTCTCTTCTGGAACCTTGAGTAGAGCCACCCATGCACTACAATTGTGTGTTTCCAAAAGTAAGGAGATGTGGATTTTCTTTTTCATTTTGATATCCCCTGTAACATCACCCCTAAACACCAAAATGTTAATTAAATCCATCAAAACCATGTTTTCACAATTACTCTTTACCTCTTTCATATTTTGGAAACCCCTTGTGATACCATTGTAATTCTTGAAGTTGCCATTGAGTTGCCCAACTTTCAGTCTTCGAGATCCCATGAATATTTTAGAGAGGAACCACCATGTTTGTTGCTACACTACTTTGATTAAAATCACTTTATTAAGTGGGGAATCCATCCCCCATACTACTTGTTTCCCCAAAAAATTGAAACCAATGAGACTAAGAATTATCCCAGGGTCCCATTGCTTGTATTGCACTCCAACAATTAGTAGTGCTCTCCAACTCATACCATCAGGTAAGAGAGTTCCTGGATCTCATTTTCTTGTATGCATTCTTCCAAACATCATGAGTATAAAATGTATATCATCAAAGTACATAACAACATAATGAAAATGTACATCAAGAAGATGCTTCATCAAAGAATCATGAAAGTGCTTATACCTCCAAGCAAGTAGACCACCATTTTCCAAGTGCATACAAGCATCAAGTAACCAATCAAATCTGCTCCAATGACATAGATGAGGATCCCATGTCCTATAATGTTGCTCCAAAAGGATGTGATATGCATCAAAATATTCATCCATGTATTCTTTCATCCAAGAAGTGAATGAAGAATCTCCACTAAAATCTGAACCAAATAATAAGCAGAAAAAACAAGGAGACTTCAAATGACTCAAAGAAGTCTCACCATACATCCATGAATGTGAGAATCATAAATATATAACAAAGTATATGGCTGCCAACAAAAATGTTCTCCAATCATAAATCTACTCACCCCAGTGTTGGATGAAGTCTCTCCAACATCAAATGAACCAAGTGTTGAGCAAGAAAAACCATGAGTCTTCAAGTGACTCAAATGCATATCATAGGTGCATCCATGTAGATGTGCATCATCATAAAGGGACAAAGGATGTTGCTGCAAATGTGAATAAGAATGTGCTCCACCCATGTCACCATAAAAAGTGAATCTAAGAGTTCCATACTCCTCATGTGGCACCACCAAAAAAAACCCTTTCACCCATACTTCATTGAGACTAATGCTGCAAAACATGGAATTGTAGGATGAAGGAGAATGAACTAACTCACCCAAATGATCAAAAATTGCAGAAGTTTCATCATGGGAAGGATCCATATGGGTAGTATCATGCAGCTCCATCAAAAGTGTGAAACATTTGTCGTAGATTGGTTCCAAAGTAGAAGAATCATGCTCTTCTTTAAAAATTGCATAACCTTCATCAAGAGACAATTCAAGTTCCTCTTCCACCACATCAAGTGTTTGGATCTCTTCAAGTTCATCTTCAAACACATCAAACACATTCAAATTTCCACATTTCTCCTGATCCACCATGTCATGAGAATCCTCCAAACAATATACCATTTGACAATCTGAAACATAGGAGGAAAAACAAGTATCTTGCAATTTTTCAAGAAGTTGTTCATTTTATATTGTGAGCTTATGATTATCCTCATTATTCTTCAAGTAGTATTTTACCAAATCAAAGGTTAATATGAGATTGCATCGAAAGTGTTAAATTGGTGTTAAGTGTATAATTATAATACTATTTCCAGTTCTCAAAGAGCATGCCATTATAATCATAGTTCATTAACTTCATTATACCTAGTATTGTTATTAGTCACCTCCACAAGGGTGCAAAATGTTTTCTAGGGATTGTTAACACTGGATTTGCTCATGGAAATTCAGGTGTTAAGTTCCAGCACACCCGTGGGTACATAGGGATCAGAATGAATTTCTTCCAAATTATTCTTGATTGCTTCAGCATTGACAGTAAAGGACATTAGTAGTGGACTCAGCATCAATGATCCATGAGTATCTTGGCAATATCTTTATTCCAGCATTGTTGTGTACGAATTCTTCATATTTAGAGATCAGCACTTTCTATGAGGCGGCATGGTCAGTGCTATTTTAGCAGATTATAACTAGTTCTATGTTAGTGGGGATTCCATACATGCATGCCAGTTCAGTTCAGCAGGTTGCTTGGTTGCAAAACTAGTAAAAAAATTTTGAGATTGTTTGTATGCTTTCAGTAGGAAAGAATGCTTTCTTATTGCTGTTCTAACTTCTAATTGAGCCTTTTTCAAGTGATATGAATCAAAGTAATATAAAAACAGGGTGCTTTGCTTGTCTGCTTTCACCTAGGACCGGTCCTTGTGGAAATGTTACCCCTGTTATGCAAGCTTAGCATGAAATACAGGAATCGATGTATAGATTTTAGTGGTTCATCTTCAGTACATGAGGACTGCCATACAAAGAATGATGACAGCAAGAACATAAAGAGTGATGACAGCAAGAACATAACGAGTGATAACAGCATCTTAATTGACAGTTCATGCAGTTGGCTTGTTTATCCAATGAAGGCAGTTTTAGGATGATTTCAATCACCATTTCTGGAAGGCTTGTTGGAGACATCAGTGAAGCAATGTAGGGAACGATTTGATGATAATTGTGGCCCTGGAAGCAGCAGATAAGCACTTCAGATCTGTGAGGTATGCTTTTTGGCTTCAACCCCTGTTTGGGCTAGAGATTTCAGGTCTGCAGAAGAGCTTGTCACAGAATTTGGTAGTGTTGAATTATAGAAATGGTTTGGCTGGACTCTGGAGCTTTGAAAAGGCAATGATGAAGGACGGAAAGCCTATTATAATTGAGGGAGTACATTAGATCTTAGTATTTGACTTGTGGATGAAGAGAATGAAGAAACAAATGGTTCAAAATTCAAATGGTAGCACAGAAATTCATCTTCTTTGCAGGACACTTCACTTGATCATGACTCAAAAGCAAAGGAAGAAAACACTTCAAAAGAAGGTTGTAACCATGGTGGATGCCGTATGTTGCAACACAAAGATACCTACTTTCAATGAAACAATGATAAGCGATAAATGTTAAGGAATGTCAGGTGATTCCTACTGTCCTGTAGATGGCTGAATTCGATCAGATGATTCTTCTGGAGGAATGGGTGTCTGGCAGATCCATTGATAGTAAATGTCCAACCAAGTATCCTAAGAGTTTAATAAGTAATTTGAAGATGACTCAGGATTACTTTTGTTCATTTGAATCACAGGGTATGACAGTAGTTGCACAAAGAGTAGCGAGGTGCTCTACAGCCCAGTATGTGGGAGATGTTGTCACATTTGTCACATTACGCAACATACCATTTCCAAAAATAGAAAGTAATTTAAAAAATTCATGTCGGCTCATAAAATAAAAAATTTAAAACCAAATAAAAAATTTAAAAAAAATCCACATCTGCTCATAAAAATAAAAATATTAAAACCATCAAAGATCCATCTTATAGCGAAGAGTGATCAAATTTCTAAAAGTTTAAGATAAAAAATAAAATAAAAATTACACCTCAAGAAATTGGATCCCTCTCGGTGCTTGATAGATCCGGTTTAAGATGGATATATGATGGTTAAACTTAATATCCCTGCAACAACTTTTCCTCAAACATTGGACTGGTTACACAATCATCTTTTATGGTGCATTGAGCAGGGTAACTCGCAATCAAATACAGAGCCTAATTCCTGTAGCAGATTCTAATATGCACAGTGTGGTTGCTCTAGGAGATTTCCAGCACTTTAGGGCATAGTTCCTGTAGCAGATATTGATTAGGTTGAATTGTTCACCTGCACAAGGGGCACCTCATAGCTGGTGCTTGTATGTCCCCAAGTCACATGTCAAAATCCCCTTCAAATCTGAGTGCTGGAACAGTCAAAACAGCATGGTTTTTACCTGTGCATGCTTGGGATTGATGCCTAACACTTGGGAAAACACAGCAGCATGAAAACCAGCACCTGGCTTGTAGGAGGCAAACGGAAAACAAGGAGCATGCTGCCTTGTTATGAATATCCAGTGTCTGTTATTGTCGTCAGTTACTTAATGAAGAAGATTGAGGCTTGGAAGGAGGGCGTATTCTTGAGGAACACTCAATGAATGCTATCTTTGGACCCAACCTTATATATTCATGCATGAGAGAGTGTGCCTTGTTTGAGGAAGCTTCCATGCTACTTATATCTGATTTTTAATGGAGATGAGTTACCTTCTAATACCAAACTAATTTCATTATGGGTTAGTTTGCACCGTAAGCTAGTGCTTTTTGTGACTGGAAAGAGTGTGCTTTAGTCCAAGAGGAGATGACTTTGATTTTTCAAATATGCATGAGCTAATTACTGTATAGAGGAAGAACGCACCACCTGGTAGGTCTTTTTTCAATATGATGGTTGGTTTACTTTTAGTGTTGGAGCCAAATAAGGCAGGTGGCTTTTGTTCTATTTTCGCGCAACTACTCTTGGAATGGAGCACCCTACACATGGACAAATTTTGGAGCTTGTAACCTCATCTATTTTATCCATAGTTCATCTATCTTTGGCAGGGAAGGAATCGTTGTACTTAGGCTCTATTCTTAGCCGTTCAAACAGGTTGGCTCGTGCACCGCACACCTACCTTGGATTCTCTTCACACCATTCCCACATGCTTTGAACATTCATCCCTTGGAGTTGATCTGCCTTAGCTGGAGACTATTTTTGGAACCTTCTCTCCTCTTTGACTTTAACATATTCTATTCAAGATATATCATCCAAATTGGACCTTATGAATATGGACTAGACCCACTGTCTCGTACAGTTCAGAGGTTTGGGGATCGAGCCTGCTTGAGTCAGATTGGGCCGACTCCAAATTGGACCTTATGAATATGGACTCCATCATCAGACCCACTGTCATGTACAGTTCAGAGGTTTGAGAACCGAGCTTGCTTGTCAGATTGGGCCCACACCGAGAGAGTTTAGAGTCTAGACCCTCTTGCTCCATTGGATCATCAAATGCAAGAGGATGGTCCCCCAACCCATCATCCAAGCAAAGTTTGTGCCTTTAAGGCACACCCTTTCCAAATTGAGACTATCATCAAGTGGTAGAGTTGTTGCGTTGCCTTAAAAGATTTACGAACTCTGCAGCGGGTATAGGTCGGTACCCCTACTTGGCTTATCAATCTTCAAGGCCATCACCTAGTTGGTGCCCGAGCCACTGAGAGAGTGCAGTGCTGGTATTCAAAGGTTTCATGCTTCCTTTAGCCAAACGATATATTGATAGACCACCTTCCCCCATTTAGATACTCTTTGGATGCTCTAGGTCATCTCTTGCCAAACAAGCAGTAGATGAATGGGATTATCAAGGAGGATATTAATCAATGTAGTCAGACGGACTCGGCAAATACTCGGCTGGCTTGGGACTCGGCCGACTCGGCAGACTCGGATAAGACTCGGATAAGACTCGGCAAAGACTCGGCAAAGACTCGGCAAATATGAAAAATATGAAAAAAAATTAAAAATGTGGTAACTTTTAAGCACAAAAAACATAGATAATGACATTTCTAATCCATATAAGTTATAAAAACAATTCTATGCAGAAATTCATTAGATCATCTCATAAAAATTAATAATACAACATTTGACACTCCATATTTGTATGCAAAATAGTGAACTGAAAGATTATTCCTTGAACACATTCCAAAATTGTACCAAGTTCAAATACATAGTACCAAGTTCAAATACATAGGTAAACATAACTAGAAAATCAAAAAAGATAGTGTCTCCAAGTCCAAACTCGATTCTCATGCATGACTATGAGCAGTGGAACGCCTAGTATAGGCCCTAGTAGAGCTAGTGACAACATCACTAGATGGAAAAATCAGCTGTGATGAAGGTGTGTTTGGCGTTTCCATTTCAGAAAATGGTACACCAGAGGGACCCTCGGTCTCTTCATCAAGCCAAGCCAAATCAGGAGGAGCTTCATCCTCCACTACCCAATCAGAGACTAGATCAATTTGATCCAATAAAATTGGATCCAAATCCTTTCTCCGCAGCTGTTTTGTGAGCATCCGAAGGTTGTAATATATGTAGACCAACTTCTCCAACCTCTCATGCTCCAACCTGTTGCGCTTTTTGGTGTGGATGTGCTCGAATACTGACCAATTGCGCTCACAACCTGAAGCGCTGCAAGGCTGACTCAATATTCTGATGGCGAATTCCTGTAGTTGCGGTGCCTCAGCGCCACAATCTACCCACCATTGGGCTATTATAAAAAAAAATAAACAAAGATTACAAGTTTTGCAATGTCAAACTTTAAAAATAAAACTAGCAAAATAAAATTTAACGAATTACAAATTGAATCTTACATGGCATTTTCTTCTCCCTAAGACGTTGTGTTGAGCTAAATCCAAACATGCCAGATGATTCCTTGTACATATCTCGCTGCATATTGATCAAGTCTTGCGTTTCTTGATTGGGGTACATCCTCTCAATGCATATCATCATACCTCTCATCACCTCAGGATCCTTTTGAATTTTAGACCCTACATTATAGAATATGCTCGGATTGAGATATGCCCCTGCAGCATGTAATGGTGAATGTAGTTGCCTGTCCCACCTGGAATCAATAATATCCCATATAGGGCGATATTTTGATTCATCCCCCTTATAGAAGACCTTGATGGCCTCTTTGGCCCTGTCCATCCCCTCATAAACATACCCCATTGGTGGTTTGTCACCATCCATGATCCTCAACACTCTCACAAGTGGTTCTGTCATGCTAACAATCTCAGTGACTTCCTCCCATAAACTATCTCTACGGACAGACAAGCTCATAGCCATTGCATCTGGTTTTGTGCTATCCTTATAATGTATCCATTCCCTGCTACTAACCATCCGTCTCAATGCTTGGTACTCATTAAGAAGGCTTTGGAGGGAGAGAAAGTTGGTTGCAAACCGTGTGACAGCAGGGCGACTGAGCTCACCTTCTGTGTGCTCTCTCATAAGACTCGGCACCCAAGAATGGTTATAAATGTACTTGGTGATTTGTTTGCACTCATGAACCACATCTTGCACCCACTCCAACTTCCCAATGTCCTCCAAAATCAAATCTATACAATGGGCAGCACAAGGGGTCCAAAAAAGAGAAGGGTATTTTGCACAAAGCAATTTACCTGCTGCCACATAATTTGTTGCGTTGTCGGTGATTACTTGGACAACATTTTTGGCCCCCACTTCTTCAACAACCTCTGCTAACAATGTAAATATCAGATTTGCATCTTTCACATGTGAGGATGCATCAACAGATTTCAGGAACATGGTTCCTTTAGGGCAAGCCACAAGAAAATTTATGATCGTTCTATTCCTCTGATCTGTCCACCCATCTAACAAGATTGTGCAACCTGTAAACTCTCATGAGCTTTTAATGCTCTCCAACTGTTCCTTGACACACTGCAACTCCTCATCTAGATCTTTCCCCCTAAGTGCACTGTATGAGGGGGCTTTGTATCCAGGTCCAGCGCTTGCAATAGCATCTACCATGGGCTGATAAAATGGAGACCTTGCAATGTTGAAGGAGAGGCTGTCATGGTACCAAAACCTCCTCACTGCCATATCTGCTTCCTTCCTTTTCTTTTCATTAAAGCTGTCCAAGGTAGGTTGAGATCCCGGGGTCGTAGGAGGAAGGAAGAAATTAGAGGTGATAGATGGACTTGCTGTAGCACCTGGTGCAAAACTTGATGAACAACTACCTGGGGGTCCCATTGGAGATCTGCCCATCCCTGCAGTTTCAAACCTCAGCCTAGATCTTTTGGCATTTTGGTCTTTGATGCTTTCCAAAGCAGCGTTCATTTCCGCTGTGACTTCTTCAGGGCAGCCATCACAAACTATGACATCTTTGCACACAACTCGAGCTAAGTGGTGTTTTAACCTGTTAATGCCCCCATACATAGTTGTTGGACAGTACTTGCACTTGACTTGATTGTCTTGCCCTGGGACCACGCGGATACAATGTTCCCATGCTTTATCAAGAGCCCTTCCAGATTTCCCCTTAGGTGCCATGGATGACGATCTGAGTGGAAAAAGTTAAAAACAATTAAAATGAAATTTTATTTATGAATTAAAATTAAATGTAATTTGTTAAATTAAATTAAATTTGTTAAGTTGTTTTTTTATTTCAAGTTTTATTTTCATTTTTTAATGGTTTGGCCTTGGCATGCTGCGGCCATGACTGCCTACAGGCATGTAGGCTGCCACAAGTTTTATTTTCATTTTTTAATGGTTTGGCCTTGGCATGTTGCGGCCATGACTGCCTACAAGGCATGTAGGCTGCCACTGGGCAGCCTACATGCCTGTAGGCAGTCATGGCATCAGCATGCCAAGGCCAAACAATTTAAAAATGAAAATCAAAACTTGAAATAAAAAAAAACAACTTAGCAAATTTAAAAAATTAAAAAACAAAATTCAAATAAATTTATAATTTTCTTATGTTTTTGAGATTTGTTTTAAATTTCATTTTCAATTTTGTATTTGATTTTTTTTAATTTGTTAAATTTATTATTATTTTATTTTAAGTTTTTAATGGTTAAATTTCATACTGCTGCCATGACTGCCTACAGGCATGTAGGCTGCCACAGTGGCATCCTACAGGCTGCCCAGTGGCAGCCTACATGCCTTGTAGGCAGTCATGGCAGCAGCCAAAAGAAACCATTAAAAACTTAAAATAAATAAAAAAATAAACTTAACAAATTAAAAAAATTCAAATTCAAAATTGAAAATGAAATTTAAAAAAAATCTCAAAAACATAGATTAACTTAAAAAATTCAAATTTCAAATATATATGTTATTATGTTTTAAATTTTAATTTTACATATGTTTTTTTTAAGTTTTAATTTTAATTTTTAAATTACAATGTAATATATGATTACATATATTACATTGTAATTTAAAAATTAATATTAAAACTTAAAAAAAATATGTAAAATTAAAATTTAAATGTAATAT
This sequence comes from Larix kaempferi, assembly GCA_027924585.1. Taxonomy (NCBI): domain Eukaryota; kingdom Viridiplantae; phylum Streptophyta; class Pinopsida; order Pinales; family Pinaceae; genus Larix; species Larix kaempferi. The sequence goes on along the minus strand of BSBM01000406.1, from coordinate 13,032,369 downwards.
CTAAAATTAAAAAAAAATATAATGTAATAATAATGTAATGTAATGTAATATCATAAAAAAAAATCTAAAATTAAAAACATATCTAAAAGTTAAAACATATCTAAAATTTAAAATTTAAAAATTTAAAATTTAAAACATTTATAAAAATTAAAATAACATATTATAAAACGTAATAAAAACATATATTATATAAATAGCATGTTTTAAATGCTATTTATATAATATATGTTTTTATTACGTTTTATAATATATGTTTTTATTACATATAATATATAAAACGTAAATTTATAACATTAAAATAAAACATTAAAACATTTATATATTATATATTATATAAAACGTAAATTTAAAACATTTATAAAATATACATTTAAAATTTTAAATAGCATTAAAATAAAGAAATTCGACCAACCTGTAAGCCGATGTCGATGGCCGCTGATGTCGAGCTGATGTCGAGCAAGCAGGAGCAACGGTAGCAGGCGACCAAACTCCGGAACCCAGCACCCAGCACCCAGCTCTGTCTTCGCCTCTGCAAACTCGAACTCTCGACTCGGAAATCAACTCGAAAAACACTTCGCGGCTCGACTCGGAAATGAACCCTCAACTCGAAACTCACTCGCTCTCAGTCACTTCGCGGCTCACTCTCAGTCACTTCGCAGCTTGCTATGAGTGGAGGAGGACCCTGAACGCCTTCTTAAAGGCTCAAAACCGACGCCAAACTTTCGCGCCATTCTTTTGGCGCCAATATGAAACCCCGCGGTGGTAAAATAGGGCCCATTAACTGCCACGATGTACGCCAAACCGAACGCCGAGTATCCACGAGTGACGCCGAGTATTCACGAGTTTGCCGAGTTTCCACGAGTTTGCCCAAAACCCGCGAGTGCCGAGTTAGGGCTCCGAGTCTGTCGCGATTATGCGGCTGGCAGTTGACTCGGCCAGACTCGGCCAGACTCAGCCAGACTCGCGAGTCTTGGCCGAGTGAAACTACACTGATATTAATAGACAGTACATCCAGGTCACTTGAGTTGGCCCACCTAGGGGTTTGAGACCCAAGATGTCATTCAATGCAGAACATTTCTTGGAGCTTAGAGATGACCTCATAGTGCAGCCCTCTTACACACTTCAACATTGGATGCATGGGCTAAGGATCCCACTAGACCAATTCAAGGTGGCCTCGCATCAACTTCTAGTGGAGGTTAAACACTAGATACTAGAGGAGGATAGATTATGTTAGATCTTCCATAGACAGAAGATAGAAATACAAAAGCACTTCATTTTCAAATGCCCTCGTTACTATAAATATGGGGTCAATTCCACTGCCTATTTAAAGTCCTGTAATTCCCTCTCCACCTTTTTTTTGTATTCCAAACCAACAATGCCTCACATTATACTAGGGACATGCCATCCAGTTTAGAGCCCACATTATTTGGCCCCCCGCTCAACCAGACACTACTCAGCTGATCACATCCTCCTTCCTGATGCTCCCAGTGGATAGGACCACCAAGAGGCAAGTAGAGGGCAACAACATTCCAACAACCACCAATAGTGATACCCATGCGAGAGTGTTGTATGAGGGTTCGAGGCAATTTATGCATGACTAACAGGTACGTCCCGTCCATCATATCCAAACTAAGAATCTACACAAGCACAACATATGTACACAGGCCTTTTACAAAGCCCATATGGTTTGACATCTATGCAAAATTTCCACTTATGTACAATATCTACATGCCAGATTATATATAGCATGTATTACAAAGGGACACTTATCTGTAACACCCCAATTTCAACAATATCATTTCTAGAAAGGCATCATCGCCCAATTCACAATCCCAAAGGTTTGTCTAATCACATGTCCAAAGATCTCCATGGGTACTTCCGGAGCAACATCACTGAGATATTGTATATTTCTTACTATGATCACATAATTTTTCATCATTTTAGATGATGCTGCAGTCTCCAAGGGATGTTAAAAGTAACCTTCTTTCCAGCAATGGAATATTGTTATGTATCACCAATGGGTGTTCATTAACCAACTATGCCTCCTCACACTATAAACTTAATTGTGACTAAAGTTCTCTTCATTCTTCATCCTTGGTTGCCTCATTGAGGACATCTTGTTACATTGTTGTTGTGTTCCTTAAAAATTCAATGAACTATGGGTATGATGAGTATCATTTCACAAATGGCACCCAGCATCTTTGGCATTGCAACTAGACCATCACAAACAACATTCTTCAATTTGGAACATTTGTGCTGGTATCAAGCTCTAAAATATACAAGAAAAAAACTTTGTCCAGTCTAGAATTGTAAGGCATTCAACTATTTCACTTCATCAGTCACCCCTGCCGTTGTCCTAGTTGGAATTGGTGCCATTTCTTAATCAATAATTGATCTTCAAGCTTCATCAGCAACAACCAAACCTATTTATAACCACAGATATGATGCATAGTCACTCTATTTTGCACCTCTGGGAGTAAACCCTGAAAAATGATTTTAATGACATGTGTCCTAAGATTGCATTCACTGGATCCATTTTAGTCAACAAAATCTGCATTCTTCCATCAAAATCCTTAACAAGGTCTCTAAGTAACTATCAAATAGCCTCCAAAGCTCTCACGCCAATAAGGGATGCCTAAACTTCTAGAAACTATCCAAAATTTCTTCAATTGAACCCAAGAGGGTTTTGGCAATCTAGCATACCAATACCATGGAATTGCTATCCCTCTAAAAGTTGAAAACATGAACTTTAAAATTAATTTCGTAAGTAATTTTTCTCAACCCAATCCAATTTTTTCGTATGGCAAAATGATTAGAATGGCCACAAATCTGTGAAAACTAGTATTCAATCATTCAGAGTGGTAAATTGCATGATTAGTAGATGCCATGCTTGCTAGTTTGGTTGGAGATATTGAAAATCCTCCCCCTCTCCTCCCAAAAGTAGTATTATTCATGTTTAGGTTATATAAATGAAACTCGGGAACCATTCTTCTAGGTTTCTGATCTCCTAAAAAGCTTTTGCTGAACACTCCTTATTCCAGTACTAATTTCTGAACCAGGCCTGTTTTCATCCACAAATTCTTAGTTTAAAAAATTCCCAACCACATGCTCCTCACCCAAAGCAAATTCTGATATAGAATACAAAGGATTTTTAGAAGAAATCAAAGTATTGATCACGTTATCTAACTTTACTGGTATTAAAGGTGTTATTACTCGTGGAATTGATCTCTCTTGACTACAAGAACAAGAACATTTGTTTTCCTTCCTTGGTAATCATTCTTTTATACCAACGGCCTGGGATTTCCAAACACCATATTCACCTAATGCTCCAGGTTGATTTCAGTGCACATTAACATCATAGTAAGATGATAATCCAACCCTCACCCTAATGTCACATTCAGTCAATTAAGGCTTCGCCAAATTCACTTCTCCCCAAAACCGACTAGCCTTGCATCTCGCCCAATCAGATGGATCTGTTTGCATACTCGTTCCCACTTTCTTACTGATTTTGGGAGGAATCTGAGACTGTTATCTCCCATGTCTCCATTTTCAATGCCTGTTGCAAAGCATGTTCTGCACAAGTTCTAAGGATGGTTATTCCTTCTTCAATGTCATGGAGACACCCTATGCGAACCCATTAGCAAAGAATTGCCATAGGGTTGCCCAGAAAGGTTACTCAATTTACCAACACAAATTTTCTTCTGATTTTCTACTGTTAACTATTAACAGAGAAATATTCTCTGTATTCCTCTTTCAGTCTTTCATTACAGGCAACCCTGGAATCTCATTCAGACAGTAAAATAATATAATAGCATAACACATCAATATCCTCACAGAAGAACTAGAATTGGATAAATTGTCTTCTTAAATGCAGCAAAGTTGGATGTCTAATAGGACACCAGGCAACCATTGTTCATAATTGCATGTTTGACACACTAAACATCCCATAATTTCTTTCTTTGTAATTATTTCAGGCTATCAATCTAAGATTGTTCAATTCTAACTATCAACCAAACATTGTTCGTTATTTGTATATTTTGTTTCAAGGAAAACCTGGCTGGGAAACCCAAGGGATGCTTCCCCACATTCATGGATGGCATCCCCAGTAAACCCATCAACGTAGACCAGTGTGCCTCACGCAGGGGGATTTGAACAGCGCACCTGCTGGCATAAAACTAGCCAAATGCCCAACAACATTGGTGACAACCAGTTGAGCTAACCCCTTGGGCTACTGCTGGTTATTGTTGGTTATTGTTATAGCATAATGAAAATAATTGATTACAAGCAGTTATCTTAACACGTTGTAAGTTAACTAATCCCAAAACAAAACATGCCAAAATGGAATGGTCGGTAAAATCATTAGGGCACCTGCCAATAGAATAGTCAATGAAATCGTCAGTAGAACCATCGATGGAGTCATCAGTAGAACCATAGGTGGAGTCATTTGTAGTTATTCAACAAGTTAAGCCCAGTGGGCTAGCTCAAGTGATTCAGAGCTGTGAATAGCAAGTAAGAGGTCTCAAGATCAAGTCCCCAGGCTGGCTGCCTTTGCGTATGTGGGACTCACTTGATGTCCCTGCCAGGTCAGGGTACAATAGTCTACATAGCTCACTTTACACTGGGTGCCATCCTCAGAATGATGGGAAGTGCCCAGGGGTTTCGTGGGGATGTATTTTCCAAGGAAAATATGTTATTCAATAGGTTAGTGGAGTTAATCAACACAATGCTTTATTCAACACAAATTCCCATGAAAACTTAAACCTTGTACATAGTAAAAGAATGAGAGGATTCCTGAGTATTTATGATTTTAATCATTCCCAGATTTTTCATGATCAATCTAAAGGCATTCTTCATCACAGCATGAAAATTGCCCAAAAAGGAAGCAGAACATGATATATTATATCCTTTTACTCATGCAACGTGCTCATAAACATCATTTATATTGAAAATGATTAAATTAGGGCAGAAAATATGCTTTGTCCATATACAATTTTAATCTCAGTTAACAACTCCAACACATGGTCAGAACAGAATACGATTCATTCTCTAAAAAACAAAGAAACTGAAACAGAGCATACCAGAATGAGCTTCTTTTGAAGTTCTATATTTTGAGCTCGGATATTTCTCTCCTCAATTCCAAACATGACTCTACACACAAACCATAATCGTCTCCCAAACCCTAGAAATCGGTCCATATTCCTAAACAATGCAACAAATCAGTCAGAAATGATATTGCATCCGAATTGCAGAATGTCCATTACTGAAATAGAAATTTGTGATTTCTCACATTTTATAAGTATAGCAGCGCTAAATGGTAGCAAAAGAAAGGAACAAAGTTACAAAAAAATACTGACGGAATTTGGATGTTATGTGAAGGTCTGAGACACAGTCAAATATGACAAATAATGTTGACTCTCTTCAGCACCTCTAGCCCACATATTCAATTGGCAATATTATAACTCAGTTATGCTTCAAAGATCAAATGACTTGTAGCAAACAAGGATAGGCATTCAGAGTGGGATATTTACACAAAATAAATAGGTCATATTAAACTCAGTTATCATAGTTAACAATGTGATATTAGGATTGATTGTTTCATGAATGATCACTCAAAATTAACACATAACCAATCACTCGATAAATAATAAAATAATAAAATATAAATATGTCATAGTTACTTGATGAGTCCAAATACAGCAAAGGAACTATGAGAAGCTCACTTACATGTGATGAGTCCAAATACAGCAAAGGAACTATGAGAAGCTCACTTACATGTGATGAGTCCAAATAAAGCAAAGGAACTATGAGAAGCTCACTTACATGTTACAGGCATTGCCAATATATATAGATAAGATAATTTCATTAATGTACAACAAATGACCACAATAGTAGGTCAATGCAACTAAAAGAAGTACATCCAGTGTAGGTACATAGCGGGAGTGCAAAAGCAACTCCTATAGACATGCTATAAAAAGAAGATAAAGATAAAGATCTAAGTATTTAGCTAAAAGAAGCTACAAGAAAAAGGTACAAAAGCAGATAAAGATCTAATTATCTAGCTAAAAGAAGCTATGAGAAAAGGTACAAGTGCATGATAAATGCTAAAAAACGAAGCTAGGTGCAGTACAAAAGAGAGGATGTCAAGGCATGGTGGAGCTAGCGGTCGAGACCAAGTGAGGGGACCAAGAAGCAGCTTCTCATTGGAGTCATGAATCACTGTGAATGGCCCTATGCACTGTTGGATGGTGTCCTCTAGAGGGTATCCAGGGCTCTGCTGCATGGGAGCGCCCCCCACCCCCTCGCTCCCGCTCCCGAAGCTCGCTTCCATCGGAAGCTCGCTCCCAAAATGCTCCCAGTTTTGGGAGCACGCTCCCAAAGTGCTCCCGAGGCACTCCCTGAGTCCCTACCTCTCCTATACTAAAAGCTCCTATACTAGGTTGATCATTTGATGACAATGTTATGGTGCCTACCTTCATTGCCAAGCTCATATAAAAGTAGTTATGGTTGATCATTTGATGATAATGTTATAAGCTATAACTACTAGATGATTGATGTTATATGGTTTAATCCATGTTTTCTATAGATAATTCAACATCTTACATGTTTTTTAGATATAAATCCATCAAAATATATACTGTATAAAAAACGCTCCCGGAACGCTCCCAAAACGGGAGCTTTTGAAAATTTCGATTTTCGCTCCGCTCCCGCTTCTCACTCCCAACAGCATAGATCCAGGGCCAAGGGGGAGCTGACTGCATGATTGTAAAGGAAGCACAAGAACGAGGAGGTCCAACTCTCCTAACATCCAGTGGCAGCAGATTAAGCTAGGAAGTTTGTTCTGGAAGACTAACATTAGGTGAGCTACTGAAATCAGGGATTTTAATTTTTGATCGATCCAAAACTAATAATGTTTGCAGCATTGTAGAGAATTATATTCCGATAGAGTATGCCACTATATGCACTATACCTGGGCTGAAAGGTTTTCTCCAAATTCCATCTCAAACCAGGATACCTATTCTTTCAATTCACTGCCATACAGTATTGATCAAAGTGACCACCAGAGGCCCATGGAATTGCAAATTTAATCCCACTGTTTTCTTACAGTATGATGTTTGATACGTTAACCCTTATGATACACTTTACTGCCCTAAAGGGTTGAGTTCACCTTTGCATACCCATGTGAGGTGGCATGGAATAGGTTTCAAAGCCTTTGGGTGATTTTCTGTGTCAAGCCACCAGGTGCTTTGTTTGCAGCAGAATAGGTAAATCTGCATTACTGTCAACCTATCTCCATATCTTGTTGAATCTATTTAAGTTTCTTAGGAAAGCCATTCAGCAGAAGGCTATGTACATCATACTACCAAAAGCATGCTTTCAACGCCAAAAAACAACCCACGAGGATAAAGATTGCCAAAACCTGTTTCCAAAAGCTAGAGTTATGTATTCCGGGAACAAAGCAGCTGTAATGTCTGTAAAACATAAAAAAGACAGAAGTCTCCAAAATTTGAGACAGAAGAAAGGAACGCTCTGTACAAGTAGAGATAAGATTTGTAACTACCGAATCTCAATTCCATACCCCTGTTTCTTCTCATACAATGCAGTTTTTCTCAACCTCGAAGACTGTCCAACCACATTGTTTATAGAAAGTGCTTAGTATAGAATCTGCACAAAAGTGCTAAAGATCATTCCTACTAAACACAGCTTAAACCTTAGACTGTTGGATCATTAGTAATATCAGCATTTGCTTAAAGATGCTGAGCAAAAGTCCCGTATACACATTCTCATGAAGAAAAAGAATGCAAGGGAATCAAATCATTGGTGGCGTTAGCTTATGTGCTGCCACCCACAATTTTCATTTGCAACAAAAATAGATGATCAAGAAATTCGAGGTAATCGAACATACCTATGGTCCAGGCACACACAACACAATTTCTCTTTAACATGAAATTCCAGTTTTTTATTTGATCACATTCTAAAGCCTAACAAGCCATCCTGGATGTCAAGCCTAGCCTATCTATAGCTGTGACAAAGGTTTATAAGGTTAAGCTGTGACCAAGCTTAAACTATCCACAGCTGTGACTAAGGTTTATAATGTTTCATAACCTCTTCCGTTTTTTCAAAAGATCAAAAAACTTCCGTGGCAGCATCCAGCAATATTTCATAAAAATCCAGCAATATTTCAATGTCTGAGACGAAAATGTACCTTATAAATAATATCTTCCTTGACTTCGCGCCGGATTCCACTAGCTAGTTTCTGCGCTTTGAAGCTCCATAACACTAAAAACACAAATGATATAAATGTAAAAGAGCTACTCTTTCAGAGATCTCTTCCTGTCCTCGCTGTGCGTTTCTCTCCCTGGATCTCCAACAATGTTGGTTCGGTTTTGAGCGAAAGCAGTTATTATATCTTAACCACGTATGTCCCTACAAACCCCGATTGTTGAACTGTCTTCTATTTCTGATTCTGTAACACACGCTCTACTTGGTCATATATCGCTGGCTTTTTCCCTTGGGCGAATTGTGTGCAAACTCCACAATCCGGATTCCCCTTCATGCATCTTACTTGGCCTGTGTTTATCCCTCTCCCAAAACCCCATAAGTCTGTTTTTTATTATTGTAAACAATAATTTGTTGCTATAAATTTTATGAAACTTTTTGGCATTTAATTTCATTATTATCTTATTATTTCATTATCAACTTCAATTATAGAATGTGTTTATATAAGCAATTAGGTTGGTAACTAAGCATTGCTTTTAATTGCATAATAATATTAATGTTAAATAAAATCTCAATCATCATATCTCCTTAATAATATAATATAGCAAGGAGTGGATAAATTTTTATGGGTTTTAAGTAGGCTGGTAAATAGGTAAATATGTGTTATGTTAGTGTTATTAAGTGTGATATTTGTGGGATGGTTATATCTTGGTACATTTAGATTTTTACTTACATCTCTCAGGGGAGTCTTGATACGGATCTGATATCTTGTTGATCCTTATTTTCTTTGTTCTGGTCATTATATGCCCATGTACAACATATACTTGTTAATAAAGTATAGTTTTTTTACTTGTTAAAAAAAAATGTGATATTTGTGTAACTCTGATATGTATATGCATACATCCTATGAATGAGGAGCAAAATATTCACGGGTTAAGTTGTATTATGAACCATGTTTAGTATTTGTCTAAAAGTAATACTTACAAATACTACAAATAATCGCATAAAGATTCTAGATAATCACATTTAGATCGTTATATTGACGTGAAATGAATTATTATGTCACTTTGTTTTGTAAGAATTTAGATTATATCAATGTAGATCCATCTTAACAACGGATGACATCGAAAGGGATAAGAAAAATTAAGGCATGAACTTTTCGGTGCAATACCCTAATTTTGACCCTTGTGATGTATTAGATCAAAGTATGTATAGATTGTAAATGTATGGTTATGATGACGAGAATCAAGTCTTGTGATCTCAAATAAATGAGCCTGTATGTAAAAGATGTGAATATGCTTGTATGGTTTTCTAGTGTGGAGCTCATTATTTTATTATTTTTACTATCAACTTCAATTATAGAATGTGTTTATATACGCAATTAGGTTGGTAACAAAACATTGCATTTAATTGCATAATAGTAATAATGTTGAACAAAATCTCAATCATCATTAGATATATCCTTAATAATAGTAAGGAGTGGATAAATGTGTATAGGTTTTACGTAGGGTGGTAAATGGGTAATATGTGTCATGTTAGTGTTATTAAGTGTCGCATTCATGAAACTTTGATATGTCTATGCATACAACATATGAATGAGGAGTAAAATACTCATAGGTTAAGTTGTATTATGAACCATGTTTAGTATTTGCCTAATAGTGATACTTGCAAATACTACAAATAATCGCATAAAGGTTCTAGATAATCACATTTAGATCGTTATATTGACGTGAAATGAATTATTATGTCACTTTGTTTTGTAAGAATTTAGATTGTATCAATGTAGATCCAACTTAACAACGGATGACATCAAGAGGGATAAGAAAAATTAAGGCATGAACTTTTCGGTGCAATACCCTAATTTTGACCCTTGTGATGTATTAGATCAAAGTATGTACAGATTGTAAATGTATGGTTATGATGACGAGAATCGAGTCTTGTGATCTCAAATAAATGACCCTATATGTAAAAGATGTGAATATGCTTGTATGGTTTTCTAGTGTGGATATCAGGGCCAACGCCCTACTGGTGAATGGTTAGGTATGTAGATGCAGTCAATATACTCTTTAAGGACCATGTGGTAGAATTTCCCTATGCACTTGAAGCTTTTTTTCCATATTGCCACATTCCCACCCTCCATCACATAGATGAGAATGAGATTGTTGGTAACTTGCCAACCTCAATAAACAATTAACTCATAAAGACCCCCAATCAACAATTAGCTCATGAAGAGCCACAATCAATAATCAACTCACAAAGAGTGAACATGTCACAAGTGGGATTTGAACCCACTGGGTTGTATAACAACTTATCCTATCTACTACTCAAGATAGACCCAATTAACATGATGCACTTGAAGTTATGTATACGTTCATGGTGAAATATAATAAAAAGGATCCAAGATGGCTATGGAGAGCATGGCACAGGTTATGAGCCTACAAGAGGGGAAGAGGAAAGGGTCCCACAAGAAAGAAATCCTCTATTATGAAGTGTCATCTAATGAGCTCAAATATTTTCCATCGTGTGACTTGAAGAAAGCTCATCCACCCTCTTTCACATAGCAACCCATTATAAATACATGAAATCATTGGTAAGGAGTGTCTAGCTCACATTGTTATGGAGGCATGGGGCTCAATACAATCACAATGAGGAAATGTAAGTGTCCTTCATTCTCCTACTTAATTGCGAGATTATGCTCCCATTCACACAATCATTCTCATAACATCTATTATTATTGGATGTGCATGTGTCGACCAAGAAGGAATGTTGCATTCTCTTTGATGGTATTGTTGTTCCAAGTGGGAACCTTCCCATTAATTGAAATGTGAAGAACAATTGCATGTTTAAGCTGAGAGATGGATGCTTGTAGAGTAACATAGAGGTCAGGTTGTCTAGAGAGCCCTTCGCTTCCTTGGAATCATTTCTAATTGGTTGCTTAATAGCCCAATATTTACTCTCACGGGTTATCCCCAAAAAGAAGGAATGGAGTCTTTCTTCATAAATTGAAAAGCACTAGAGGAAAAAGTTCCTCGGGGGACTATTAAGTATAGAAAGGGAAGATCTTAATTTTATTGTGTAGAGTATTAAAAAACCGAACACCATGAGAGAAAGAAAAATACCATAAGCACAAAGCAAGCATGCACGAGATTTTTGAACCCTCAAACCCTTACCAAGAAAACCAACCTTCAAAATAGATCTTTTGATTACCCTTGGGCAATCTAGCCAAGCCATGACCAATCCAGTCAACAAAATTAGATGATTATCTCAAGTCAAGTTTAAAGGGGGGGGTGTTGGGTCAATCTTGACTCAGTTATGAGGTAATTAAGATAACCTTGATTCAATCAATGATGAGTTTATTGTTTGTGGCTTACGAACCCATAGTATTGGGTAACCCATGGTACTAGGTGTCATGAAGCCTATGTAAGGCTTGAAGATCTCCATTGTATGATGCCTCAGGTCATTGTTGGCCATGACTTGGTTGGATTGGCCAAGGGTAATAAGAGATTTTTTGAAAGTTAATTTTCCTGATAAAGGGTTTCGAGGGTAAAAATCCCTTGCATGTGCTTGCTTTTTGCTTATTGTATTTTGTTTTATCTTGTGGTGCTCGGTTGTTTAATATGGTGTGAGAGCCATGTTTGGGTTGATAAATCTCTCCCACAAGAGAAGCCCTAGATTGTTATCTTTGATGAAGATGCATTGAGTGAAGCATTGGTAGAAAAAGCACAAAGAGGGATGTCAGTAAAGAAGCAAGTAGATGCCTCAAGCTTCATTTGTTGGCAAGATAAGTACTTGGTTGAAAAGTACTTGATTTATGTAGTTGTATTTGGAGCAAGAGGGATGCGGACAATGAAACAAGTTGATGTTTCATAACATCACATGCTCAAGCATACAATTATAAGCATTTTTATAGAGTTGGATCTAATCACATGTGTAAATGGGCATGTGGTTGTAAGACCTATTTAGGCACGCGCTTACCCTTGATTCATTGGTTCACCAATTTAAAGTCTAGACGTAAACCTAAGTGACAATTAAGGGGGTGTTGTATTTCCATATGCCTGGTTAAAAAATTTGAGGGGATAGGTGATTCTCTCAAGTCAAGTTTAAAGGGGGGGTTGTTAGGTTAACCTTGATTTGGTTAATGGTGGGTTTATCGTTGGTGGTTTATGTGCCCATGGTATTGGATGTGATGAAGCCTATTTAAAGGCTTGAAGAACTCCATTGCATGGTGCCTCAGTTGGTCAATGTTGGCTATGTTGGCCAAGGGTAATCAAAAGATATATTTTGAAGGTTGGTTTTCTTGGTAAATGTTTTCAAGGGTAAAAATATCTTGTGCGTGCTTGCTTTGTGCTTTGTGCTTATTGTATTTTGCTTTCTCTTATGGTGCTCGACTATTTAATATGGTATCAAAGCCATGTTTGCGTGGATAAATCTCTCTCACAAGAGAGTCCCTAGATCATTGGCTTTGATGAAATGCATTGATGTGAAGTGTTACTAGAAAAAACACAGAGAAGGATGTGGTTAAATAAACATGTAGATGCTTCAAGCTTCATTTTCTAGTAAGATAAGTACTTGGTTTATGTAATTATATTTGGAGTTGGAGGGATGTAGACAATGGAACAGGTTGATGTTTCATAACATCACATGCTCAAAGTTACAATTTTAATCATTTTTATGGAGTTGGATTTGATTGCATATGTAAATGCGCATATTGTTGTAAGGCATATTTAGGCACGTGTACCTCTAGTTCATTGGTTCACTAGTGTACGGTCTAGACATAGACCTACGTGACAATTAAGGGGGGTGTATGTTGTATTTACTAATGCTCGATTAAAAATTTCAAGGGGGATAGGTGATTATCCCAAGTCCAGTTTAAAGGGGGGGATATTGGGTTAATCTTGGCTCAATTATAGAGTAATTAAGATAACCTTGATTTGGTCGTTGGTGGTTTATGGGCCCATGGTATTAGATGTGATGAAGCATATTTAAAGGCTTGAAGAACTATGTTTTATGGTGCCTTGGTTGGATGGTGTTGGTCGGATTGGATGAGGGTAATGAAGATAAATCTTTTGAAGGCTAGTTTTCCTAGTAAAGGGTTTCGAGGGTGAAAATATATTGTACATGCTTGCTTTGTGCTTATTGTGATTGGAGCAAGAGTGATGTAGACAATGAAATAGGTTGATGTTTCATAACATCACATGCTAGGGCAATACAATTATAAGCATCTTTATGGAGTTGGATTTAATCACATATGTAAATGGGCATATGATTGTAAGAACTATTTAGGCATGCATACCCTTGGTTCATTGGTTCACTAGTGTAAATTCTAGATGTAGACCTAGGTGACAATAAGGTGGGGCTTGTTGTATTCTCGAATTCTTAGTTAAAAAATTCAAGGGGGATGGGTGACTATCCCAATTCAAGTTTAAAGGGTGAATGTTGGGTTAATCTTTTCTTGGTTATAGAGTAATTGAGATAACCATCATTCAATGAATGATGGGTTTATAGTTGGTGGTTTATGGGCCCATGGTATTATTGTAATGATGCCTATTTAAAGGCTAGAATAACTCCATTGTATGATGCCTTATTCGGCTAGTGTTAGCTGGATTCGCCAAGGGTAATTAAAATATGTATTTTGAAGGCTAGTTTTCTCGGTAAAGGGTTTTGAGGGTAAAAATCTCTTGTGCATGCTTGTTTTTTGCTTATTTTTATTTTGCGTATTTCTATTTTGCTTGCTCTTGTGGTGCTCGGCATTTTAATATAAGCTAGTGGAAGAAAGTGTCGTGATTATTTGATCATTAGAGGAGTTGCCTAAAGTGCTCTGTAGTGAGTAGATGGGTTGAACCATGAGAGAGTTGGGTTGGTTCAAGTGAGTTGTGAATTTGTAGATTAGTCCTTTGCTCTGGTGGCCTCATAACCTGGGTTAGGGGTGACATATCATGCTATGGATAACTATGGTTGGGTGGAACATTGTCCTACATTGAAAGATAAGTGTTCTATCCCTATTAAATAATTATACAATTTGTTTCTTTATGGTTTGTCTTGGTTACGAATCTATGCATAATGAGTGTGTTAATCTTGTTATGCATGGATTATATATATCTACATTGAAGGCGGGCTAGGCCATTTTTTAGTGGCTCAATTGTCTAATCGTTGGGACTACATGGGTGGGAACTACACTCAATGCTTAAAAGACTTGAGATTAAAATAAAGTTATGTTAGTTAATTTTTTTATTGCGTCTTGCATGCCAATTTTCATTTTATTTTATTATTGTGGCTGTCGAATACATGTTGCACATCTCATCCCATTGGGTTGTATGAATACCAAGAGATTCAAATAATTTTTCTATTTCCAAATAGGCTTGGGATAGGGTCACATCATGATTACCAAATGGAAAGGATGCAGGGTGTAGGACGTGTATTATGTTTGTCTAGTGGTTTAATTTACCGTTGTACAACCTATCTTATGATAAGGCATTTTGTATACATAACAAGTCATTATTAGACTATTAGGCATGGTATTCTTCAATAACTCACTAATTTCTAAGTTGAGTTTTTTCCCACATTCATCATGGGATATGTTTTCGTATCCCTCTGGTCTATATAATAGAGGTGAATGTGACTCAATTGTAATGTCTGGTGTATGCATGTGTGGAGACCTGAAGTGTTGTAATTGGGAGAGTTTACCTAAAAAAATAGAAGCCTTGCTTCCATGGATGTTTCCCAAGTTTGGGATTTTACCACATCAATCTTACCTCCTTTCTCCCCTCTTTTATTTATGGTTTCTTATATCTTATATTTATGGTTTGATGCTTTCCATAGGAGTTTAGACTTGTTAGATCTTATACTTATATATTTACACATATGTTCTTGATCTTTAGTAAAATTATATATTTAAATATTTTATTGCACCAAACATTTCTATATCTCTAGATCTACTAGTCCACCACTTTATATTTGTTTTTTTGGAGCCCTACTTTAGTAGATATGCAAAATAGATTTGGACCATAGGCCTAATTTCTTTAATTTTAAAGGTTTTTTTTAATATAGAATTGCCATTATATCAAGAGCATGAAAATCAGTCAAGATTTATTATTATCTTGTCCAAATAAGTCTTAGTTTACTATAGATGTAAATAAAAGCTCATAAATCCTCTGGGTAAAAATTGTAAATTTATAAACTATAATTTAGGCCAAATTTATAACAAATAATTGCAAATTTATAAACAATAGTTTGGGCCAAATTTATAACAAATATGAAAAACCTAGAAAAATGTTTTCTTACAAAATCGTGCTTTTTCAATTTAGGATTTAAATAAAACCATTTAGTGTTACTCCTTTCCTTCGAGACTGTCATAAATACAAAGCTTCAAGATCATGGCTCTTTTCTTATTCCACACATTCGGATCATGGGTGGGTTTATGTTTGTGTGCAGATCAAAGCCAATTCCTTCATCATTAAGTACCCACACCTTCAAATCATGCCACGACTCTCCTCATCCAATCATTGCATGGTATTTTTTTGCCACTATTCTAGCGTTTAGGAGTATAGATCGTTGTCTCGACTCAAATCTAGGTCGCTTGGCTCATTTGCTTATTTTTTCCGCATGATCCGTGTTTTCAAGAGTGATGATCGATTGGCAAGTGGCAACTTTCTTTGCATTTTTTGTGGATTTGATTAAATACAAAAACTAGACTATGCAAAAGTGAGTGACTAATTGATTGAAGCTTATATGTTTGTGCATATGTTTTTGATCTTTCATGGTATCAAAGTCTAATAATTAGATCTAATTTCTTGGATAATATTTTATCTCTCTCTTTATATATAGAAAGAGAGAGACCATATTTGTAAATCTTTAGATTTGTTAGTCTACCACTTCATATTTGTTTTTTTTTTTAACTTTAAAAGATTTGCAAATAGTGTTGGACCACATGCTTAATTTCTTCATTTTTTTTTCTTTTTCTAAATCTAGAATTGCCATTGTATTCGGAGCACGAAATCAATTAAGATTAATTGTTCTTTTTCCTAAATTAGTTTTAGTTTTCTCTTGGTGAAATTAAAATTCAATTTTTTATAAACTATCGTTTGGTGGAAAATTTATAACAAATAGGAAAAATCTAGAATTTTTTTTTACAAAGTCATGCTCTCTATATCAGGGTTTCAATAAAACCATTTTAGGGTTACGCCTTTCCTTCCAGACCCTTATAAAGACGAAGCTTCAATATCATGGCTCTTTTCTTATTCCACACATTCATATCGTGGGTAGGTCCTCTCGCCACAAACCTCACTTTGTAATTCTCTATGCTACCATCTTCCACATGCTTAATATTGCAGATCCACTTGAAATTCATTACCGATTACCCCTTTGGTCTAGGCACAATGTCCCATAAATAATTTTTCATGATGGAGGTGTACTCCTCCACCACGACATCTCTCCAAAATTGTTGGTCAAATACCTCTTGAATACTGGAAGGCTTGGAATCTATGATGTTTCTCATCAACTCCATTTATTTTCGAAAATTCTTCATATGCCTAGTCTCCTTGAATATTCTCCTAAGAGTATCAACATGATCTTGAGCATCCCTCAATGTCTGAGTGAACCATTGAGGTCTCCTAACAAAACTAGGAGTTGGTGGATCACCCTCCACATCTAAATGTTGCTACCACAAACTAGAAGTTGTTCATGACCTTGGATCAAACTTTGGAGCTTCCTAGTCCTCATCCTCTATCACTATAATAGGCTCATGAACTTCCTGGATGTAATTTCTTCCTCAAACTTTACATCCCTTCTTACAATTGTATTTCTCTCTTTTGGAATATAGATCTTGTAGGATTTTGAATTCTCACTTTAACAAAAAAAAACCCTTCCTATTGGAAGGATCCAAGTTGGTCCTCTTCTCGACTATTATATGGATATAAACTCGACAACCAAAGATGCATAAATGGCTTACCTATGGCTTCATGCTAGTGAATCCCCCTCTAGTGTCTTCTCCTCCAAAAACTTGCAAGGACACGTATTTTGGATGTAGATTGTTGTTTTTCATGTCTCTTAAATAGAAACATTGTTAAATATTGGTCATGTATCATGGCCTTAATAACCCCTATGATGGATTGATTTTTTTGCTTTATAACCTCATTATGTTGTGGGTTGTAAGAAACAATGAACTCCCTCTCTCTATTCCTACACCCTTGCAAAAATACTTGAAATCATTGGAGGCATATTCACCTTTATTATCCAATATCAAAACTTTAATATTCTTCTCTGTTTAGTTCTCCACTAGAGCTTTGGAATTCGAAAACTTGCTAAAGACCTCATCCTTAGTCTTTATAAAGTAGATCTAGGTTTTGCAAGGGAATTCGTCAATGAAGGAGAAATGGTATATGATTCCTATGATTGATGATACTGACATTGGTCCACACACATTCAAATGCACTAGGTCTAGAATCCCTTTAGACCTATGCTCGTTACTTGAGAAAGCATCTTTGACATGCTTACCTGTAACATCCTGAAAAATCGTAAAAAATTTTAAAAAAATTACGCGGTCTAAGTGCCAATAAATGATATGCGGAAGATCGGTTTCAGCATTTAATTCTGTTGGTAATAAAAAGGGGACATTATAAATTCTGTCTACATAATCATTAATTAGTTTAATTGTCTAATCGTTAATTAAATGGAAAATGTCGTCTTACTGGAGTATTAAAAACTGATATTAAAGCATTCAAATAGTACTGCAATTCTTATATTATCTTGATTATTATCATAAACTTTTAAAACATACAAGCGTTCCTAAAGCTGCGCGTAACGCTATAATACTTATTGCAGTCGTTAGTTTTTCTATGGAAATAAATGTCTAAGGGACTCATAACGTTAGTGACACCCTAGTTACATTCTGGATGTGTCATTTAAGGAACTAGTTTAGCTTGTAAACATTAAAGGTATTTGTGGTTACTTTGCAACTCAGTCGTAATGTTTATTAAAGTCAATTTATTTGTTATTTACGAAGGTCATGATAACCCCTTGTTATTTCTTCCGTCGTAAGTATATTTATTTATTTAAATGTTAGTCCTAACTAAATAGGATGTGTTAAAATGTTGATGAGAGGATACTGGCAGCGAACTGGGGCTTACTTAGCTTATGCTAATGCATGCTTATTACTTAAACTTTATAGGTTGCTCCCATGGCCAAGGTTATCATTCAAGTATTAGAAAAATACAATAAGAAGTAAGTCAAGCACATAAGGGTTGATTCCAAGTGTTAAATACAAGAGCTATGTTAAAAAGACGTGGTGGCCTTTAGCATAAGTCATGGTAATTTCGAAGTTAGAGAGAGTTGGGATAACTTAACTACATGGTTATTGTCAATAGTTAGAAAGTTGGTGAAAGTGGTGGCTTATGCTTTGGTAAGTTATGGTTTTAATGCAAATGTATTTTATAACCAAAATATGGGGTAAATGGGTCTTGTGTAGCCACCCTACGCTACATTAGTGAAATTTATGTATGGAACTATACACAAGTGGGTTTCGTTGATACCAATAGCGCCATACTATTATGTGACCAAAATATAAGTGTGAAACTATGCGAATGGGTTATGTAATGAACTGAGTGGTAGATGAAGCATTTATGAAAAATCACGTGGCTTGACAATTAATACCCTCTGTTAGGATATTTAGACACTTAGGAGTTAGTTAAGATCAACTTGTGTAATATATCCGTTAGGGATAGTGTGTTTCTTTAGTATGCATTAGTATGCATTTGTAAATACTTAATCCGACGGTCACGATATGTTCCCGACATAGAGTGATCCGACGGCTCAATTTCTTTTAGATCAAACCTAACCTTGATCCATGGCTTAACACCCGATTGGTCCATGATCTCTATTTAAAGAGCATGGAGGGTCATTGTTTAGTTGATCGATTATGAGAAGCTCATTTGTAACTTTCTTTCTTTACATAATAAATTGTCCCGTAGAAGCTATTTGGACGGGGCCGTGGAGTGTTTCCCTCAAGAGGGTTTAAACCACGTCAAAACATCGGTGTGTTGATCTGTGATCTGTTTGTGTGAAGTGGTTGCTCTTGGTGTTTGGTCCTTTGGTAGTACCTTGTGTACCCGAACACCTTCGGGCTTAACAAAACCCTAACGCTAAGCCCTTGGGATTTGGTCTTCTTTGCAATTGTTGAGCTTCGACGTCATGGAGGAGAGAGGGAAGGCCCTCTCGGCTGCCAGGGTTTCGTCTTCAGCTTGTTACCAAGCAACTAGTTTGTTACAGAGTTTGTTATGGAGGTGGTTACAGTTGTAAGATGGTTCATTAATGCTGTGAGTTCGTGCATTTGCAGCAATCGTTCTGAATTCTTCTCGACCGAGGTTCCATCCCTGCGAGGTATGTTAAGTGATATTAACTTGTTATTTTACAGTACATTCTTCAGTTTTAAAAACAATGGCGTTTAACCTTGCTACGGTTTAATGTCAGGACTCCAGTTTAAAGCACGTGGTGCTTGGTTCCATGCCAAGGTTGGAAAATGTCTCCAGTGGTGTAACGACCACAGTAAGCCTCGGTTTTGAATCCTAGAAACTCCTCTGTCAATGAAGGGAGATTGCTTTAGTTTAGGGTTGATTATCTGTAATGTTGTTTGTAAAAGTGAAATCTGTGGGCATAGTTTTTAGGATTTGACAGGATTTAAGCCTAACTTGGGCTTTCGTCCAGTTTTATGGTTATCCTTTTTAAGAGGATCCAGTCTCTTGTATAGAGAACCCGTGGTGGCAGTATTACTGCGTTGTTGTATCACTCTTTTGGAAATAATGGATACTGCTTTTGTCATTTTTAAACTTCGTTTTGGATTTAATAATACTGTTTAACAATGTGAGAAAATATTTATCTTTACGTTGGTTCTGGAAAATGATAATTTGTAATATTTATAAGGTTTTGGAAAATGGATGCTATCGTTTTTGTGACACAGGGTTTAACCTTGGGACTGCTTGGGATACTAGGGTTGAACTTTGATTATTTGATATATTTATATATATGCACTGGGCGAGTTTTCCATAGGAGATTCGAACCCTTAACTTGTTTAATAGAATACTGTGTAAAAGAAGAGTTACTCGAAAGGAACTCGATCCCTGAGATAGTTATCTGGGAACTTGTGTAATTTAATGTAGTTATTTGTTTTAAACTTTAGGCTATTGAGCCTTCGGTCGAGCCTCTACAGGTCTCGGTCTGTTATTTTTATTGTATAGTTGATATGAAAACTCGTTGTAGGTTAATTGATTAACTAGAGTTAATTTATATTGCTTTGAAAATTCTTTAAGGAAGCTTGGGTGAGCTCATAAGCTTCGAACCCACACCCTGTTATCCTTGTAAGGTATCAACCGACCCTTTTGGGCACTCTCCTCAACTATGCTTGAACCTGTGGCCATTCATTTACTTGTATTAAATCTATTTAAATGTTGGAATACCCCAACGATGATGTTTGGACGGTGAAAGCCTAGGGTTTTCTTTTAATTATTACTATGAGTTTATATTGTTTTGATAACACTATTTTATGTTGTAAAAGATGCTATTGATGATATTTTGATATGGGAAAGTAACTTCAAAATTAATGTATATGCAATTGTAAACTAGTAGTTAATGATATTTTCATTATCACTACAGTTCTTTACTATATGTTTGGTTTATACAGAATGGTTATATAAAAGTTATTTAGTCTATGGACTCAAACATATGATATGTATGTTAGTGTATAAAACCCTATATGATGTATAGGTGTTATAAATAATAGCATAAATGCTTACTGTATATATTTCAGTTATGTAGGATAAATGTTTGATTTCTGTGGTGAAAGGCTTTGACAGAGTATGACTTTGTTTTCCAGTTTTATGGAGCTTATGCTACTTTTATAAATATAAAACAACTTAGCATTTCTATAAAAGATGTATTTCTGATATGTACTATTTAATCATAGAACTCATATATTTAAAAGATCTATGCTTAGATGATCGACATAGCTAGTTATGAAAATGTAGTGATGACTTAAAATAACATTTTTGAACATGAACTATTTTATTGTTCTTCATTATTTAGAGATCATATCAAATCTATGTTAATTAATTTTCCTCCCTGTACTAGAGTACATCGCTGAAATGCGAAAGGAAAAATACAAGGAGATATTTCTACTCACTCTATTGAAATCTGATCATTCATAACATTCATAAATAGTTTAACAAAACAAAAATCTATTTCTTTCTAACCTGTCTGATACAGATAAACTATTCATAGAAAATCATGTAAAACATTCAACAGTTTTTCAGAAGTAAATAAACAATTACTGAAATAAAAAGAATTAACCAATAGAACCTGATAATGCTGATAGGGTGGAAAAACACCCAAAGAGGCCTGTTCCTCCCAACCTTCTCCAGAAGAAGCAGCCAAATCACTTGCTCACTTGGACCCGCGAGCCTGTTTACTGAACCACTAGGTAGAAGACTCTGTGTAGAAGCAAGGCACTCAGGTTGTACTTCAGCAATCAATGGAGACTTGCATACACCTCATAAACCTCTACACTCAGCAAGAAAAATATGCACTCTGCAGAAGTGAAACAGACTTACACTGCAACTCAAAACATAGCTTCCCCTCATCGAATCTCTTGTGTGCATACAACAGAACCGCAAGGTAAATTTTCTTGTCAGAAAAAGTGTGAGCCTCTACTCAATTCGATGGCTTATAAAAGATGCCTAGGTCTTTTAGTGGTCAGTTTCAATAAATGAGCCTCAAGCTCCAGTTCCACATTCCAGGGAACTTTGACCACAAATCAAGGAAGTTGTCCCATAACAACAACTAGTTACTGAGTTCAAGATGTTGCCACTTGTCCATTGCCTTCTACCCCAGATTCCATTCCACCTAGTGGGTCAGTAAACACTCTTTCAACAGTTTGTTTGGGTGAGTGTCTCCTATTTTATTTTATTAAATAATAATATTATGCAATTAAAGTCATCCTTGACCACTTGGTCAAATATAAAACATTACAATAAAAGTTAAGACAATGTTTTTCCCGAACATAAAATGTTTCAAGTATTGGGTATGTTACAAACACCCCCACTTAAGCTCAACATCATCCTCGATGTTGCTTATTCTTCATCAGAGCCTCTCTGGAACAGAATTGGATATGTTGCCCGCATATTACTTTCCAATTCCCAGGTAGCTTCATCGGGGCTAAGGTGCTTCCATTGCACCTTTACCTGCCCTATGGTACGATTACGGAGCATAATTTCCTTCCTGTCGAGGATACAGTCCAGTTCCACCTGAAAATCTCCTTCAGGCTCCACCTGTATGTCATTCCAATTCAGCACATGAGTAACATCGTGCACATACTTCTTTAAAACAGATATGTGAAACACATTATGTATTCTTAAGTTAGATGGTAAAGCCAACTGATATGCAACTGGTCCGATCCTTGATAGGACTTCGAATGGTCCACAGTACCTTGGTGCTAGTTTAGCACAACTCCCAAGTTTAAAATAACTTTTCTTAGGTTTTACCTTTACAAAGACATGATCTCCAACCTTAAACTCACTTTCAGTTCATTTCAGATCTGCATAAATTTTTTGTCTATCTTGCGCAATTTTTAAATTGCCTTGTACCTGTTTCACGGTTACTTCCATCTCTCTTAACAAATATGGTCCTAGCATCAATCTGTCAACATGATTATCCCAAGAAATAGGAGTACTGCATTTCCTTCCATATAAAATTTCAAATGGACTAAGTCAAGCAGAAGCTTGATAATGGTTATTGTAAGCAAATTCAACTAAATGTAAATAATCTTCCCATTTAGATGGCTGATCTTTAACATACATTCTTAGCATGTCTTCTAAAATATGATTTACTCTTTCAATTTGCCCGTCAGTTTGTGGGTGAAAGGAGGTACTGAAATTTAACTTAGTATTTAGACCCTTAAACAATGTTGTCCATAAATTTTCAGTAAACTTAGAGTCTCGATTAGAAATAATTACCTTTGGAATTCCATGTAAGCGAAAGATTTGCTTCATAAACACATCTGCAATGTTAGGAGCTTTAAAAGTGGTCTTAACAGGAATAAAATGAGCAACTTTATTAAGTTTATCCACAACCACCATTATTGAGTCATTCTATTTTTTATTCTTAGGAAAACCAGTTATAAAATCAATACTTATAATTTTCCACTTCCATTCTGGAATTGGCAATGGCTGCAATAGGCCAGCAGGCTGTTTATGCTCAGCTTTAATTGTTTGACATTCGAAGCACCTAGCTATGTATTCAGCCACTTCATTTTTCATGTTTGGCCAAAAGTAATCTTTTCTCAGCATGGTTATCATTTTCTGATAACCAGGGTGTCCCGAATAAGGACTTTTATGAATCTCATCCAAAATCAACAACTTAACTTTGGACACATTAGGCACATAAAGTCTATTCTTATAAGCCATAAAACCCCTTTCGTTAATGCTGTAATCTGTTATTAAATTTTCAGATGCATTTTCAGCAATTTTATCATGTAATTTCTGATAATTTTCATCTTGTTTAATTCCTTCTTCGATATGATTTTCCAGATCTGTTTTATATGTGTTGATTGCTGCCACAAAATTTAATTTAGCGTTTCTGCTCAAGGCATCATCAACTTTGTTTTCTTCACCCTTAATGTGTTGAATCTCGAAATCATATTCGCTAAGGAAAGCTAGCCACCTAGCTTGTCTTGCATTAAGATTTGTTTGATCCAACAAGTATTTTAAGCCTTTATTATCTATCATTAGTGAAAATGTTCTTCCAATCAAGTGATGGCGCCACATTTTTAATGCATGTATCACAGCTGCCAGCTCTAGATCATAAGTTGCATAGTTCATTTCGTGAATTTTTAGCTTCCTAGACTCATATGCAATGACATGACCTTCTTGAATTAAGACCCCACCAAGTCCATCGTTGCATGCATTAGTGCATACAACGAAGTCCTTATTTGGATCATCAATTTTTAATATAGGTGTTGTTGTTAATAATTCTTTTAATTTCTTAAAGCTTTCTTCACATTTTTTATCCCATAGAAATTTCTTTCCCTTCTTCTGCAAGGAAGTTATGGGATTCACAATTCTGGAGAATCCTTCAATAAATTTTCTGTAGTAACCTGTTATATCCATAAATGACTGTACGTCAGTTACGTTTTTAGGGACAAGCCACTCGTTAATTGCTCTTATTTTATCCGGGTCGACATAAATTCTATCTTTAGATATTATGCGACCTAAGTACTATATTTTATCTTTATTAAAGTCACATTTATTGAGCTTAGCATAAAGCTGATGTTCTCTTAAAACTTGCAGAATTATTCTTAAATGTTCGTCGTGTTCTTCTTTAGTTTTAGAATAAATTAAAATATCATCAATAAACACAATTACAAACTTATCTAGATATTTATGCAGAACGTTATTCATTAAACACATGAAGACTGCCGGTGCGTTAGTTAAACCAAAAGGCATAACTGCGAACTCGTAGTGCCCATAACGGGTCCTGAAAGCTGTTTTAAAAATGTATTCATCCTTTATCCTAACTTGACGGTATCTAGACCTCAAGTCTATCTTAGTGAATATTGTTTCTCTGGGCACTTGATCGAATAGATCATCAATGCAGGGCAAAGGATATTAGTTTTTAATAGTCATTTTATTAAGTTGACGGTAGTCTATACATAAACATAAGGTACTGTCCTTCTTTTTAACAAATATAACCGGCTCTCCCCAAGGAGACACACTAGGCCTTGTGTAGTTTTTATCAATTAGTTTCTTTAGCTGTGATTTAAGTTCATTTAATTCCATAATGTTCATTCTATAAGGAGCCTTTGAGTTTGGTACCGCTCCCGGTACTAACTCAATGGTGAAATCTAGTTCCCTTTTCCGAGGTAGTCCTGGAATTTCTTCCGGGAATACATCAGAAAAGTCCTTAAGAATAGGTATGTCTTCCAATTTTACATTATTTTCCTTAGATGAATGTTCGTCATTAATCACATTTACAACAAACATTTTACAACCCTTTCTTACAACTTTCTTTACTTGTAAAGCAGAAATTTGTCTAACAAATGTTTTCCTAGGGATTCCTTTTACAGTTTCAGTTTCCGCTTCATTATTTAAACAAGTAAAAGACTTTTCAAAACAATTCAAAATCACTTTATGTTGTTCAAGTCAGTCCATACCTATCAATACATCATAAGACCTAACAGCAAAATATTCAATTTAACTTGCGTCTTTAAATTACTCATAAACAGATCACAACTTTTAACAAATTCTACAACTTTTCTTTTTGTACCTATTGCTAACTGAACCAATCATGATTTATCAAAATTTTCTACCTTTAACTTGCAACTTTTCACTAAATCAGGTGATATGTAACTCAAACTTGCACCTGGATCTATTAAAATGAAAATAACTTTGTTTTGTATCATACCTTCGATCTCGACCATATAAGTTTGATGGTTTGCTTGCTGATTTTCCAACACTACATTAATCCAGGGCATTTCTCTTGCTACATCACCAATTGTCGGTTCCGCTTGCATGGTATGAATATTGCCGACTATCTTTCTTTTGAGTGGACAGTTAGCTCTAGTGTGCGGTCCATTACAGTCATAACATTTTAAAGGTGGTCTTTGTTCATTATTCATGGCATTATTATTATTATTACTATTGTTATTAGGTACATTCCTTGCAGCTGTGTAATTCTGTGGTGCATTACCTCTGTAATTATTACTTGGAAAATTTCTGTTATTAAAATTTTTCTTGATATTTTCAAAATTCTGATTAAAGCTTTTCTTTTTATGCTCAAAATTACTAGATTTGTTATTTCTCTAGCCAGATATTCCTTCTCTTTTTATGTTTTGCTCAAAACAAAAGTTAGCATTTCTCATGGCTTCTTCCAGAGTTGAAGGGTTATCATACTCAATTCTGTTCTTTATGTTGAAAGGTAGACAACTTAAAAACCTTTGTACCTTAGGTTTTTCTTCAACTAAGTAAGGTAATACCTCAACAGATTGAGAAACTTTCTGCTCAACTCCTTCATACTCATAGAACCCAATTTTAAATCATAAAACTCTTTTGCTTTATCTTCATAATATTGTTCGGACAAAAACTTTTTCTTAAATAGTTTCTTAAATGCACTCCACTTTATATTTCTTTTCTTAATGTTTTTAACTCTTTTAAGATCCTGCCACCAAATATCTGCCTTTTTGGTCAGATTTTATATGGCCATTTTAGCTTTTAACTGAGATGAGTAATCATACATTTGAAAATACTTCTTCATACCAGACAACCATGCTTCGGTTGCCTCACCCTTTTCATTTTCGCCATTAAATGTTGGTAGTTTTATCTACTTAAATTCTCCTGAAATTTGTTCATAAGGTTTTCGCCTTCTTTTCTTAGGACCGCAATCACTTTCATTGCTTTCTTGATCTGAATTATATTTCCTTCTATAAGATTTATCATCAGATTCAGAAGAAGAGTCACTGCCACTTTTATAGTATTTTACGTTCTTATCTCTGTGTTGGTAGGACATATTTTCAGACTCAGATTTACTTCTGTTTTCCTATCTTTCTCATCATTATGAAAATTTTCCATTAAAAGTTGGTTCAACTCTTCGTGAGCTCTTAGAATTCTTCCGTTTTCTTCTTTAACAGTCCTTATCTCAGTCTTTAAAGCTTTAACCGTACATAAAAGTTCAGATGATTGGTCATTTAGTTCTACATAGATTTCTTCATTATCATTCTTATGTTCGTTATTACTACGTTCACTGTGATGAGATCTGTCCTCTGTGGATTCTTTCGGTATTTCCATACCTGCAATAAAATATCAAAACTGTTCTATACAGAAACAAATTTAAACGAAAGTTAGTAACTAAGTTTTTATGTTTTCATTTTCTGTTTGCGCGCGTGAGCCTATTTCAGGCTTAGAGTTTGAACTCGCGCTCTGATACCACATGTAACATCTCGAAAAATCGTAAAAAATTTAAAATTTTCTACGCGGTCTAAGTGCCAATAAATGCTATGCGGAAGATCGGTTTCAACATTTAATTCTGTTGGTAATAAAAAGGGGACATTATAAATTCTGTCTACATAATCATTAATTAGTTTAATTGTCTAATCATCAATTAAATGGAAAATGTCGTCTTACTGGAGTATTAAAAACTGATATTAAAGCATTCAAATAGTATTGCAATTCTTATATTATCTTGATTATTATCATAAACTTTTAAAACATACAAGCATTCCTAAAGCTGTGCATAATGCTATAATACTTATTGCATTCGTTAGTTTTTCTGCGGAAATAAATGTCTAAGGGACTCATAACGTTAGTGACTCCCTAGTTACATTCTGGATGTGTCATTTAAGGAACTAGTTTAGCTTGTAAACATTAAAGGTATGTGTGGCTACTTTGCAACTCAATCGTAATGTTTATTAAAGTCAATTTATTTGTTATTTACGAAGGTCATGATAACCCCTTGTTATTTCTTCCGTCGTAAGTATATTTATTTATTTAAAAGTTAGTCCTAAACAAATAGGATGTGTTAAAATGTTGATGATAGGATACTGGCAATGAACTGGGGCTTACTTAGCTTATGCTAATGCATGCTTATTACATAAACTTTACAGGTTGCTCCCATGGCCAGGGTTATCATTCAAGTATTAGAAAAATACAATAAGAAGTAAGTCAAGCACATAAGGGTTGATTCCAAGTGTGAAATACAAGAGTTATGTTAAAAAGATGTGGTGGCCTTTAGCATAAGTCATGGTAATTTCGAAGTTAGAGAGAGTTGGGATAACTTAACTACATGGTTATTGTGAATAGTTAGAAAGTTGGTGAAAGTGGTGGCTTACGCTTTGGTAAGTTATGGTTTTAACGCAAATGTATTTTATACCCAAACTATGGTGTAAATGGGTCTTGTGTAGCCACCCGACGCTACATTAATGAAATTTATGTCTGGAACTATAAACAAGTGGGTTTCATTGATACCACTAGCGCCATACTATTATGTGACCAAAATATAAGTGTGAAACTATGCGAATGGGTTATGTAATGAACTGAGTGGTAGATGAAGCATTTATGAAAAATCACGTGGCTTGAAAATTAATACCCTCGGGTTTAACAAAACCCTGACGCTAAGCCCTCGGGGTTTGGTCTTCTTTGCAATTGCTGAGCTTCGTCGTGGAGGAGAGAGGGCAGGCCCTCTCAGCTGCCAGGGTTTTGTCTTCAGCTTGTTACCAAGCAACTAGTTTGTTATGGAGGTGGTTACAGTTGTAAGATGGTTCATTAATGCTGCGAGGTCATGCATTTGCAGCAACTGTTCTGAATTCTTCTCGACCGAGGTTCCATCCCTGTGAGGTATGTTAAGTGGTATTCACTTGTTATTTTACAATACATTCTTCAGTTTTGAAAACAATGGCGTTTAACCTTGCTACAGACTCCAGTTTAAACCACGTGGTGCTTGGTTCCGTGCCAGGGTTGGAAAATGTCTCTAGTGGTGTAATGACCACAGTAAGCCTCGGTTTCGAATCCCAGAGACTCCTCTGTCAACGAAGGGAGATTGCTTTAGTTTAGGGTTGATTATCTCTAATGTTGTTTGTAAAAGTGAAAGCCGTGGGCATAGTTTTTAGGATTTGACAGGCTTTAAGCCTTACTTGGGCTTCGTCGGGCTTTCGTCCAGTTTTATGGTTATCCTTTTTAAGAGGATCCGGTCTCTTGTATAGGGAACCCGTGGTGGCAGTATTACTGCATTTGTTGTATCACTCTTTTGGAAATAATGGATACTGCTTTTGTCATTTTTAAACTTCGTTGTGGATTTAATCATACTGTTTAACAATGTGAGAAAATATTTTTCTTTTCGTCGGTTCTGGAAAATGATAATTTGTAATATTTATAAGGTTTTGGAAAATGGATGTTATCGTTTTTGTGACACAGGGTTTAACCCTGGGACTACTTGGGATACTAGGGTTGAACTTTGATTATTTGATATATTTATATATATGCACTGGGCGAGTTTTCCATAGGAGATTCGAACCCTTAACTTGTTTAATAGAATACTGTGTAAAAGAAGAGTTACCCGAAAGGAACTCGATCCCTGAAATAGTTATCTGGGAACCTGTGTAATTTTTAAATATAGTTATTTGTTTTAAAATTTAGGCTGTTGAGCCTCTACAGGTCT
Organism: Larix kaempferi; assembly: GCA_027924585.1. NCBI lineage: Eukaryota > Viridiplantae > Streptophyta > Pinopsida > Pinales > Pinaceae > Larix > Larix kaempferi. The sequence continues at coordinate 13,002,966 of BSBM01000406.1, read as the reverse complement.
TGGTCTGTTATTTTTATTGTATAGTTGATATGAAAACTCGCCGTAGGTTAATTGATTGACTAAAGTTAATTTATATTGTTTTGAAAATTCTTTAAGGAAGCTTGGGTGAGCTCATAAGCTTCGAACCCACACCCTGTTATCCTTGTAAGGTAACAACCGACCCTCTTGGGCACTCTCCTCAACTATGCTTGAACATGTGGCCATTCATTTACTTGTATTAAAATTATTTAAATGTTGGAATACCCCAACGATGATGTTTGGACGGTGAAAGCCTAGGGTTTTCTTTTGATTATTACTATGAGTTTATATTGTTTCGATAACATTGTTTTATGTTGTAAACGATGCTATTGATGATATTTTGATATGGGAAAGTAACTTCAAAATTAATGTATATGCAATTGTAAACTAGTAGTTAATGATATTTTCATTATCACTACAGTTCTTTACTATATGTTTGGTTTATACAGAATGGTTATATAAAAGTTATTTAGTCTATGGACTCAAACATATGATATGTATGTTAGTGTATAAAACCCTATATGATGTATAGGTGTTATAAATAATAGCATAAATGCTTACTGTATATATTTCAGTTATGTAGGATAAATGTTTGATTTCTGTGGTTTTGACAGAGTATGACTCTGTTTTCCAGTTTTATGGAGCTTATGCTACTTTTATAAATATAAAACAACTTAGCATTTCTATAAAAGATGTATTTAAAAGACCCATGCTTAGATGATCAAGAGAGCTAGTTATGAAAATGTAGTGATGACTTAAAATAACATTTTTGAACATGAACTATTTTACTGTTCTTCATTATTTAGAGATCATATCAAATCTATGTTAATTAATTTTCCTCCCTGTACTAGAGTACATCGCTGAAATGCGAAAGGAAAAATACATGGAGATATTTCTACTCATTCTATTCAAATCTGATCATTCATAACATTCAGAAATAGTTTAACAAAACATAAATCTATTTCTTTCTAACCTGTTTGATACAGATAAACTATTCATAGAAAATCATGTAAAACATTCAATAGTTTTTCAGAAGTAAATAAACAATTACTGAAATAAAAAGAATTAACGTGGAATTAACCAATAGAACCTGATAATGTTGATAGGGTGGACAAACACCCAAAGAGGCCTGTTTCTCCTAACCTTCTCCAAAATAAGCATCCAAATCACTTGCTCCCTTGGACCCCCGAGCCTGTTTATTGAACCACTAGGTAGAAGACTCTGTGTAGAAGCAAGGCACTCAGGTTGTACTTCAGCAATCAATGGAGACTTGCATACACCTCATAAACCTCTGCACTCAACAGGAAAACTCTGCACTCAACAAAAGTGAAACAAACTTGCACTACAACTCAAAACATAGCTTCCCCTCATCGAATCTCTTGTGTGCATACATCAGAACCACAAGGTAAATTTTCTCGTCAGAAAAAGTGTGAGCCTCTGCTCAATTCGATGGCTTATAAAAGATGCCTAGGTCTTTTAGTGGTCAGTTTCAATAAATGAGCCTCAAGCTCCAGTTCCACATTCCAGGGAACTTTGACCACAAATCAAAGGAGTTGTCCCATAACAACAGCTAGTTACTGAGTTCATGATGCTGCCACTTGTCCATTGCCTTCTACCCTAGATTCCATTCCACCTAGTGGGTTAATAAACACTCTTTCAACAGTCTCTTTGGGTGTGTGTCTCCTATTTTATTTTATTAAATAATAATATTATGCAATTACAGTCATCCTTGACCACTTGGTCAAATATAAAACATTACAATAAAAGTTAAGACAATGTTTTTCCCAAACATAAAATGTTTCAAGTATTGGGTATGTTACATTACCAAGCATGCACCCTCTACATACACCTTGCTACTCAATGTTGAATTCTATAATACCTATGGCTATATCCCTTAGGATAGGTAATGCACTGTGATGCAGGTGCCCCATCCTCTTGCACCATAACTTGTATAATTTATCTTTGTTATGTAGTAGGGATCAAACAAGCTCACCTGTCACGTTCCCTCCCATGGATCCAACTCAAGGAAGGGAACATGACTACAATTCTGGGCTTTTACATATACACAACACCAATCACCATGAACAAATTCATAGTAATACAAATAAAATGCATATGTGTAGAAGCATGGTAAGATAAACATACACAATGAAAATTAAGCTATTCTACTACACATCTAGCATGCAATTATCAACATAATCAGAACAATCAATACATTGCATAGTTTAATACACATAGAGAATATTTATCTTGATGGTGAAGTTTCCCCAAGCAACTAGCTACACAATTGCAATGTTCTACCCAGCCATAGGCCAACTATGCTTATCAACCTCTCAACATAGTTTCCACCCACGAGCTGGGCATGATTTCCACAAGGAATGGGAACCTACAAACCTATGCACAACAAAATGAACATCACATCTGAGCTAAGCCAGTCCATAGTTGGGTTTATCAAGCCAGATCTGAACCCTCTATTTTTGGATGCTTGCACTCAAACTCAAGCCAAAGCAATGGATACCCATAAATCATACCACATCCTTCTATCCCACACACAACAAAATACATATGTTGGGAATACAGAAAACGTTTTTACTATTGGATTCACAAACAAGATGTCCATGGGTTTTCCCCAAATCGTGGCCAGTAAAAAACAGATAGTGGGAAGGGATATCGACCACAGGGAGAGAAACGGTTTTTCCATGGGTATTTAGGCATCCAAATGGCCAGAAACAGCCTCAATGAAACCCCAAGGACCCTAAATTGGTTTCCTCTTCTTCCCCACCATTCTATATCACAAAAACACCCTTCTCCCAGCTGAGAATGAAGGAAAACACAGAAAAATCATGGAGAAAAATGCCCAGGTAGCTTCAAACTCGTGAGAGAGCCAAAACTAGTTGATGAATAATGGCTTGGGGAGCAATTTCGTGGCTCTTTTTTTGCCAAGGAAGCCCAAACTCGTTTTCCCAAAATGGTGGCTTACCCATACCTGAATTTGGGCAACCATCCCTCTCCATTCCAAAGCATTAACTACCTCAACCAACTCTTGGGAGAAATAAATGATTGGGTACAAAAGTCAACATGGGTAGTTGAAGGTTCAAGGGTTCTCTCATTGACATTTGGATTGACTTGATTGGATCCAAGGGTTTGAATATTTCCCTCCCAATTCCTTGTAAAAATCATGCCCCATACTCTTGTTGCATTGCTATTTGTGGGTATTTTATTAAAATGCATATTTACATGATATTTACAATTTCCATTGTGCCTAGATAGCATGCAAACCATATGCATCAATTTTAAATTGTCGCTATGAGAACAGTAAATCGATGGTGGGGCCTTGGCCTTGAGCTCCTCGTTGGGATTTTATTACAATATTACATCATTTATGTTTTAGTGCAATGGGGTCAAAATCAGGATATTACATCACCCTATAACTTATATAAATTATGTTTCCTAACCTTGATCACTCGAGGTAATACTCGGATAGAATCCTTCTATCTAATAAGAATGTCATGGTTCTTGAAATCTACTACAAAGCCCTTATCTTCCATGATCAAAACTGAAAGAAAATTCTTCTTGAGACTTGGAACAAACAACACATCATCGAAGTCTAAAGAGTTACCCGATTGGAGTTGGAAAGGAATGGTGACAACTCCTACTACTCGATACTTGGCATCGTCACCAAGCTCGACTTCAACTCCCAAGATGTGCGCTTTTAGACTTGAAAATAGCTCTAAGGATGATTTCATATGCCTATGTGCTCCACTATCCACACACCAAGAGTTCTTCAGAACTGTGTTGGAAGAAAGGAAATATACCATCGAGAAATACTTCTCAAACTTGTAGGTAAAGTTGCTCATCTGAGTTTTAGTTGAGGTTGCTACTTGATGCTATTTATACTTCTCTTTACCCTTATTATTCTCTAGACATTGTGATGCATAATGCCATGCTTATGACATATGCAACACTTGATTTTACTTAAGCCTTTCTTCCCTAGCCGTGAGGATGACTCCTCACTCTTTACCTTAACCTTGTTGGGTTCTTTACCTTTACCTTTCTTTGTTTGACCAAATAGGGCATGGTCAGTGTCACCTCATTTCTTATTGTCCTTTGATTCCATCTAAGTCACATGGTCTTCACTTAGTGAGAATATTCTATAGTGCCTTCATTCATTGGATATTAAAGAATAACCCTAATTTCACTAGATATTGATAAATACCTAACAAAATCCTTTTGTTGAGCTCCCCTCCCAATACATATTTCCAATTAAAAAACCCTATTTTTACTAGATACCCCTTTTTATATACCATAAACACCTAATATCCAACTCCCCCCTCCAAATACCTACAATATATTGACCTTATTTTTCATCATTTTAAACCCCCCTTTATGAATGAGTGTGATAATATATTCATCAACAAGGTGAATCCCCTGTGATCCGAATCTCCTCTTAGATACTATGGTCCAACATTATTTCCCATGACGGAAGATTCTTTTGAGCAAAAACAACTTATATAAATGTTTCCCATTGATATGGGAACCCACTTAGTGCTTGAGACACTATCTCTTTGTCTTCAACCTTCTCCCCAACTACTACAGGTTGATCATGAATCTATGTGACCTTCATAAGGTAATTGGTGGCTACATCTAATCTAATCATCTCCATAAATTTGAGTCTGTTACAATATCATCTTCCTGTTTATGTTCTTGCTCTGGTAAAGGTTAACTAGGGAATCAAACCTCTCCTTCATCATCTTCTTTTTGGATATAGGAGTGATCAAATGATCCTTTATAGCATCCATTATCATCCACTTGAATTTCACTTCTTTCTTGTTGTGAACTGCCAAAGCTTGTAGATTTTTCAATGTAGTTACTATATCATTGATGATATCCTAGAGATCATTATCTTATAATATAAGAGTTACCTTAACTTTCCATGATAGGAAATTCAATCCACCTTCAAATATATCCTCAAACCCGAGGCTAGTTGATGCCATCTATGATTTATACACAAAATCCAAAAACTGATAAGAACTACCTCTAAAACCCTCTAACTACTGGTCCTTGTTTCTGTTAGTTGGTTCTAGTAGTTGTTTCTAACAGTTGATCTACTATCGTAAAGTCTTCATATCCTCTCAATTAGAGAATATATGATACCATGTTAACTTTACAAATTACCCTATTAGACTATTTTCCTTATGTTCTCAACTAAGCACAACTCTGGTTTAATTATAGAAACTAAATTCTTTCACATAGCAGTAATCACACATATGGCTAGAAAGTAAACAATGAAAGCATAAAAACAACACACAAATAATTTACTCCTTTAAATAATATTTTCATTAACAATTCAAAGCTTAAAAGGAAATCCCCACAGCTGTCAAACTAATAGTTGTATGGTACACCTAAACAAAATAGATAGTGCACAGTTATCGTTGAAAATATATCTATAAAAATGATAAAAAAACATGTTGCATGACTTATCTGTACCAGTGTATAGACACATTCGTATGACTATATGAACCTACCTGTATGACTGCATGGATATGTTTGTACAAAATCCATATGACTGTATGAAATCCGATGTACATACCTGCTCGGTTCTTTCTGCCTGTTGGATGAGTTTAACTCCTCTTTGGCACTATAACTCTACTCCATATATGAATAAAATCACCTCATGAAAAACTTTGTCTTTGAGTGAAATGAATGTATGTCAACACTTTATGTTGACCTGTCTTTTTACTTGAGCTAAAACCCTACTTTACCAAAACACTAATCTCATAGAGAGATGTATGTTTGAGATTAGTCGAAATCACTAATGTATAAAAATACACTTTATTATACTCAACAACTAAATATAAGACTTTCACTTTATTACTAAAGTGAATTATGACTCGAACTACTTTTGGCACATTTGACACTAAATCTATGAGGATCCGAGCTATAACCTTCAAAATTAATAATGCGCACATATTCCTTCTTCACATTCCATATTGCTTCAAATGTTCAATAACAGCCTAATACACTAATTTTCAATCTTTGATGATCGTCAAGGCCTTGCAAACCATCCAAACTCTCATGTAGTGGTTTTAAAACATGTGTTCTTGAGCTTAAGTGGATATGTTTAGGGCAAGTTTAGGGAGCCTTGAGGATGTTGTATCTCTCCCTTCACCGATGTCAATGGACTTGGGATATTATTTCCCTACCATGATTTTTTTTGAGGCCTCGAGACCCATCTGCTATGCATGAAATACATGGCAATGGCACCCATATCTTGCTCCTATGCCAAAGAGCCCCTAGTGAGGGCTTGTGTCATTCTTTCCAAAATTTGAATTAGGGATTAACATCCTTATTTACACCCTTGATCATGTGATATGGTCCATACCCAGTTTCAATGCAAAAAATACCTATGACACCTATATCCTACTCGAAGGCATATATAGAACCCATACAAAGGGTTGATGTGCTAGTACAAGAACTCATTCAAGGCTCTTGAGTCCATTTTTCCTTCCTCGACCATTTTCAAGGACCTATGACCCATCCCCAATGTGAAAAATCTCTTAATGGCATCCATATACAACCTTGATGCCCAAAAATCCCAAGAGAGGGTTTGTCTTGTGGTTTGTAGATGTTGTTCATGGTGGTTGAGCTCATGAAGTGGTGTTTATTCACAAAGGCCATTATTATTCTCTTATGACATTGGATAGGCCTCTAGACACATCATGGTGCAAAACTAACATATTGATGTCATGCATAGCACCCTTGGAGCCAATTGTTAACAAGCAAAGGTAATATGTTGAGGTTTGACGGCTCATTAATGGTGCTTGAGCTTGAGAATAATTGTTGAGGGCTTGAATATAATGATTCCCTTCCCCAACCAATGTCAAGGGACTTAGGATGTTGTTTCCCTACCATGAATATGGTTAAGGCCTCGAGACCCATCCACTATGCATGAAATACATGCTAATGACATCGATATATAGCTCATAAGGCAAAGACCCCCTAATTAGGGCTCATGTTTGCTGTGTTTTGGGTTTGTTCATGGAACTTGAGCTTGATAAGGTTCAATTAGGGATTAACATACTCGTTTATCCCATTGATGATGTGGTGCAATCCAAACCTATTTCTAGTGCACAAAACCTACCCACGAAACTTGTATCCCACTTGAAGGTCCACATAGAACACCTACAAAGGATTGAAGTGATGGTATGAGGATGCATTCAAGGATCATGAGTTTGAGAAGATTCAACGATATCTTGGAGGCATTTGTTTTCCTTCCTTAACCATGTTCAAGCCGTGTGACCCATACTTGGTGTGTACAAGCTCTAATGGCATCTATATCCAAGCTTGATACCAAATGCCCTCAAGAGAGGGTTTGCATTGTGGTTTGTAGGCGTTGTTCATGGAGATTGAGATTACGAAGTGAAATTTAAAGAATAAATCCCATTATCATTCTCTTATTACATTAAATAGATATTTAAACACATTTGTTGTGAATTCTATTTTTAAAGGTGTATCGTTAGTGTTAGTGTTAGATAGTTATTTTGCAAAAAAAATAAAATTCAATTTCATTTAATCAACTTTTACTGTGTGTGAGTGTGCGCCTAGTTAAAGTTCTATGTGAATCAAAGACAATGATGATGATAGTAGTAGTAGTAGTAGCGGTGGGTCAACCCATACAACTTTGTATAGGAGTGTGAAGACTAAGAGAGGGAGGGAGATTCATCCCCTCACCTTATTACACCACATATGTGTATCTTCAACATGAAATTTAACAAACTATTTCGATTTTCTATGATGTCATTTTTATGTGGTAATGATTTAATGCCATTATATATTTTTAACCTTTTCTAACATGCTTACAAAGTTGATTAAATAAATCAAATATCTTCACATTTTTTTAGGATTAAATTATATTTTTAAAATTATTCTAAAATATTTTTACTAAAATTTTACATAATTTTGATAAAGTAAATTTTTTATGGATAAATCTAATTTTTTATATTTATTTCTCCGACTATAGTATTAACATCATACATATTAATTCCTGAAAGTAATTCTATTAAATTAATTGTTTATATCACTTTGTTTGATTAAATATTCTATTTAATCATAAAAATAATTCTACATTTTTATATTAAATATGCAATGAGATAAAAATACCCTCATAATTAAACTAACATTGAACATAATAATTATTATAGATATAATCAATCTTTCAAATAATAATAACATCTTGCATATATATTAAATTATGAAAACAATTGTACATCAAATATAATAATTTTAGAAATGAATTTTTTTATTAAATATTATATTAAATCTTTCCTCTTAATGGGTTTAAGCTTATGTATTATATGCATATTTTAGTTAGTCCTTTTTCTCTAATATTTTCTTATTCAAATCATAATGTATGCATTTTACTCTTTTAAAATATCTTGAAATATTTTTTTTTTCTCAACACATGACATTACATCTATATCATAAAGTTATCAAAATGGAAGGGGATCTTCATTACCATTATTCTTCTATTATTTTCTATTAGGATCATTCAAAATAATTTAATTTATTTTCAACACAACGATTGAAATTGGTTGAATGTTAATATAACAACGTTAAATGGAGCCCTTTGGTTTGCAACTAGGGTTTGAAAGTCTTCCGTGATGCACTTGGCGGCCATGGATCCTTCCATGGCCACTTTCCTCCTCCTTCATTGAGTTGTTTCCTATGCTTTGGAACGATGGCGATGCCTTAGCGCGACGACCCATTGGGTAGCAGGCTTCTCCTGCTCCCCAGTGGCGGCGGCGGTGGTTTTGTGTGAAGAGGGAGCTGAACTGAGGATGGATGTCCTTGGTGTGACGACGGCGACAGCGGGCCTGTGGAACACGGCTCCAGTTCGACGTAGATTTGCTGAGGAAGCCATCCAGCCTACGACAGCGACAGTATCGTTGATAAGGTCACACTTGGGGGATTCTCTGGCCCTGGTTCGAAGGATGCGGGCGATAGACTGAGCACAGGCTCCCTTATTTGGCTTGGGCTTACCCACTGATGGCGGTGGATGTCGATAGCAGTGACTTCGGTGCGCTGCTGGCGGGCTCGTTTTTCTTTCTGTGGCGGCGGCGGATTCGTTTATGCCGAGGGGAACCTTCTCTATGACTACCGGTCGACTGTCGGGGAGAGGCTAACTTGTGGCGGAATGGGGGTTCATTGCTGAAGCCAGTGGCTCTGCCATCATTACAGGCATTTTTGGAAATTCGTTTTTATGTTTCTTTCTCTTTGCTTCTATGCTACACTTTCTTAGCTGGTTTTTTTCATTGTATTCGAGCCATTCATGGCTGTCCTGATTTAGGGTTTTAGTTTGTTGGTTTTTACTGAGGTGCCTTGGTACCTAAATTTTTTATGAAGTTGAAAAGCTACTGTTAGAAAGGGCTCGCAGAAGCCTTTCTGCATTTCAAATGTAATTTTGTACTCGCAAGATGAAATAAAATTATGTTTTTTTTTCCAGGAAAGAAAAAAAAAGATTGAAATTGGTTGTTAAATTTTCATTTCGAACATCATAAAATGAATAAAAAGCATAATTGGCCAATTATATATTACACTAATAAAATGACACATTCAGAATATAGACATTGAAATAAAACATATACATATCACTATTTATTGCCATCAATTATCTTCCTCACTTGTCATTTTAACATTTTTGTTCTGAAAAATATATTTGGATGGGTCCTATCTTAGTATGGACAATTAATCCCTATCCAACACACATGGGTAAAAAAATGCTTGGTTGCAGTGTTTTGGGAAAACATAAGCCTCCTTAGTTTCATCCCACATACTTGTAGAGTTGATACATATTAGCCCATTTGTGGTTTTCCTTGACATTACTATGGTCAAGGTATCCCACCACTTGCACTTAATAATAACACATTCAAAAGAAGAGAAGTTGTTGGCTTATAAACTGATCTAGAGGTTTCCAATGTAGACCCAAGTTCTTCGCGGTTTCAAGGAACCAAAAAAACCCCTTCTCATCGGCCCTTTCGGCAACAAACTGCGAACAGGCTGAGGTCTCACCCGAGGTGTAGCTATGGGGGCACCGTGGAATCAAGTTTCCACAGTGATGTGATGAGTTGTTCGGATAGGACTACTGCACAACGCACCATTAGACTTGCACTGCGGGCTGAGGACTGCGCGACGATAGACTGTGTCGCGGTCCTTATTTCTGCACGTGAAGATGCCTGCGCAACCAGCGCATCTACAGACTACGCGGTTCGTCTAGAATGTGAATCTCAGGATAATACAACTGACTTATACCCTTCCTCCTCCAAACTTAACCACTATGAAGACTTTACCTTAACACTTAATCCTCCATCTATTGCCTTAGATTATCTAACTTTATAACGAATGCAAGTAGATGAAACATACAATGCTGCGCACTTCCAGTGCGGTGCATCTAAAGAGTTACACACTCCAAACTCTACATACACTTACGATTATTCAATAGACTGATACTTTCACAGACTTAGAGTGCTGAGCATTCATCATTCATCCATTCACACAATACTTAACATATTATTCCCATCTTTCTCCTATGGCGAATACATATAAAAGCATTAACATAACAACTGATAAATGAGAACTCAGACATTCATTAGTAAGCAAACAGACAAGTGCAAAACGTAAAAAATAACACTACACATGATTTAATGTGGTTCACCCCTAGGCTGGAGGCTACGTCCACAAGAACTGTTGTTGTATTAGTCTTTTGGGAAGGGTACAACAGTTCTTTGTTTGCGCACTTAGCTGCAGACTCTCTTCTCTCTCTCAATAGGCCTCTGCGCACACAGCTTGTAGAGCCTTTACAAAATGTTCCTCAACATAGATTTGTCAAATCAATAACGAGAACAATACAAAATGAAGAGTCAACAACCCTTTCCCTTACAAAATATTCCTTATTTATAGATCATGCCCATATTTTATGTCTTTACAACTCAAAGGAAAAAACCCTTAGGTTTACAAAATTGTCACGGTTTTCCCTTAACTGGACTGCTGGCTTTTGGTAGCGAATATTCCATTGTGGCCACCTTCAGTGCACGCCTCACGTCGCTATCGACCTTCCTGTCGCACACATGCCAATAGGTTTCTTTCACCGAGCTGTTCTTCCTCTAACAGTCTCGTGCGACTGGTTCAGGTAGTGGTTCTTTCGTATGTGCGACCAATCGCTTTCTTCCGCTTCTGCTCCTTACCCGTCGCTTGGAACTCCTGGAGCATCTTTACCAAAAATAGACTACCGGTGGTCTAACTGGAATCTGTGCCGTATTCCGTCCAACACTCTGCTTTTCCGGATCCACGTAGACTAGACACATCGCAGCACTACCTCCTCGCAGCACTGATCTTCGCAGCTCTTCTAACGCTGCGCTGCGTGCAACTTCGCAACATCCCAAAAACTTATACAAAAAATATTCTAATTGAACTACGCTCAGCTCCGCAGTTCCAAAAATCCTTCTTGCTCAAAATGCCCCACTTGGGCCAGGCCCAACAGGCCCCTAACACTTACATGTGGTTCGTCCCTGAGCCACCTGTAGCTTCAACTTCTCCGAGCTGTTCCGCCGCTTGCGGAGCTAGCTTCGCAGCGAACTCATTGTATGTGAAAATCAACTTTTCGATTGCGTCCTTCGTGTCTTGCTCAACTTGCTTGACTATTTCCAACATATCAGGTGTTATCTCGTTGCCGATCTGGCCTTCCACCTATTCTTGATTTTCACGCAACTCCTTTAGCTTTTGCTCGATCTCCTGCGAGATCGTGTTGGCATCCTCTAGCAAGGGTTGTGATTTATCTCCCATTTCAGTCTCTTTTTCTCTTAAGGCTTGCACTTCCTTCTTCAACGCGTTGATCTCTCGGTACTTCTGAAGCCTTTCTCTTGGTTGCAGGGCTTTCACTTCTGCATCCATCTGTTCTAGTGCTGCTTGCTTATCTTTCAAAACGTTCTTTACTTGCAACAATCCTGGGTCCTCTTCAAGGGTGGTGAATGCCTTCGACACTGCATTTAACAGACTCTTGCACTTAGCCACTTCGGCAACGATACTCTCTGCTGCGGCCTTCACCTCACTTGCTCTTAACTACTGTTGACTTGGTGGGGTCTGTGGGTTGGTCTGTGCTTCCAAGGCAGCAATCTTAGCTTCATGGATGATCTCCATGTCTTGCATCTCTGTCTTAAGGCTGTTAACTAGTTCACCAATCTTAATGACAATGTCTGTGGGGTCTACTTGTACTTCAAATTCTTCTATCTCATTTGCAACCGTAGTGATCGTGGATTCTAGTCTTTTCCGATGATCATGCTCATCCCGCCGTTCCATAGCTCTCCGCGAGCTATATTCCTCCAAATGCTTATTAGCTGCTTGCAGCTCAGCCTGACCTTTTAGCGCATCAGTAGTTCTCTCATGCATTTCTTCAACAACCTGTAGATGCAAGTAGTGTAGACCTGACAGTGGTATATTCGCAAGGTCGAGCTCCACACACTCGACGTCCTTCGTGTCCAACACTATTTGCTCCAGCAATGGCAGCCTTATAGTTAATGGATCAAGGTGAACAATGCGGGACTTCACAGGCATGGTTATGGTTAGCTGCAGCTCCTTCTGTTGTGAAGTTCCTCCTGACTTCCCTTCGGACTCTGAGTCTCGCGCTAGGGGTAATATTTTGTGGACTTCTTCAATTTTCTCTGTGATCCACTGTAGCGTAGTCAGATTCATCTGCAAACTTTTCTGAATTGCTTTGTCCTGTTTCTCCTTCTTAGTCATCAGATCTTTCAGCTGCTCTGTGACCTTTGCCATGATTGTTTCATAGTCCTCATCATGGAGTATTGCGTCTGACTGGCTTTTATCAGCTTTCTGCTTCTTCCGCACTCCCTTTTTCTGTCCCGGGATCTCAGGTTCTTTCCTTTTTCCCGTCTCCTTCTCTACAGTGATAGGACATGGAATAGGTTCGTCCTCGCCGGAGTCGCTTGTGACATCTACAATTTCCACTCGAAACTCACCAGGCCATTCATTCATGATATTATCAATATCATCTTCATACATATGGTAGTTTCCTGCGAACCATTCAATGTTCCTCTTCTGGGCTTTGGCTGAAATATGAATACTACGCATGTCAACATAAAAATCAAAAGTGCAAATGTACTTACTCGTTACCTACTTTGATATCCATGGTGCGCTCAGGATGGCGTCACATAGCTGGTTATAATATTGGTAGAAAACCTTAGCTGTCACATACTGTCTCTGCGAGTTCAGATTTTCCCAAAGGTTTGAATAGCGGGCCCCTCTGCAGTCATTGGTATCGGTGATTATGCCAACATAATCCTTCGGCTCCTTCCACCCTATGAAGGTGATCGACACCATTATCCATGTGTAATGGAAGTTTTCGCCATTGAGATGTGTGTCATTTAGTTCCTCCAAGAACTCGTTCAACAGGTATTGACACCAGTTGAACTGCTCTCCCTCTGCGACCGCAGCGCCAAGCAGCACTGTGCCCGTAGGTACCTCCAGAGGCTTGGATTTTCTTAAAACCTTGTCAGCTAACAGCTGCGTGATAAACTTCATCGCTTTATCATATATGTCATCCATATGAAATCCCCTCTTTCCTTTGACAACAGTTTGAGTTTTCTTCATCTTTGCCACAACTTCTTTGTCCTTGCTTTTCCCTTGGAAAAAATGCTTTGGATCTTTACCCCTTTTACTCAACCTAGTGATGTGGTGGATAATGTCAATGGTCAGGTCGACATTGCGGTCAAGCCACAAATATCCCTGGTGAATGCGTGCCATCAGAGTTCACACCACCACGTTCAGCTCCGACGATCTGTCAAAATGTGGGAGTCTGAGCAAATTGAGCAGTCCTGACTTGACTACTCTCGATAACCAGCTTTCCACGACCAAGGTGAGGTCGTCCTTCACATCTTTCTTCCAACACATGTACTGGTTGGGCTGGAACTGTGGGAACCTTGGTTCATTGGGCTCCTCCTTCTGCATCTGAAGCATATCATAATCTTCCCACTTACATTCTGGAATTTTACCCAGCAAATTTTTATCGACGTCGACATGCTTTGATATGGGTGATAGCGGGATGTCGTATTTGGCATTCTTTTGTAACTTGAAGACCAGTGTGTCCAGTGCACGCGGTGAGATATAATTTGGGGTCATTGTCAAAGGTATCTCCTTATCAACTATCGGTGGCTTCTGCACTATCAAACCCATCTTTGGTATCTTCGTTCTCGGCCCCACTGGATCTTTGCCTTTGTCCTGCATTATTGGATCGTGTCTTAGTGATCTTTTGGACGTTTGACCCTTTTCTATGACGACGTTCTTGGCTGGGGTTCTCATTAACCCTTCAATCCCTCCGTATTGAAATACCTTCACAGTCTCCTAGACTGTGAATTCTTCTTCAATGGAAGACCTCTCAGACATCCACTGGACAACTTCTACAGAGTTTCGGACAGCTTACGGAAAACAACTTGCAAAGTAGTGTGTGCAGGAAAATTCTAAGTGTTTGGTAACGCCCGCGAGTTTGCATGCAACATTACTTATAGGCACAGCTGACCCCCTCCGTGCCCCTTAACAACTAGATAAGCATTAAATGCGGTATCCATTGGCCAAATCCGACGGATTCTTTAGTCCTTTCCTTCATAAACTCATTCAGAACGGCTATCTGTGCGTTAAATGCCCAAGCGGTCGCTAGCAAAGTACTGTATAATGACTATTTTTTCGACCAACAATGTAACGGCTATTTTTCTAGAGTGTTGCATCGAGCTGCGCGACAGGTCATCATTACTCCTGCGCAGTTACTTCGCGGTGCCTGACTTCTTGCTTATGACTGAGCATCTTTCCTTGTTCAACTTGATCTTCGCAATTGCCTTTTGGACTTCGCAACTGCGCGGTTCCTCTTTTTTTTTTTTTCGCAGTGGCACATCTTAATATTGCTGCGCGGTATATACATGTTCCTCATCATACATTGTATATAGACTCTTTTCCATTTCTAGTGCCCAATTTCAGCTGCACTTGGCACTTATAAATTTCCTTCTTTCGGATCATCACAGGTTCTGCGAAACAAGACTATCCCGATAGGGTTTTAGTCTGCTTCCATTGACTAGACCCGACAATTTATCTCCTGCTAATGTGGCTAACTGGACTACGCCACCATTAGTTACATGTAAAATAGTATATGGACCAAGCCAATGCATTTTAAACTTTCCAGGAAATTTCATGAATTTGCTATCATACAGGAGGACTAGATCACCTACCTGGAAAGACTTGTTCTTGATGTGGCGATCGTGCCATGCTTTTTCCCTTCCCTTTTGCACTTGTTGGTGAAATCCTGCGATGAAGCGATCCTCCTCCAAACCAACCAAATGTAGAAGCCTTCTTCTAGCGCATCGCAATCTTCCATTCCTGTAAACACAGCTATTCTCAAGCTGGGAACAATGTACTCCATAGGCATAATGGCTTTTTATCCATAGGCCAGCCTAAAATGTGTGTGGCCTACCAACTTCTTGCATGTGGTTCTATATGCCCATAAAATGGCGGGAATGCGCAGGTCCCAGTCATCCCTATTCACATTGCATACCTTGGTCAGCGCATTCTCCAGTACTTTATTGAATGCTTCAACATTTCCATTCACTTGCGGATGATATGGTGTACTTTGTTGATGATGAATGCATAATTCTTCTGTCAATGCCTCAATGGTTCGGTTCAAAAAGTGAGTGCCTTGATCACTCATCAAAATCTTCGGGCATCCAAACCTCATAAGGATGTCTTCAAATATGAACTGCATGGTAGTACCTGCGCTACAGTCCTTCACTGGCTTCGCTTCTGCCCATCTGGTGAGGTAATCAGTTGCAGTAATACTGTACCTCGCACCAGTTCTTTTTCTCGATGGGTTTATAGGTCCCACAAAATCAATTGCCCATTTCTCAAATGCCTGTAATGTCAACTATGGATTTAATGGCATCTCATCTCTTTGCGATGGCCTTCCTGTCCTCTGACAGACATCACAGCTTTGGAAATGCTCCTTTGCGTCTTTGTGAATCGTAGGCCACCATAGCCCTGCCCGCAATATCTTCTGCGCAGTGGCTCTTCCTGCGTAGTGACCTCCTGTTGCTCCTGAATGTGCATCAACCAATATGAACGGCTTCTCGTGCTCTAACACACACCTGTGCAGTACTTTGTCCGGTCCCAATTTGTATAACTAACCTGCGATAATGGAGAAGTCTGCTGCTCGCACTACCAACTGCTTCTTTTGCTGCGTAGTGAACTTTATGGGTGCTAACCCAGTAGTCAAAAAGTCTATGATGTCTTTATAATAATCATCCACTATTTGGATAGCAAACAACTGCGCGTTAGGAAGATTGTCTTCAAGGTTCGTAGGCTCTTCTCCTGACTCAATCCTTGACAGATGATCAGGTCCCAAGTTTAATCTGCCAGGTTTCACTATTATCTCAAAATCATACTCCTAAAAGAGTAACAACCATCTGCAAATTCACCCCCCTAACACTGGCTTGTTGACCAGGTATTTCAGAGTAGAATGGTCAGTGAACATAGAGAAGTGCGCACCTAGCAAGTAGTGCTTGAACTTCTGCAGCGTGTAGACCATAGCTAGACTTTCTCTCTCAGTGGTGGTATAATTCTTCTCTGTAAATGAGAGCTTCCTACTCGAAAATGCGATGGGATGGTCAATACCGCCCTCTCCTGGTTGTGCTAAGACAACTCCTAATGCTATACATGGTACATCAACATGAACATGGAATGGATTTTCCCAGTCTGGAAAAACTAGGATTGATGCAGTGACCATTTTCTCTTTTAAGGTGTCAAAACCTTGTTCACACTCTGCATTCCAAATGAACGACGCATATTTCTTCAGTAGCTTCTCCATTGCTGCGGTTATCTGCGCATACCCCTTTATGAACTTCCTGTAATAACCGATATGCCCCAATTTAGTGCGCAACTGCTTGACTGAGTTTGGTGTCGGCAAGTTTACAATGATTGCAATCTTCGCAGGATCAACGATCAAGCCCTGTTTGCACACAATATGTCCTAACAAAATTCCGTAAGGTACACAAAAAATACACTTCTTCAGGTTGAGTGACATTTGATGTTGTCTGCACTTCTCTAGCATCAGTCTCAAATTTGCGCAATGGTCCTTCAACAACCCGAACACTCTCCAATCATCTAAATAAGCTTCTAAACACTTATGCATGAAATGTTTGAATGTTGCGACCATAACTCTGGAAAAGATGGCAGGCACGTTCTTTAGACCAAACGACATGACTGTGTACTGGAACGACCCCCATTCGGTGGCAAAAGTGGTCTTGTGTCTATCCGTGGGATCAATTCTTATCTGATGATATCCTGAAAAACCATCAGTAAAGGAATAAGCCTCATTTCCTCCAACAATATCAAGTACCTCATCAATAAAGGGAGTAGGAAATGGGTCATGCATTGAAGCATCGTTCAGTTTTCTAAGATCCACACAAATCCTGATCTCTCCTTTTGTCTTCTTATCTTGGACAACCATAGGGCTTATCCATTCAAACTCTTTGATTGGCTCGATGATCCCTTCATCGAGCATTTTATCCAGTTCTGCCCTGACTCGTTCTTTGTATCACGGGTTCAGTCTATAGGGTCTTTGCTTAAGAGGCTTTGCGCTTGGCTTAAGAGGTATCTTCATAAATCCTAAGTCTCTCAAAATTCCCTTAATCTCTGTAAATTTTGTTGGGAACAACTCCTGCTACTCATGTAACAGGTCTATAATCTTCCCCACAGTCTAATCATCCCAGTAGTCTCCAATAGCCACGAAATTTGGCTCTTCAGTGGTGCCAATGTTCACTTTCCTCATTTTCACAGCTCCACTCATATATGGGATTTCCAGCGGAGGTCCCTCTACCTCACGTGCACCTTTTAACTCAGGTATCTTAATGTTGCGTGAGTTTTCCTCATCACTGTCTTCTTTTTCTTCAGCTTCTTTAGCTAGGTTATAACAGTCCATCGCATGTTCTACTTGTTTGGTCCATTCCTGCTAGAAGTTTGCAGGTATACTGTCAGCTCCAAACTTTTGTGGACATTCTGGCCTGAATAATCTTTCCTTGATAATCTGCAGCGCATCATTTGTGGTAGGACTCTCGTCCTCAAAACTGAAACTATTCTAGAAGTTCGCAGTCAGGGTAGGCCAATCTGTAGTCTCCCTGCGCAACTCCATGTCCAAGTACCACTTCTTTGGAATTTCTTCCTCCAGCGTGTGCACAAACAGATGCACCCATTCCGTCTTTGGTCTCTCCTTCCATGCTTGTGAACAGACCTCAATATGCTGTCTTGGATATGTTTGTCCATTATATTTATCAAATGGTAGGGTAACCTTGTCAGCAAACCTGATCTGCATCTTGATTCTACATTGATCCCATGTGGTCAATGTCTGCTTATGCACAGCCCACCATCTGGCAGGTGTCTCACGTAGTGCCATATCTAGTGCTGGTAAGCGATGTTCATCTGCAATTGCTGCAGTATAATCTTTGATAAAGGAATAAACATTAGCTAAACCATCATAAGTTGGGATTGGGCTTACCTCCTTTCCAATCTAGCGCAGCGACTTTGTAACCTGCGCGTACCTCCTCGCAGATACTTCGTGCATGCGACTTTGCCAGTTCTCTAGTCCTGCATTAGAGTCTGAGATGCAAGAGCTATCGCATCTCCAGGTGAGTGTTCCATCCGCAGTAGGATTAATATAATCTTCCTGGTTCGTAGTCATCTTGTATAGTCAGTCCAAATCTTGAGCTTTGGATTCCTCCTGAATCGACTCACTGTATCTGTCTCCATCCGCAGGGTCCAATGGTGCGATGAACTTGAGATTCTTTCCTTCAAAGATCATCTTCTTTGTCTTCAGGTTTATGATGGTGAGGTTATCGATAGCCCAGTCAATTCCCAACAGCGCAGGAAAAGGATGACTATCATCGACAATCTCGATAACCTTGAAATCTGCGTGACTCTGCACTCCATCAATGTCAACAATCACGTTGGATAACCGTCCAAAGGGTATGAATTTCTCCTGTTTGGCCATTCTCAACTGGATAGGTGACCATGATAGCTTCGGTCTCCCCATCTGCTGCCATGTCTGCTTGGTTAAGACATTTACTTCTGATCCCAGATCAAGAATGATCTCATCCATTTCATAATCTCCTATCTATGCACTGAGTCTCATTTCTCTGCCGTTCTCTTGTGTTTCTTGATGTGATGAACTGCGCTATCAGTAATTTCATTTTCGCTGCGCGGTTCATACTGGTCTACCAACTTCTGCAACTCTGCTATAGCATTTGGACTCTTCAGCAACTTCATGCAGCTCCTAAGGAACTATGCAACAGAGGTGCATGTCTCTGCTGCGGTGCTCGTTATGTCATAAGCAGCCGGCATATCTTCCATATGCGGTATTTCGCTGCGCAATGGGATTCTTGGCAACTCAGGTGCTGATTCTTTGAAGATATCCTGCGCTTCTTCAAAGGCCTCTCTATTTTTCTTCAAGTCGAAATCAGATGCTTTCCAAGCAGCTTTCCTTATCCATATTGTTTCAAGAGGAGTCTGCTTAGTGTTGAAATATCCAGAAGTTGAAGCTTCTGCTCCTCTATATCTCTCGGTCGTAGCGCCACCTCACGTCACTACGTTGATACTTGGATCCACAGGTCTCCTCTCTACTACGATCAACTGGATGTTTGGGTTCGACGCCTCTGGTCATTTTCTTTTCTGCATTTCTACCTCTAAGACTAGGCAGTCTTCAATAACATGATCAAATGATTGACAATAACTACATGTAGTGCATGGGTTGGTATAGTCCCTAGATACATGGCCTGCTTGGCCACAGTTGTAGCAGATTACTTGACCTCGGTCTCATCCCTGTGCTGGGCCGTTATTCCTTCCTCTCCCGCGGTATCCTCCGCGGCCTCTGTATGCTCCCTGATCTTGCGATGCATTTTCTTGTTTCTGCGGAGTCTCTCCTTAGACTCTGTACATTCCTCCATACATATGCTCGATATCTTTCTTTCTTTCTAGCATGAGATCATATACACAACAATTGGATTCATCATGCCCAACTGACTTACAAAAATTACAATATAGGTTTTTAGGTGTTCTTACGTATTTTTGTATCATGTGGTAGTCTTCTGGCCAATGTTCTCTAGTTCTGCAAATTTCACACGATTGCCCTTGGTTCGGATTTAATGGGTTTGGTCCACCCATGTTAAGGAAGTCTTGGAATAAAGGACAATGATCCTTAGTGTGTCCTTCCCCTTTACAGCCTGTACACCAGACTTCCTGTCTCTCTTGCTTTATTTTCTTGATATCTTGTAACTATAGTGTCAGGGTAGCTAACTGGTTCTGTATCTATGACATGCCAGTGCTAGTTTCTCCCATGGGTGAAGCTTCCAGCTTCATCGCGATCTCCAAGGCTTCTGCCTGCGAAGCCACTTTCTGCTGCATCAACGGTTGTCTGATATGGGGAAACAACGCAGATGTAAACAACTCCTTGTGCTGCTGCGGTGCTATGACGAAGCTTACTTGGTCCAACAACGTCTTAAACTTCTGGTCAAATTCCCAGACCGTTTCATTAGGTTTCTGTTTGATCCCTTTAACCTCTGTGATGCACTGTGATTCTGACTTCGGCTCTTAAATTCTGCTAAGAGTGCAACATTGATTTCTACTAGGGTTCTTTGCTGTCCCTGCGAGTATTTCATGAACCAATGCAAGGCTCTGTCTCTAAAAGTTGTGACGAGTTGTGCTTGCTTAACAGCATCGTCCTGTACTTGTTTAACACTCCAAACAGCTTCACATAGAAACCAGTGCTGATCAGGGTCTTCTAGACCCGTTCCTTTGAATATTGGCAGCTTAATGTCCTCGGTCATGCTTCTTCTAGGTGGTGGGTTGTTTTGTTGAGTAGAAAAGATAAATGGAATGGTTTAAGTGATAGGGATATTCACAATAGGGGGGTTCTGGACTGGCTGAGTTTGTGCAATGGAGGGCGCGGTGTTCCCACCCGGTGGATTCTGCGGAGTAATAGGCCGATAGGTGGAAGATAGAGGTGCAGCTTGGCTATCAGGTTCATCTTCTGAATCAATGTCTACACGGAGTCCAGGTCCACTAGCAGTCTCCTTAGGTGTATATTTATACCTTTTCCCACTTATTAGATTATGTGTCTCTTCGTCTGACTCACTAAAAATGCTATTGACCATTACAGAGTTCAAATTTTTTACTGCATTCTAAAAACACCTTTCTCAGCTAAAAGAATTTTGATGTATAGATTGAGGTTGTTTAGATACTTACCTCTGATTCCTTTGAAAAACTCTCTTTTGGCCGCACTGTAGGACTTTAGCATGTCTAGAGCGAACTGCGTCACAAAACTTTGTAGTGTACTGTCGACCCAGAAGTCGACTGCTCATAAGAATGGACTATCTAGTGCTTTGAGTCTTTCAATCAGCTGTGGTGTCCACTCGGTCGGTACGCTTCGCGGGATACAGTTTCTGTGTTCTACGAGCCTTGACAACCACTCGTGTAGCTTGTTCCCAAAAGACGCCCAGAAGACTTCGTGAATGTCTTTCCATAGGTATTTATTCAACCACTCAATGTCAGAGAGATGTGGGTGTCTGTTTTCTTTCCTTGCGAAGTCTCTCTTTGTCTTATCACACCAAGCCCAGATTTCTTTCTTGTCTGGATACCAAAAGTCGACGACCAGCTCAACTTCTTCTACTTCGCACATCACGACTTCAACTCATCACGGATTCTTAGCGCGACAATGGAACCATTTGTTGGCTTATAAATTGATCTAGAGGTTTCCAATGTAGACCCAGGTTCTTCATAGTTTCAAGGAACCAACAAAATCCCTTCTCACCGGCCCTTTCGGCAACAGCTTGCGAACAGGCTGAGGTATCACTCGAGGTGTAGCTATGGGGGCACTACGGAATCATGTTTCCATAGTGATGTGATGAGTTGTTCGGACATGACTATTGCGCAACACACTATTAGACTTGCGCTGCGGGCTAAGGACTGCGTGACTATAGACTGCGTTGCGGTCCTTACTTCTACACGCGAAGATGCCTGCGCAACCAACGCATCTACAGACTGCGCGGTTAGTCTAGAATGTGATTCTGAGGATAACACAACTGACTTATACGCTTCCTCCTCCAAACTTAACCACTATGAATACTTTACCTTAACACTTAATCCTCCATCTATTGCCTTAGATTATCTAACTTTATAACAAATGCAAGTAGACGAAACATACAATGCTGCGCACTTCCAGTGCTGTGTATCTAAAGAGTTACACACTCCAAACTCTACATACACTTACGATTATTCAATAGATCGATACTTTCGCAGACTTAGAGTGCTGAGCATTCATCATTCATCCATTCACACAATACTTAACATATTATTCCCATCTTTCTCCTATGGTGAATACATATAAAAGCATTAACATAACAGCTGATAAATGAGAACTCAGACATTCATTCGTAAGCAAACAGACAAGTGCAAAACGTAAACAATCACACTACACAGGATTTAACGTGGTTCACCCCCAGGATGGAGGCTGCGTCCACAAGAACTGTTGTTGTATTAGTCTTTTGGGAAGGGTACAACAGTTCTTTGTCTGCACACTCAGTTGCATACTCTCTTCTCTCTCTCAATAGGCCTCTGCGCACACAGCTTGCAGAGCCTTTACAAAATGTTCCTCAACAGAGATTTGTCAAATCAATAACGAGAACAATACAAAATGAAGAGTCAACAACCCTTTCCCTTACAAAATATGCCTTATTTATAAGTCATGCCCGTAGGTCATGTCTTTACAACTCGAAGGCAAAAACCCTTAGGTTTACAAAACTATCACGGTTTTCCCTTAACCGGACTGCTGGCTTCTGGTAGCGAATATTCCATCGTGGCCGCCTTCAGTGCATGCCTCACATCGCTATCGACCTTCCTGTCGCACGCATGCCAACAGGTCGCTTTCACCGAGTCGTTCTCCCTCTAACGGTCTCGTGCGACTGGTTCAGGTAGTGGTTCTTTTGCATGTATGACTAGTCGCTTTCTTCCACTTCTGCTCCTTACCCGTCGCCTGGCACTCCTGGAGCATCTTTACCAAAAATAGACTATCAACGGTCTAAACAAAATCTGTGCCGTCTTCCGTCCAACACTCTGCTTTGTTGGATCCACGTAGACTGGACACATCGCAGCATTGCCTCCTCGTAGCACTGATCTTCGCAGCTCTTCCGACGCTGCGCTGCGCGCAACTTCGCAACATCCCAAAAAATTATACAAAAATATTCCAACTTAACTGCGCTCAGCTCCTCAGTTCCAGAAGTCCTTCTTGCTCAAAATGCCCCACTTGGGCAAGGCCCAACAGAAGTCCACTTGCATGATCTCTTTTATTTTTTCAACATAACCTCTATTCCCCTTTATTATGTTTTGATTGGGTTGGCTAGCATGATTATATTAGTTGAACTTGACATTCACTCCATAGTCGAGTGTGACATGTTCATCAACATCTTCAATGAGAAAATTATGTCCATATCCTTAGATAGATGAGAATAAATGCACCTATAAAAATGTGAACAAATGACAGTGTCACATGTATAATAACCCATGCATTAATACAAACATATAGATGCTATAATCCAAATGTTCATTATAAAGTTAAAAATGTACATGTAGAGATTATTACAGAGTTGTTGCACTCGATCCCTGTGTTTATTGCATCCACTTCACCAGACGGGTAATGATTGGACGCAATATATTTGTCTCTGATAAGGTCATCTACCCAATTATTGGGATAGATCATTTGCACATTTTCTTTTAAATGATCAAGTTAAGACATGCTTCTACTACTTAAACACCTAAATTCTTTTATATCACTATCCCATTTCATTCTATTCTCTTCGTACAATGTGACTCATGGTTCTGTTTCATTTGTATTGTAAAGAATGAATTTATTGATGGCATCAATTTCTATATTTGTTGATTTATTCATGAAACAAAAGCTAATAGTAGTATGATATTAAATATATATTAACAAGTTCATTGCACATAATTATTCTGTAGGAAATTGACAAAGGAGAATTAACTTACTCTTTATTGTGTTCCTTTTCCATGCATTTGGAGTGGCTCCTCTTCCCATTTGTCCTCATTTTGTTGGTTATTCCAAACCATTGTGAATGATGTGTCATTGATTTTATTGATGTACTCATAGAATGAATCCTATTATGTACCCCTCCACCATATACCCTCAGGTTTTTCCCCTTTGTTGAAACAACCCCTTCAATTTTTCCATGTACCTATCTAAAAGGAATATACAATGACATGAGACCACTTTGGCTAATTTAATTTCATCAACTAGGTGAATTAGAAGATGAATATGCAAGTCCATGAAACTCATGGGAAATTCCTTCTCAAACATACAAACAATCTCAGCTATATCTTGATGCCACCATGAAATGCTAGCCATATGAATTTCCTTTGATGTGATTCAACATAAAAATGCATATAATTTAGATATGATGCACCACATATCCTAGAGGAAGTCATGGTTCACACATAGGTTCTTGAGAAAAAGATAATAACACTAAAAAAAAACATACAAAATTAATTGCCATAAAAATGTTAGTGCATAGTATATTATATTCTACACTGAAAGAAGAAAAAAATGTATTCGACAAACATACCTCTAGAAGGTTCAGATGGCCATGTGATTTCAACACCAACAAATGTTATTTTATAGTGAAGCATCATCATTTATTCAACCCCTATAAAGGATGAACCTTCACACCCAATATAACTTGCTTTAGTAGAAAAAAGATCATCTTTTTTCAAAATCCATGGAACCACTTTCTTTAAGAGACAAAGAAGGACCATCCTCTCCTCTACTTTCTTTTCTTGGACAATGTTTCTTTTTAGTATTTGAAGAAATAAAATATCTCCTAACACCTAATGTGTCACCTTTTTTCGATGATATGCCTCCATATAGAAGATGAAAGATTTTTAAATATATGCATGGGATCTAGTAAGTGGAAATCTTAAGATGCTCCCAATAAAGAAGCCCATAAAATATAAATTTCCTTTTCATCCCCATGGGAATTTTGCCAATATAGGTATACTAAAAAAATCTAGGATCATCAAACAATTCTACAATTTGCTTCTCCTTCTTTGTGTCATATGCCCTAAGCTAGTCAATTAGTGTCATTATTTTTTTAGGCCACTGGGTTCTCACTAGTTTTGAAAGAAGATGTTATTATTTTATAAGATGGTATTATAGGAGGAATACCTTTGAGTAGTTGTACATCATATTTTGTGGTGGTTGGACCACCTAGCCTTTATAAAATGTATACAACATTTACATTCATGCCATATCATCTTGTAACAAGACCTATGATATTATTGTATACATATCACATTAGTGTTAAAGAAGAAAATTGCACCAAGTTAACAATGCAAAATAATGTTACAAATATAAATGAATCGATCATCATGCTTACCAGAGAAAACTCCTAATCCTAGATAATCATGTGTAGTTTGCACACATATTCCATACAATGTAAAATACCTCTCCATTGGTATGAGTCTTGATACATCGTATAGAACTATCCCTTACCATAATATTTTAAATTCATTGATCAATAGTTGCAGGTAAACATTCATATTCTTAACTTGTCTTCTACTAGGGACTATAAGAGTCAACATAAGATGTTCATTCTTCATGGAAAACCATGGGTGGATATTTTTCTTGATCACAACTACTAACCAACTAGAATAGTTGATGTTTTGGAGGGAATACATGTTAACATCATCCACGCCTATGCCTAATCAAAGGCTCTATGTTTCATCTTTGAATTTATTGGGCCATGTATCCTCTATATGATTTATGGCTATTGAATCTATTGGGACTTGCATAA
Organism: Larix kaempferi; assembly: GCA_027924585.1. Taxonomy (NCBI): domain Eukaryota; kingdom Viridiplantae; phylum Streptophyta; class Pinopsida; order Pinales; family Pinaceae; genus Larix; species Larix kaempferi. The sequence continues at coordinate 12,976,993 of BSBM01000406.1, read as the reverse complement.
CTCCTAGCTCACTTCTGTGTGAAACATGCCACCCTTACAACACAGCTAATTCTTTGCAATGAAATATCCTTTGAATCCTTGGGATTATTAGCATGTGCCTCAATATCTTATGAGGAGGAGCATGTGCTTTAATCCTATTTTTTTATTTCTAGTACTTGTCATGTCCACATTTTGTATACATTTCTTTGTATACATATTCACGTCTATATAGAATACAATAATATCTACTCAACCTTTTGAACATTGTTGTGCTTCTACGTAGTTGTCGGGAAATACATTATCACTCAATAGTACCTTATCTTTGAGTAACCTACAAATAATGTGCAATAGAAATGTACATTATCATTAAGCATGCATAAAATTGATCATTTACAATGTTGATTGTGCAACAAGATTCCTCAAAATATAGGGGAATTAATGGTTGATTACCTCAAAAGTGTTGATAAACATGAATCTAGCATACCAATCATTGCTTTCAAGTTGTACAATAGCATTGTTGTCCCTAGTTAGGTAGAATTTAACTCATGTCCAAAGAGAGGGGTGGTGGAAGTAGATTTCAGGATTTCAAAGAATTTATCAATGATATAAGCATCATCCACTAGATCATATTATTGGAATGCATATAACAACATTCCCTCCATGACATTCATATCCCATAAGAAACCATCCATACCAACCTTTATTTCATTGCCAACATGTGAAGAACTAAGACTATAGACAAATTATGACTAAGTGACTCAAGGTGTAGTGGGAATTGAATAGGTGGTTGATTCAACTATGATTGGTATGCTTCCTCTCTAAGCTATGTTCTTTTATTATTTTTCTCTCGATTTGGAATTATAGTAGGGTGGAATGAATATTGTGGACCAATTACTCATTGTCAGAATTTTGAGTGCAAAAATATTGAATATTACATCGATGATATTAGTAAACAAAATGCTTTTAGTATGTTCAAACATTAAATACTAAACAATTATTATAAGTATATAATTATTTTCCAATAGTACAAGTGCAACCAACCACTTTATAAAAAAAATAAAATGAAATTAAGGAATATGTTTACATTAATTCCATTAAAAAAATACAATTACTCAATGATCTTTTTCTTATGCTCCAAGGGGATCTAAAGGTATTCCCAATATATAAGCCATTGTTGACGAGTAGTTGGTGATCTACAAAAATTATAGTTTATCAACAACTCATCACTAGGAGACAAACTACGTATTGCATGCACAACAACAAATGTGGACATTAACTTTTTTTATATAGAACTTATTGTCATTTGAGTGCTACTAAAATGAAGAATTTGCACTATTAATGAGCACCTACAACTATTTATGAGCATTGTAATGTTCTCTTGAGTGTGTGTATGACCATCAATATATACCATATTCTTCCTATTAATGTTTTCGAAAGAATAACCATTCATACATATACTATACATGGAAACTCTATTTTTATAGTTAACATTATTCAAGTAACTAGAGAGACGATAAACAAAACCAAAAAATTGCGTAAGTGTTATTGATTGCTTTGGAGGAATGAATACATGTGAAAGATAAACAACCCAATATTTACAACATTTGTTTTAGACTTGGCAATCATAAGTATGAGCATAAAAAGAGAATTTTTGGTCGCAATCAGAAATACAAAAAGAATATGTCTAAGCCATATGGTTATAAAAGTCTTTGTATTTACTTTGTAGATGTTTGGGAAGATAAAAGTCACCTCAACCCTCCAAAAAAATGACCTTGTTGTGCACTTGGACATTTTTTCTGTCAGCTCATATAATTTTTTGGATTTCTTATTAGAGATGTTTTGGGTGGTATTGATATCATTATTTGGCTCGCTAGAACTTTTGGTTGAATCAATATAATGAGACAAGTTGGTTAATTTAAGATGAAACATAACTGTTTTGGATTCCAACTTTTCAAAAAAGGATCATATTGAAGTGTTCCTATGTGTCTTTCCTATATCATATATTGGATTTTTAACCTCAGTGGGAGGTATTAAACCATCAACATTGGGTAGTCTATCATTAATATAATGGGATAGTCTGGCACATAGAAGGTTCTCCTTCAATTCTTTACATTTTGAACAACTAAATACTATTGGGGTGTCATAAACTTGAGATCCAACTGATGGTGAAGTACCATTGACCCAAGATGGTGGCTAGAAGATGGCAAGTTACAATTGGTGGAGTAAAGTGGTTCTCTATTTTTTGTCTACTATTTGCTTGCATTGTCTTTCTCCCAATAAGAGATTGCAACCTTTTTCAATTGGTGGAATATCTTATACATATGAAATCGATCCTAAGTCATGATCCTACAAAATTCAATGCATACACATGTATAAATAATATAAATTCAATTAGATAATCAAAATATAAGTAAAATTTAAACTTATTGCAAATGGAAAGGGAGAACTTGATGAACTTTCAACAATATGAAATGAGTAATTAACCATTTGATAGTATAACTTTCACTCCTTGAATTTGAGTCCATTTTTAACTAGTAAGTTTAAGTAGAATTTGTGTCCTATGGAGTGTTGTCACTTATGTATCTAGACTCTCAAAAGAAAGTTTCAGATGTATGTAACATTTTAACTTCAAATAAACATTCAAAGGGATTTTCAATGTAAATAATACATTTATTACATATTACTGTATTGATGCCTAAATGTCAATTGCACTAGTGTGCTAAAAACATACACAACCACTTCCAAAAAAAAGTGCAATTTTTTAACAACCTATGCTTACATTTGTATTTTGTTATGTTATATTAATGAGATGCATTTTTACATACTAAATGAATGGGTTTGATTTACACTTTTAGGTGCACAAAAAAAAAAAATGGCATCCATGTTTATTGAGTTTATAATAGGAACCCTAATTACTATTTCATTCTTTCACCAAAAGTTTGAGAGGAGACTTGTGCAAAAGAGATTTACCATAAAAGTCTTTGGAGTACCAATATTTTATGAAGAGCCCAATTTGTAAGGAATTGCTATTCATCTCAATTTTTCCCCTATTTGTTTAATTTTTTTTTTGTTTTTAATATTTATAGTGATATTTGAAGAAAATACAAAGTTTTCATAGTTACCGGTATGAGTTCTTAGTGCATATGGACTTTAAGCTAGTTCTAGAAGACATGCTCAACAAATATGTGTTAATGTTTCCTGTTTGTTTAGAACAAAATAGATACAACAATTTCTTATATTTGGCTGTAATCCACCTAGTGTAGTTCAACTTGTTACTCTTAGCTTTAACTAAACAATAGTTCAGAAGCAGTAGTTAAGAAGGAAGCTGTAGTGAAACTTAAATGAGACTTATAATTAGCTGTATTTCCATTCTTGCAATCTCTCTAACTCCTATGTAGTTAGTAGCTTTCCGTTCTTATAACAACGACTATGCTTTAATTAAAAAGCTCTCTCTATTTGAATTTACGAACTAAAGGCAGATCCGAGAATGGACTAACTCTAGTCTTAGTCCCATGCCTTAAGGTAAGTAATGCTGGAAAACTCTAGTCTTAGTCCCATGCCTTGTCCCATGCCTTAAGGTAAGTAATGCTGGAAAACTTAGTTTTCTTGTTTCTTCCATTCTAGTTCATCATGTGGCTACAAAATTTTGTATTAGAATTTTACCTTATCTACTATTTCACAACGAGACTTTTTCTTTCTAGTTATTGAATGTTTAATGGATTTGTATGTTTATATATCAAGCATTGGGAATTTATTACAATGGGACCCCTTATTCCATTGGATCAACAAACCTATCCCTATCAATTATTTGAAAAAATATTTCATGGTAATCGATGCATATAGTAAAGTATACCACATTGTTGCTCTTTTTTAGAAAGTGCATTCTTTTAGATGTAGTTAATTTAAAAAACGTTTAAGTATGTATCAGTTTGTATACATATGTATGGCACATCGAGTGTTTATACCTATGTATGACACATGAGTGTTTATACCTATGTAAAAGATATTTCATAGTTTCTATATTTTATGATGCTTGGAATTTATTGATATAAGATGTTTGATAGAAGTTAAGGGAAAACACTTGTTGCAATGAGTATGATAGAAGAACATCCGAAAAAGAGAGCAAGCTAAGTTCTTTGAAATATTAATATATAGTTAATATATTTGAATTATTTATACGTTTAAATAATATGTGCTATATAGAGAAAGACTTTGAAGAAATTTGATAAGATTGTTGCAATTTAAGTACAAAAGAGTGTAATACCTTGATGGAAGCATCACAAATAGATGAATTTGATGAATCAAAAGGTAATCAACATGAATTTTATCTTTGAATTTTTAATACTAATGTACTTACTAAGAATAGTCACTAGCATGTTTCAAACACTCTATTTCACATTTGTTGAATGTTGTATACATACTGACATTAAGCCTTAAGGGAATGCCATGCTAAGAAGATAAAGATTATAAAAATTCCAAAGGAGGAATGAAATGATATTTGAAACATGTCAATAGGGATGTCTTAAAAAGTGTACAAGGACATGGTCAAAGAAATGAACAAAATTGGATCATAGGAGGATCCATATGAACCCATTTAGCACATAAGGTACCATGACAAGGAATAATTGCAAAATTTGTGAGTTATGCATGGGTTTTGTGTATATGTTGCATTATCAAAAGTTAATTGTGCAATTTGTAAGTAGCTATGTTATTTTACTTCTCTCATTTTATAATAATGGAACAACGAGAAACATTTATAATAATTGTATCAATACATTATCATGTTGCATTAAACTTGCAAGAAACAAAGTACGACGTGGAGAGTATAAAAGAGGTTTTAAGATACAATACAATAAGAATGTGTATTGCTTATGAATCACTTCTTGCTATGGTATGATTTTTTATTTATACAATCATGTATATTATATTATAAAATATAGATAAATTCATTACACTTTATTTCTATGTTTGTAAATGGAAAATGAAGAAGAGGGACGAAATCAAGACAATCAACAAAACATTCAGTCAATGAACACAAGTACAATATCACCTATAAGTAAAGAAGAAATGATGCATGTAAGTAGCTTGAGCAATGACAACAATTGGAGTTAAGAATGATGATCAATATAATTGGATGTTCTTGCAAGTTGTATGTTTTGAAATGTTCCCTTTTTTGTGAAAACCAAACATTTGTTTAACGTATTTGACATATTGTCCCAATTACATGGCCAAGGTTACAAATAAGTGTAACAATTACATATTAACGTTTTAATTATTGTGGATCTTTATGTTGTTCCGTTTTGCATGACGAAGAGTCTCTTATTCATATATAATAAAATGAGAACTTCTTATCCTATTGAATTGTCTAATAGTGTAAAATGATACATTCCTGATTAAATATATATGTGTGATTAAATATTAGAATGAAAAAATGTGTAATAAGATAGTTAGTATAACTCAGCCCCAAGAGGTAGCTCAATCGGTCGAGCACCCGTAGTTAGGCCTCCCAGCAGGTGAGGTCGCGGGATCCATTCTCCTCGACACTCTTGGGGTTAGGTACGCAAAATGTGCCGAAGGTGTGAGGTCCCTTCGGGTGGATCCGCCAGCTATTATTCCGTGGATGTAGCGATGCCGGCCAGTGGGACCGGTACGTGAACCACATTGAAAAAAAAAAGATAGTATAACTCATTAATATGATTATTATATCGAAACCCAATAATTACAAATAACATATCAATATTATTTATAAAATTATTTGACTTTTTATGATTAATTGATTTTTTAAGAATGATTAAAATATAGACATATTAGTGCATTGTATTTTTTTGAACTCATTGAATGGTGTGGAACATACCTATCATTACTCCAATGCTATTTATGTTGTAAGAAACTACACATCGATATTTTTTATTGGATAAACTGCATTGATGCTTCTAATTGTTATCAACGCATTGGTATCATGATGCTCAAGTAAGAATCAACAATGGTGTGATTATGTATGTTAAGCACACCAAATTCCACAAAAACAGGTAATCCAATGGTCATTATCATTACCATTAAATTTATAGGACACTACAATGCAGATTGTAATGTAAGCATCTGTGAATAATTGTGAATGGTTGACATTGGTGTGTCACATTTAAATTGTATGCATTGGTGTCTTATGTTTACAATGCATCGATGCATTCATGTGATATGTGCCCACCAATAAAAAAACCTTTGTTATAATCTCTGGCTTCCTAGGTTTTTTAAGTTATAATGAACATCTGTTATGACCTTTTACAAACCCTTCATTACCAATGGTGAAGCTTTTAACATATATATATTTTTTATGATTTTTCTCTATATTATAACATTAAAATCCTTTTCAAAACCTCCTCTAGAAAGTGTTTTCCTTATAGTGTGACGAAATAAATCATGGTTTGAAAAATGGTGATCCCTCTTCTCATTAATTAAATTAAACTCAAGATATACAGTAGTAGTTGGGAAGTGAAACATGTCTAGGCATTAAATTAAGCTATGCATACTTTACTATTTAATGCATTGGTCATGATTCTTAAGGAGAATTAAGGAAGCCTAAGGAAAGGGCATGAGAATGAATACCAAGGGGGCATTCTCTCATAGATTTATATCATGGAGACGTGAGAAGATACTTGATCCATATATATATATATATATATATATATAGATATATATATATCGGTGGCCACCCACCTATTCAAATGGATCAAAACAATATTTCTAGTTTGGAAAATTTTCGAGTTAGAGGATTGCTGTAGATGGATATCGGTGGCCACCCACCTATTCCACAAGTTTAATATAGTTTTTCCAGTTTGGAATTTTTTTAATGAATTTTCATGTCCAAAACTTCCAAGGCCGCTTTAAGGCCCTAAATGGCGTTTTTTGGTGTCGCAACAATCAATTGATATCTAAAGATAATATTGGACAGGTGAAATGTGTAATTCTCAGCTAGAACTCTCCAACGGGCCACCGAACACCCTAAACAGAGATCTTATGAAAAATTTATGCCCCTGATAAGTTGACACCTCAACTAACCACCTCATGACCCACAAACATTTTTACGGATCATTTCCTAGGGTTAGGTTTTTGGATGTTAGGGTTTTCTCCCTCATGCTTATGATAAAAAGGCCCTTCAACCTCCTTTTGTAATCATCTTGTGATGAATGAGAGTAGCTTCCACATATCTTCTTAGAGGTAAAGATACCACCATTCTAGTTGCTTTATTTTGTATCATGTTCTATTTTATTAAGTTAATAGAATTTGAGTTTACTATATCACTGTGTAAACTGCATTATATCTATGTATGTGGTTCTATATATGCTCTTTCATTTCGTTCTCACATAAATATGGATCAATGGTATCAGGGCAATTTTCTCTCCATTGTCTGTCAGTGCATGTCCTCAATGAGATATAGATATCGATATTTGGGTCTTGAACTAGTCGAGGTTGGGGAAAACCACCCTCGTCAGCCCAAATAACCTCCCATGGTCGAGTAAAGTTGCTGCTCGAGGAAGCCCTCGCATGAAACTATTTCTCGAGGAATCCCTTGCATGAAATAGGAATGAGATGATACAAAATTTCACCCAAATCCTTCGACGAATGCCAACAACAATAGAGGGATCATCAAGTAGTCACTTTGGAGGAGCCACACCCTTCATGGAACAAGTTAACTTTGATATTCCTTTATTTGAAGGCTATATTGATGCTAATTCCCTAGATAAATGGTTTAGTATGCTAGAAGGGTATTTCTTTGTCCATAATTTATTTGATAGGGAAAATATCACCTTTGCGCTCCTTAAGGATGTCCCCCATGTTAAAAATTGGTGGGAAAATTATTGTGAGCAAACCTTAACAGAGGAGTCTGAAATGTTTGAGGTCAATCCCACTTGGGCCTCTTTTATAGATGCCATTACATAACAATATTACCCCGTGGGAAACTATGAATACCAGTACATGAGATGGACCACACTGCATTAGGACAGGGACCAAACAGTGCTAGAGTACACCAAGAAATTTCCTACCTTGTGCACAAAGTTGGGTATCAAAGACTCCGAGCGGCACCTGGTTTTGAAATATTGTAGTGGCCTACATCAGTGCATTCCAATAGAGATGGAATTCATGGACATCTCTTCACTAGGAGCCACTTATCAGTATGCTATCAAAATTGAGCAAAATTTTTAGTAAAAGAACAAGTGATAATTTGGACCTGCGAATCCGTCGCACAAGCTAGTGAAGGGAATCAATGGATTGTAGAACAAAGGACAAGGTAAGAAAAACCATTCCCAAGACAACCAGTCCCAAACATAAGAAAATAAGGGTAATGGAAAAATAAAGAAGGACATCGAGAATTGGTGTGAGTTCCACAAAATCTCTTGGCACAACACTGATGAATGTTGCTCAAAGAAATTATTGGTGTTGGAGATCAAATATTCAAAATCAGATCTTGGTACCAATTCTGATTCAGAACCCAACATCACAGTTGTCGACATAGGGAAACATATCTTTGATGTAGAACCTAGTGTCACTATCACTACTACATATATTTAGCCAGAGGAAATATAAGTGTTAGAGGTAGAAGAGTGCCTCTTGCACTCACATATGTGGGTGAAGGGAACCCCTCTACATTTTGTTGTTGACAATGGTATCCAAAAGAACCTGATCTCAGAAGAAGTCATCAAGATACTGGAGCTACCCGTAAAACACCACACCCACAACCATCACACAACCATATACCATCAGTTGACTAAGCCAAGGATGAGGTATCCATGCTATCCATCAATGCCATCTACCATACAACATCAAGCCTTTCAAATATGAGGTACTGTATTATGTGGCCCCACTTGAATTCCGTGATGTTCTTTTAGGGAAGCCATATATGTCGAAGCATCATGTTGTGTATGAGAGATGGCCTTGTAGTGTCATTGTCACTTTGGGAGGACAAATATATCAAATACTAGAGACAGTTGCACCTATCATGGTCTCTTTAACCTCAATCAAGAAGTGCAAGAATATAATCTCCCACACTGGAAAATTTTCCCTCTTCACAATTTCTTCTAAAGGTGAACACCAGATCACAAAGACCTTCACAACATCTGCACAAGATCCATCTACTTTGCAGAAACAAGAAGAATGTAAATGCATTGTCGCCTCACCTATCTAGGTACCTCTATAGTTCAAGGACACACATTCAAGGTGCTCCTCTAGAAGGAAGTCATCCACACCGATTCAGACCAAGGATAATAAGGTAACCAAAATTGTTGAACAAGTCAAGCATCCATCAACTACAAATCTATCAGGTTGCCAAAGCAAGGTAGCTTATTCACATTAAAAAATGTCTCATCAAGAGCTCAAATCAACACATAGTTCGCCATATGACGAGGGATTTGATGCAATAGATACCATTGCTTCTAAATGGGGGAGGACTAATCTAGATTGATATCGGTGGCCACCCACCTATTATACTGGCTCAAAATAATATTTCCACTTTGGCAAATTTTCAGGCCAGAGGGCTTCTCCAGATGGATATCGGTGGCCACCCACCTATTCCACAAGTTCATGATAGTTTTTCCAGTTTGGAAGTTTTTATGTATTTTCGTGTCCAAAACTTTTGGGACATTTTGAGGCCCTAAACAATGTTTTTTGGCGATGCAGAAGTTCAATTGTATTCTAAAGGTAGGTTTGGATGGGTGAAATGTGTACTTCTCAACTAGACCTTTCCAATTGGATATTGAATTCCCTAAAAGGATATCGTATGCAAAAGTTATGCCCTCGAGAAGTTGACATCTCAACTAACCACCTCGAGAATTGCAAATATTTTTATGGATCATATCCTAGATTTAGATTTTTGGATGTTAGGGTTTTTCCCATCATGCTTATGATAAAAAGTCCCTTCGAACTTCTTTTGTAATCATCTTAGTAGCCACCACATCTCTTCTCACAGATAAAGCTACCACTATTCTAGTTGCTTTATTTTACAATTTGTAGAATTTTATTCAATTAATACAATTTGAGTTTACTGTATCACTGTGTTTCCTACATTATATCTGTGTATGCGGTTCTATATATGCTCTTTCATTTCTCACATAAATCCGGATCAATAGTGAGAAGAGAATACGAGAGAAGATATTGTAGAGGAGGAGAAGGTGTCGACTAGAGGTAGTAAATTTGCAAAGAACATAATTCTAGTGCAATATCCCACAAGGTAGAATTGTAATAGGGAAGAGAAAGAAGAAGAAACCATTTCCAACTAGAGTTAATGGGTAGAATTGTGCAGGGCATAAGAATAAGTCTAGGATACTTAGAATTAAAAGGAAAATTGATTCCAACAATTTTGTTGTTGGGTAGAATCATGGAAACAAGAAAAAAGAAGAGAAACCATGAAGTTCTAGTTAGTGTAACGGACAAAACTATGAGGACAAGAGAAGAAGAGCCTAATACTCTTGGGAATTGAAACCATAGTTTAAGAGGAGTATATAGCTCTTGTGTACAACCAAAACTAGAACTAATATGAGGAAGTCAAAGCTAAAAAATCCTAAGGTAACTAATAATCTTGTTGTTTGACAATATTTGAAGCATGGAAAACTGAGGCTTGTTGAATTTTGTGTTGTAAGCCCAAGCTAACACTAATGCTTGTGAGAATTGCGTGAGAAAAGGGTTTGGGCATATTTTATTTATTGTAATAGTAAAAGTTCTTAGAGGTTGCATGCATGTAAATTTAATTTCCCTATTAAGAGAAATAAACAATGCTTATCTACTTTCCTCCCATGTGTGCATGTGTGTGTTTTCATTGTTTTCATCAGATTTTGTGTCTATTTGTTGTTTAGTAAGCAATGGGTGTGTGGTGGTGTTGATTCCTTATAGTGTTCAACTTTTCCCGACATCATCCATGTTGATGTCATAGTGCCTTTGTCACAACTTACTCTATTACAATCATACATGAGCATGTCGATGTCGTAGTGCCTTTGTCACAACTTTCTCTATTACAATCATACATGAGCAAATAATGTTGATGTAATTGTAACTTCGGAATGTATTTCACCTATGTATATTGTACTCCTATGGAGATGGTATTATTCCTCTATACGGAAGTGTCGTCATTTGTATTGACAAGTTTCGCAAGTGTTGTAACTTGCAAGTGATGGGTTATTAGACCACCAAGTGTGGGGTCGGCCCTGATTAGTATTACCATGGGTTATTAGACTAAGTTAAACAAGTCGGCCCTGCTAGTTTATTAACCAGGTCAGGTCATGTATAAATAGAGTGCGGGAGGCACTCTATTTGATCACTTCATTATTCACTTCTACACTCATCAGAAAGTGGTGCACAAGTGAGGAAGGAGGAGTAGCTGCTAGGAGGACTATCTCTTGTACTTTGGTTGTATCATTGCTCTTTCTATCTCTGAGGAAGTTGTGGAGTTTTTCACCTTTATGGTTTTCCCCAGTGAAACTGTGTGTGTCTATTGTCTCATGTGATTGCTTGGTGTGATTGATATGCATTGCTATGCTTGATATGCTGTACATGTTATTCTCTTAGTAAAGATACTAGAGTATGTTGAATTAATGCTAAAAAATTAACACATAATAGTCAAGGTAAGTTGTAGTTATATTAATTAAACACTTAACCAAATATGGACCAATTTCTCTTATAATTTTCACGAGTAACATTAGTGGTTCATCAACTTTAAAAATACAACATTGGATGTTAACAATGTAGAACCATTTTAATCCCTTGATCTATTGATCATCAAGAGAGATGAAAGGAATTCACACACACACACACACACACACTCTATAAGGAAAACCGTGCTAAAAAACCCCTTAGCACTTTCTAGTGTTAATTACCATGCTTGTCTTGTCCTCTTAAGGGAACATCAAATGGAGCATCTCATTACCTCCCATGAAAAGACGTGTTTTTAAAAGTAAAGCCCACTCAAGTTCTACCAGGGTTATTCTCCATGTGGCATGAACATTGTAGTTAGTAGGAGACACGCTAGTAGTTACATTGAATGGTGTTGAGATTGATTGGTTTACTTATTATTTTGACACATAACAGTACTTCTTGTTTGTGTACGAAAATTCGAAACAAATTAGTTGATGTAGGTGTAATACAATACAAATTATTAGTGGACAATTAAATTTTGAAAACCAATTAAAACAAAACAAATTTTGATTATTTAAACACTATAAAATAGAAATACTATTCAATTTCATACTTTCTTATTAAAATAACTATTAATAAGTAGTTGTTGCCTCTCACACTTCCATATCCGAAGTTGTTGAGATTTTATATTTTTGTTTTTTAAATATATGTTAAATTTTATTATATAAATGTCTATACATATTTATAGTATATTTGTTAATATTTGATTAAAAATATTATATATAAGCAAGCTACTTCCATATTTTTTTCTTACTAGATATTTTCATGATATCTAATATTCGACTTGAGTTATGCTACTATGTTTTGACAAGTTTTAAGTGGGTAAGAATTTTCTTCTTACTTCAGATTATTTAATTTCCTAGGAAAAGAAACTTAGCAATCGAGTCATTTTTTCCATATCAAATAGTATTTGTACTCAAATTATGCTACTATGTTTTGACATGTTCTTAAGTGGGTAAAAATTGAATTTTCTACTTATATGAAATTATTTAATTTCTTGGAAAGGAAATTTAGCATATTTAATTTCTTGGAAAGGAAATTTAGCAATCTAGTCAGACCATATTTGGTCAATCTATTTGGACCATATTTGGTCAATCTATTTGACTATGTATAGAAACCAGCAATCTAGTCAGGACCATATTTTGTCAATCTATTTGAGGTGCAAACCCCTTTTTAGAATGGAAATGCTGAGGAAGTGCCATTCTAAATATTTTTAATCTAATTTAAGCATGGAAAGAGTTACAGATCTCTCCCCTACTGTGCTGTAGAATGCGCACAAAAATATAAACACACAGAAATATAACCGTCCTATTTTAGTATTCTTTTAAAAATCTTTTGGAAACGGCTCCTGCTTTAATACCATCATATGGCCATTTTTAGATGCATACCAAATTATGAACATCAAGAATGTGGCAAGGAAGTAATAAGTTCACTCATTCAAACGCTATTTTGGTCCATCGTAACTCAGGTTCATGCTGTCCAGAGAGTTTATTTAAGCAAAGAAACATTCGATAAAATATTATGTGAATAGGCTTACAAGTTTTTCTTTTCCATCAAAATTCAGATTCAAGCTATCTCGAGAGTTTTTAATTTAAGCAAAGCAAAGCAACATTCAATCAAATATAATCTATATAGAGTTACAACATTTTAGTTTCATCATAAATCAGATTCAAGCTATCCGCATAGTTTAATGAAGCAAATCATCCTTCGACCCTTCCAAAGACTGTTGCAGGCAATGGCGTATATAGAAGTATGCAACGTGAATATTCAAAGATGAAACAGTTGACGGACGTTGATAGGATAGACAAAACGAGTGTCCCCGTCGAGGAATTTCCTGGCAATGATGATGTTGGCAGCTTCGGTAGGATGATATGCATCCCAGAACACATATTTTGATCGATCCTGGCACATATTGCTCTGCTGCGAACATGGCACTGGTGGTATCACATACCCACAGCACGGGTCCTCTGCATTCTCGAATCCTGAAACACATTGGACATTTAAATTGTGATAAGCAATACTGTGACAACGTTTACTATATGATTTTTTAAGTGTTTACTGGGAGCTTAACCGTTAAGGACTCAGATAATTGAACCTTCAATTACTTAGGTTTTGGATTTAAAAGCATCAACCCATAGGTTTTGGACTCAAAAGCACCAACCGAGTTATTGCATCTTTTTATTACATTTATAGGTGTATTTATCTTAGAGTTTGGGGTTGGGGTGGATTACCATTTATGTTTTTCCTAAATTGAAAGAAGATAGGACTAGTAATGTCCAAAATTCCAAATAAACATTTATAAAAAAACAAAAATATAAAAAATAACTGATAGTTAATGAATTGATAACTTGTAAGACATAATTAATGTTATTGTAAAAAATTTAGTTTCAAAACATTTGGGCCTTTGAAATAAGATATATCTAAATCAATATTCATCTTGGGGAGGTCTAGGAGAATCCAAAGTATCTATATTTATTAGTTGACGTTTAGAATCCATAACAAGATTCATCCTGAGAACCTATTGTCAAGTTATGAAGAGCATAAGGTCTAAAATGAATCCTATTATAGATTCGAAACATCAATTAATAAATATAGATACTGTGGATTCTCCTAAACCTCCCCAAATGGACAACCACAAAAATCTTGCTACAATATTCATCTATTACAAACTATACATATTACTTCATTTAAAAAAATTGAATGACTTAAAGGATTCTATTATTTCTTACCGTATTTTCCAAAATTTTGGACAATGTCAAGAACAATATCATAGGCATTTGCATAAACGTAGAATGCTCCATTGAGTTTTTCATTGAGTTCATCGATCAAATCTCTTAGTAGCTCATCGTATGCCCTTACAAGCTCATTAGAGGATTCAGAACAGCTACCACTGGGTACTAGATTAATGCCACGATCATATGGAATGCAGCCAATCGGTCCTACTGCAGAAATTACGAATTTTCTTGCACCCAGATTGTATAATTTCTGCGGAATCAAATAAGAAGTGCTGGAATTAACACAGTTATTCAGTTTAAATAAGAAGACAAAGATTAATTTGAACCCGGATCGAAAACAGTAGTGGGGCTGTTCTCTTTTCTCTGCGGAATGATTGCGGTTTAATTTATAGAACAGATTCCATGAACGATTTTATACCTGCAATTGTTTGCGGAATTGAGTAATCATGGTTCTTTCGAACGTGTCAGGAGAAATCCTTGCTCTCTCCGGAATGGAAACAATGGGCTCGAGATAATTGTTTAAGAAGTCGTTTGCACCAACAGTTACTGAAAAGATGACCTTTTTGAGAAATTCCTCGGCATTTTTCTCGCCCAGCATCCCGACCAGCTCTTTTCTGGTATTCTCGAAGTAGTAAATCTGTGTGTCTAGAGAGATCCGTCCTATCTGATAATTGAATTGACATTGTATGTTAGCTAAGATGGACTGACATTGATTCATCCATATTAATTCAGATCTGTTAAGATGCCACAAGGATAAATAAAACACAACCCATCGATTCAAAACTGTTTAGTCTAAATATGGTATGATTTAGCTATTTTCAGGTCATATGTTTCCACACATCTTTGTCTGAAATTCTTTTAAAAATTCAGGAGAGTGGTTAGAATTTGTCATAAGAGTGGTTGGAATTTCCCTAAAATGCTGTTATAGTTGTTGAGATGTACGATTGAGAGGCAATATGCTGTTATAGTTGTTGAGATTGTACGATTGAGAGGCATTAGAATATTTAAATATAATAGAATTATTTTAAAACCCTGACTGTATTCTAAAATTAAAAATTGCAATATGTAATTTGGTAAAAAATTACATAATCGATGAATATAATACAAAATAATTCAATTATTCTTTTCAAAACATAAAATATATATTTATTTTATATAATTACATGGATAGATGTTTAAATTTTACAATTTATGGTGGATTAAATTGCTTATGTATTATAAACTATTATAAAATAAAAGAATTTAAAAAATAACTAGTAATTATATATGAATAACTCTTAGTTGATGTATGAATTAACTAATAATTGGTGCATCTATTTATGGAGAACAAGTTACCACTTAGTAACACTTAACTTATTACTTATGGGTATTACCCAATCACAAGTTAAGTAACTGTGCTAGTAATGTAATATAATGTTTTTCATCCCCACTCTTTTTAAAAACTCCCAAAATCATATATAAATTATCTTTTGAAATACATTAAATTGAATCAATCTAAAATCTCCTTATCTAAACTAATACATGCAATACTTGAAGATCAAAAAGGAAAGAAATACAGAAACAGAGATTCGAAACTGCTTAGAAAAACATTTAATAGGACATGAATAGATTGAAGATATATATTGCATGAGCTTAAATCGAGGAGCGTACAAAGAGAGAGCCAGTGTCGTTAAGGATTCCAGCTGCACCAGAGGCATAGTTTACACCACTCAAGATCTTATTACCATGAGTAGATGGAGCCAAATATGGCGGAGAGAAGGAATTCGCTCCCAGCAGCTGGCCTGCAGCATCACAATACACAAAACCCATATCACAATGTTGAGGATTAAAAAAAGGTTTAAGGCCTAAATCTTCTTGTTTTATGTAGAATAAACATGCAACAAAACGCGTTGAGGATGAAAAAAAAAAGGTTTGAGTATAAATTCTGATATTCAAAGCTATATAAACCTGCACCAAATTGTACAATTTTCATTATGTTTTCTGTATATATTGTAGATATATGTTCAGTCTTTTATGGAAATCAACTTTGATATGGAAAGGGAAATAATTTAGAAAGGTCAAACAATTTTCCCATTTTCCCAATACTCTATGTAATATGAAAAAGAAGTTTAAACATCTTTCATTCAAACTCTACACCCAGGGGTTTGAACTTCTATCTTTGATATCATACAGAAACCTACTTTAGATACTCTCAAACATTTTATTTACATAAACTCTACACAGGGATTTGACTTTGAAGTTCAGCTATTTGATATCTAACAGAAACCTACTTTTTACTCACAAACATTTTCTTGAGAGAAACACTACACTCACCAGTGTTTAAACTTAATCTATTTACATGACTAACTGTCCCAATCAATAAATCCAATATTAAAAACAAACTCTACACTCACCAGTGTTTAAATTTAATCTATTTACATGACTGCACCTATGCCCACTAATAAATCTAATGTTAAAAATTCTAGCTACAGAAACAAAGACAAAGCGTTAAAATCTTTCCAGCCCATTCTGTCAATGCACTTTGCTTCTCTCAAACCCAAAAAGCTAATCAAATATCAGAAAATTCAACATTTTCTTCACACAAACTCTACACCCATCAGTGTTTAATCTTAATTTCCCAGCCCCAAAACCTAATGAAATATATGAAATTTCAACACTTTCTTCACACAAACTCTACACCCACCTGTGTTTAAACTTAATCTATTTACATACTTCACATATACTAACCAATATATCCAATATTTTTAATTCTAAATACAGAAACAGAGTGTTATAATCTTTGCCACCCATTCTTTGGAGCAATTTGCTTCCCTGAACCCACAAACCTAGTGTTGAAATCTTTCCTACCTATTCTTTGGAGCACTTTGCTTCTCTCAACCCAGAAACCACTTTGCTTCTCTCAACCCAAAAACCTAATGAAATATTAGAAAATTCAAAATAAAAGTGCCTCTGCACATACCAATAATGCTTCTCTGAACCCATAAACCTAGTGTTGAAATCTTTCCCACCTATTCTTTGGAACACTTTACTTCTCTCAACCCAAAAACCTAATGAAATATCAGCAAATTCAAAATAGAAGTGTCTCTGAACATACCGATAATATCTGAGATTGTTTTCCCGTTGGTAAACCGCCCAGTAGGACGTCCACCAGATGGTGAAAAATCAATCCCATAGGGAGGCGAGTCTGCCTTGGAAAGCGTGAAAATATAGTCGTTATTCCCAGCATCTACAAGCGAATCACCGAATATGAATGCAACAAAGCCGTTATTCAGCTGAGAGTAATTAGTCTCAACTGCCATGGCAGGCATGACGAGCAGCAAGAGATTACATGCATGGCGGATTATCATTCCGAGCATATTATGCAAACTGCAAGGCCTCATATTTCTTTATCTTCTTCACCTGAGCTGCTGTTCATCATCCAGCTTGAGGTTGCAGTATATAACGCCATCGGAGGATTGAATGGATGTAACAGTAATAGCTGGAGTGCTCATAATTTTGCTGTCAGACTTCTGGAATCTCATGCAAGTTTCATGGGCAGAACTAAAATGGTAAAGGATTTGCTGCGTATCTCTTCGTATCTCGTCGATGAGGTGAGCTTAATACAAATTAGAGTCGGTCCGAGGAAGCGCAATGCTTGTACAGTAAGTTACTCCAATGGATTGGCAGCAACTTAATGCTTGACATTGTCAAAATGCTCTCTGCATTTTTTGCTGCAGTCCTTTTAAATGTCATGTCAGTCATGGTACCAAATTTCTGGCTCACACCATCCATGCATGTAGTAGACTAGTTCTTAGGAATCATCGCCTGGCTGTACGGCCATAAATTATAATCTAAGATCTTGATTATCGCGGTCCTGGAACCATTTTTGTGACTAAGATTCATGTACTCACTACTCACCTAATTGAGAAAAAATACCACTACATAATCTGCTCATTTTAATTTGTATGTTTGAATCCATAACTGATATGGGTTTGAATTTGTTAGTCTGTCACTGTAAACAACAATTTTTCAGGCAAAGTCTACAATCACGTGTCGAGGTTAAGTAAGATTTGAATTGAGGTCACGCAAAGTCTGCAATCACATGCAGAGGTTAAGCAAGATTCGACGGAGTTAATCCCAACTAATCCGTCTACCCTCACGTGCCATGGTTGACCACTTTTCAATCTGTTCGAGTTGGGAATATACATTAAAATATGAAACCATGAAAGGCTTGTGAGTCGTGACCACATTTCAATTTGTTCAATTTGGGAATATACGTTAAAAAAACCATGAAGGACAATTTTAAATTGTTGTAAGTGAATTTGGGACTGCCCTAGCCGATCGATCGATGATTATCATTAAACCGTAGGTATTTATAAAGGGTAAAGTCTACCAAAGGTTTAATGACATCAACCATCCTTAATGTCATTAAACCGACACAAAGGGCAAAGTCTACGGACGGTGTATTGGCGGACTATCCACTGTGTGTTAACAAACCACCAAGTTGTTTCCATGGCATAGGGTAGGTCCACCAACGGTGTAGTGGCTCTCTTTAGATAGTATTGTGTTGGTCGTTCAAAACCGACGGGGTGGGGTTGCTCATTGGTCCGTTGTGACAAGGCTTCAAGGGTAGGTGACCCTTGGGATAGAGGCTCACCTCGGTGGGCTTCGGGACGTCTCGGCCCCTGCAGAGTCACAAGTTACTGGTATATCTGGCTTGTGGGCTGTTGGATATACTCTTGGGAGGTTGTTGTTCCCATGGTTAAAAAAAAGATAGTATTGTGTTGGTCGACTGACGTTATGACACTAATACATGTAGAGCCACTTTAAGACAATTATTTGAGACAAAAATCTCATATGATCTCTAACTTGGTGCTCTCATTTTGTAATATTTGTTTTTTTTTTAATATTTTCCTCTCTAGAAAGACAAACTAAAAACTACAATCAGTGGATGAACAACTTGTTACTGACGGTCTTTGCTGCTCCTTTTTTTTCTGAAAGTTTTTAGCCTTTTTTGATAAGTTATGATGTAAGAAAACTTACATAACTGATAGTTTTGTATCGGATTATAAAGTCATGTATAGTTACATACTTGGAAGTTTTGACATGGGTGAATAGACCATGTATGCTATGTACTTTTTGATTTCAAGGAAATGACAAAAGTACGGTTTTTTTTCTCTAAAAAAAAAACTACAATTAGTGTTGAAAGGCAAAGTAGGGTTGCATTGTCGCAGTTGATAATTATTGGCAATTCCAAAGCCAATTTTCCGTTCACTTTTTGTAATTTGGAGTACTGATTAAATTGACTAGGTGAGCATGGGTTTGGAAGCATTGGGGTCAAGTTCATTGGGCTTCAGTTTTCTCCCTCATG
This sequence comes from Larix kaempferi, assembly GCA_027924585.1. Classification (NCBI taxonomy): domain Eukaryota; kingdom Viridiplantae; phylum Streptophyta; class Pinopsida; order Pinales; family Pinaceae; genus Larix; species Larix kaempferi. The sequence goes on along the minus strand of BSBM01000406.1, from coordinate 12,957,250 downwards.
GATCTAATGGTTTTATGGTGGAAGGAATTAGGGCTTTATGATGTTAATCATTTGCTTGGCATCCACAATGGAACATTTAGGGTTTCTGATGCAAGCCTGGTTATGATGCTCTCTAGGTGTCATTAAGGAACATTAGGGGTTTATGATGTTAATCATCAGCTAAGTGCCATCAGGGTTTTTTGATGCAGGGGTTTCTTATGCTCATCGTCATTTGGTCATCACAAAGGAACATTAGAGGTTTATGATGCTCATCATTATCATCTGGGGGTCGCAGTGGAACATTTTGCCACATCCTTCCACCACTCTCTTTCTCTCCTATTTTAGGTGGAATGTTGTGCTAGAGATGGCGAAGATGTGTGTTCTAGTGATTGCTTGGCTGCCAGGCGCACACTCAGAAACTGTAGGTATTGTTTTATGGTCTTGTATGATGGTGAAGTTCAAATTCAGAACTTGTCTTTGGTTATGATAATACTCTTTGTTCATATGGATAACAAATTTCTCAGTGGCTATTTACTTTTCAGGGTTTATTGAGATTTCCAACAGGACCTCATCTCTTCTTAAACGTATCTTTTGTTCTATGGGTTTGCAAACACTCAGGTAAAGAAGTTTTCGTTTCATTTCGACTATAACCCTAAATCAATTTCCTCCTATCAAATTTATTTCCGGTGGTCAACCAAGTATTGTTTTTGTTTAATATTGTTTTGCAGAGAATGGTGCATATGATTCCTCCATTCTCATCGGGTATGTATACTCTTTCATCTTTTCCTTCGGTAGGTTCCAATTTTTCTTTGTCTTTTGGTTTACCTTAGTATTCGTCCCAGGAGGATGATTTCTTTTTGTAATCCTCTATATTGCGACAGGGTATACTCTCAGCTAGTAATGGCGACAGAGAAGTGCTTCAACTCATCACACTGTGGGAAGGAAAAATAGGGTTGTAGAATTCGAGTGAGTAACAAAGCCGATTTTCCATCCACCTATAATTTTGAGCACTCTAAATTAGCAGTTGAGCATGGGTTTGCAACTAAACAATGTTTTCAACTCAAAGAAGGTAAAGCTAAAATTCCTCAATTTTGTTGAATCTTATTATTAGATTAACTTTAACATGGTTGTTCTTTTTCAAAATTCATATCAGTTTATGATGGATGGGATTTGAAATTGAAATACATTGAAAGAAAAAACTTCCATTTACTTCCTTTTGTTGTTCTTGACAAATTTAAAAGTCCAACACTACGAAACATAAATGTTTGCTATGGACGCATTATGTATTGCATTTTATATAGTATCTAAACTATTGCGGAATATTTGAAATTTAATTTCAGAGGTGAATGTGAAGGTGTAGGTAGTTTCCACTACATTACCTAGCATGACAACTTCTCAAGCAAAAAAGACATAGGCAACTTAGGTCATCTTGGAAAAGTATGCTTCCATTCCTTGTGCTTAGAAATTCTAGCACTATAAACTATGAAGCATTAGAATAACAAATTATTACTTAGTTTTGGGTTTTACTATATCTTCACCTCTGAAGTTTTACAATTTTTATGAAGTGAACTTCATGGTGTTGTCCTATTTCTAGGGTTTATACCCCTACAGACAACTAAATAAATAATAAAAATCTTGCAAAACTGTACTACAATCTCATGGTTATAAAGCGTTTCCCAAAATTCTACAGCTAAACCTAGTAGGATCCCCATAATAGAGGGTGTAGAATACTCCCAGTCTTTTCTAGGTGTGCTCAAAGTTGTAGACGAAACCATAGGATTTTTTTAGGAAAATCGAGGGATTCTATTCATGGAGAAGTTGCACCTCCCTCTAGTAATCCAAAGTTGGTGGGGAGTGATGAACAACCAAGCCCTGGGAGAACAATTGAATCCCAAGGCCAGTCACAAACAAATTATTTGGCCTAAATACGAAATAATAAATGGTCTGACCCATGACATAGGTATGCGTGTATCCCTTTTTTAATAAATTGTTAGTATATTTGTGTTTTTTTGTTTTTATTCATCATTAGTAGGGATTTCTAGAATTTATTTATTATTGATGAGTCTAGTCCAATCCTACTTCATCATCATGACTCAATCACTCATGGATTTACCCATGTTTTTTCTTACCTATACCTCCTCTCTCAATGAATTTCAATCATGGCTATCCATTAGTGTAGGGAAACAAGGTATTTTGGAATATCCACCACATACTAGAAATCATGAAAGATGACTTTCCCAATCCACTCCACTTTGAATTATTGTCATATTGTATTCCAATTGAGTCAATTATTGATAATGGGAGAGGGCACCTGGTAGCATAGAATAATTAACCCAGATTGTGCCACACATTTGGATTTATATTTGAACTTCATGCCTAATGTAACACCATAACATTGCTAGAAATGACTTCTGATTTTGGTAAAGTCCCAAGTCTGATCTCATATGAGAATAAGTAATAATATAGATAGAATTCCATGGGTATTATAATAGATTGTAATCATATAGTATAATATGAAGTAGCACTACATTTTGCACCAAAAATATGGGTAAATGGAAACAAAAAATAATAGGCACACTCTATACCACAGTTAATTAAGACAAAACATATGAGAAAACAATCATAGGATCCTCCATAGGCTACAAAGATCCTCATGATCCTAAGTTCCAACCATAACTTGTATTGATCCAATTGGAGAATGGATCCAAATTAGATGATAGTGAAGCACAACAACAATGAAATATCTTGCATTACACCCCCTTCCATTAGCATTAGTGGTATTGGGAATTATTTTAGTACCAACAATGTAGCCCTATGTTTTCACTTCATTACCTAAAGGAACTTAAATTCTCTTTTGATTGATTTCTTTTTCAAAGCATTGGGTTCTTGTAGACTAACTATCAAATACACAACTTGTAATACCCCCATTTTGGCCCTTAGAATGTATCAACTCGATATGTAAATATTGTGCATATGTTATGTATGATTCCTAGTGTGGAGCTCAAGGCCAAGGCCCTGCTAGTGAATGCTCAGCCTTAAAGGGATGATATTTTATATTGTGCTATCCATGTGCTATTAATCCATGGGGAAATTGTAAACGCATGTAAATAATTATAATGCAAATAAAATACCAAGGGGCTGGCTATGGATGCAATTAAAATGAGGGGGCTATGTGTATCCACTAGGGAGAGGTGAGGGGGTTGTGGGATTGAACCTATGCTTCCAAATGTCACCTTGAGAACCCACTTTGAATTTCTTTGCTGTCATTTATTCCTGTTGTAAGGAAGTACTTCAAAAATCAGCTCATGAGATTGATGGAGTATGGGCAGCCAAAAAATTCGTATAACAGAGTATGAGCTCTGTTTACTTGACCCACAAGTCACTCTACCTCATGGGAGGATGTTTTCCCTCATCCCTATGCCATTGTGAAACAACCAGATTGCTATTCTAAGGATGCTATGCATTCCCAGTTGTGGAAAAACCATAAATCACAACTTGGAAAGAAGCTACATTTTGAAGTGCATAAATCACCCAGGAGTTTGTGTGGGAAGTGAAATTCGATGGGGAATCCATAAATATAAACCCCAAAGTGAGTTTGAGAGTGTAAAGAGCCCTAGAATTCATAGGAGTACCCAGTTTTTGGGGCCCGAAAGTTGAAATCCGTGAATGAGATTCACGTGGGAAAGAATTGAGGAAGATCCAAGAGTGGATCACAGTGGGAGAGAGACCAGGGGGTCATATTTCATGGTAGATACAATGAAGGCTCAATTATCTTTTGTTTAGAAGTTGGGACCAACCATACCTGCCTAGGTTAGCACTGAGGTAAGGGGCACCTGAGGGACTGTGTAGAAGAGAAGGGGACCTTATTTAGGCTAAGAGTTGAGGTGATGGGGGTACCTGGACTGTCTGAAGCCAATTGGATATTCCTGTAGCTCCGTGGTTGAGCTCATTGGCTTAGAAAGTCCTTCCTTGTCCCCACCACTTTCTTGACAAAGTCAACTATGCATTGGCTGAGCCTGAATGATTGTGCCTAAGGCTCTGAGTGAACTTGAGTAGTTCCTCCTTAGTGGATACATAGCCCTAGATCGGGGGTAGTATCTGAGTTCTAAAAGAATATAGGCTGGGCAGAGACCTACGGTTGGGTTGGAATGTTGCAGTCTATAGCCAGTTGCTTGGTGATTTCAATTAAAAGATAAGTGTTTTCTGTTGCCTCTGATTATGCCAATTTTATATACATGAATGATTGTTTGTTTATGTCAGAATGCATAAATTGATCCAGCTGAATAATGGAATTGAATGCCTCTGCATTATGTACATATCATATATCATAGATAGTTAGAGCAAAAAAGTGCCTGTGGAACTGAATGTTTTCATATATCATAGATATTTAGAGCAGAAAAGTGCCATTAGTTGTTTTGACAAAAAAATTGTTGTCAATATGGACAATTTCCAGAATTGCATGAGGGGGACAATGAGAAGTTACAAGATATGAGTCAGTAACTTATGAGTAAGTAATGAGAATGGGTAAGGAAATTCCATTCTCCCAAAATTTGTCACTCATAGGAATAAAACATCCCACTATGTGTAATTGGCATGTGGCTCATGTTAGTGACATGGTGGCCATGCAAAGGCTACTAATTAAGGAATGAGGCATTCCCATGTGTGCATCAAGTATGTGGTTCATAATTATAGAAAATATTTCCATGATAAATGAAAGAAGATACCATAGTTGAATAAGGTGCAAGGGCATATAATGGACCTTGCAAAGACTCCTTATGGAGTTGATATTGAATCAATTACAGTGCTGATAAGTATAGGGAAGTTAAGAAAGGTCAAGTTGAACTTGGCCATAATTTCTGAAAGCAATTGGAGCAGTAAGGCAATGTTGATAAAGAGGGAAATTTCTCACCTTAAATTATTTCTGTTTATAACATAAGAATTGCATGCTTAGAAGGTATCAAGTAAGAATGTTATACATGAGTATGTGTATTGAATTACAGCCTGGTGAGAAAATCATAATTAATGATTCCTTGTGTGCTTGCTAGAGAGGCCATGAAATTGGATCAACTATGATGTGGAAGAGGAATTCCATGCTATGATGAGAGATTGGAAAGGGATAATTCCTTAACTCTTCTCTTGCTGATATGATTATATTTTCAAGTTTTATGTATAGAAAATTTGGCATAGGAATGCCAAAAATGCAAGAGATTACATGGATGGAGTGAATATGCACTAGTGGGCATATTAATAGATATTGCATAGTGCATGTATATGATGTTTCATGTTGGTAAAGCTGGTAAAGTTTTACATATGCAATGAGCTACTTAAGATAATTATTGTGGTTGATAATCACTATTGGTGTTGGTATTGGTAGTAGGACCAAAGACAATATAAGAATGGATAAATATTTTGATGATGTTGTTGCATGTGACCAACAAGACAGGTTGGTGTAACAAATCTATGATCACGAGGTTGGTGGAAGGATGGTGTAATCCTTTGCAGGAGACAAACTGATCAGATTTCAGGTAGAATTGTCTTGGATATGGAAATGGGGGGGGTAAGTCCATAATAAATGATGGAATCTACTATGGGAAGAAGCTAAATACTATGAGAAGAGTCCCATGACTACCAAATGACTAATGACTGGTTATGAAATTTAGATTTGAATTTGATTGCTAATGTTGCTGTCTGTTTGGCTATTTGAAAAGTGTGTCAGGAGGATACATTGCAGGAAGCCATGTGTTACAGCCTGTAGAAGCCAAACTCCATGGGAAGGATCCCATGCTTTGAAAATGGGTTTCGGGTGGAACGCCATTGTAAATTTTGATAATGTCTCATATGAACTGCATGTTGGTAAACAACGCGGGTGAGATGGTAAAATTATGCCAGTAGGGCATGTGTTGTTTATGAAACGTGAAAGGGATTGGGGTAACAAACCTGAGGTATTGTTAGGTTAGTGAAGGGATCCCAAGGGAATGTTAACTTAGAGAAGGGAGCCCCATTCCTTGCAAAAGGAAGAGAAAATACATCTACAAAACATATAAGTATTTTGTAACCGTTGTTGAAAATATGCATGTCTAATTATTGGAATTAATATGTAGAGCATGATTTTATTTCAGACTGCTTGAGTTGTGATTATGGCCTACATGGCTCACATCAGAGAGGAGTGCACACCTCTCGGGTGTTGTGTTGTGTTATGGTTGTCAATATTGACTACACCCTAAGGGAATGGGCGCATTCCTGGTATTTCAATATTAGAGAGTGAATTTTTATGAAATATGTTTACAATTTTATATCAACGATATTGATGAGCTTGCCTACCCATATTGTGTTTTCAGGTATTACACATGCAATTGGTGATGCATACTAAAGAAGAAAAGTGAAGAATGGGTACCATCCTTATGTGTGTGAGTGGTTGTTCCATTGCCTAATAAATCCAATCAACATGTTGGTTGGGCATTGTGATTTGGAATGTGACGATATTTGTAAAGGCATAAAATATCTATTGGTTCAGCAGTAAGGACCTCTTGCACCTACCCAGGACAATGCTGAGGGAATGGGCGCCCGAGGGACTGTGCAACAGAGAAGGGGACCTTACTCGGGCTCTGAGTGGAGGTGAGGTGGGTGTTGAGACTGGATGGAACCCATTGAGATGCCTATGGATCCGTGGTAGAGCCCTTGATTTGGAAATGGTTATGGTGCATTTTCCTTCCATTGGCCTATTGACCCAAACGGAAGTGCTAGCTTGGAAATGGAGAGGGAAAACCAGGTATGGGACTGGTTTGGCACCATAAATGCTTGGTAAATCCAGTCGGTGCATTGAATGTTGTGGAGCAGCCTGCGCGCTGGCCAAACATTCATTAAACGCTTGGTAAATCCAGTTGGTGCACTGGTTGGGCATTGAATGTTGTGGAGTAGCATGCGTGTTGGACAAACATTCGTTATTGTATCCACAGGTGATCCGAGGATTGTAAAGCAAAGAATAATCTTGTGGAATAACATGAAGATGCCCATTACAGATAAATATTTAATTATCATCTATTTCTTATTCCGAATAATGAAAAATTTCATGTACAAATTTTATAACAACCAAGCTGATACATTGTTGTTTCTTTGTTGAAACCTAGGTAATTGCGGGAAGCAAGAACCTTGAAGGCATCCTAAGGAGTGGAATTTGGACATGTGACTGTCCTAGAAAGCTCAGTATGAGTAGTAATGGAAAATGGTGCTAGTGGACTTGTGTGGGTCCTAACATCCAAAGGTTCTGTAGGAAAACCATGGGGAGGGGTTCCCTGGTTGAGAATCCTTGGATAGACCTTAGACACCAAGTGTCATCGCCAAAACAAGAAAAAAGTGAGTCAAGCATTCACATTTGAAGTGAAAGAGACCAAGGAGCATGAACCACAGTTGTGGTGGGGCTCCGGATTGGAACAATATTAAGAGGAGGAAAATCTTACTCTTCTCTTTCCTTTTTGATTGATGCATTTTAGAGACAGAAAATTGTTGAAGTTTGATTGTGTTTATTTTGCTTGAAATAAATTGTGAATGCTGAATTAGTTACATCCCCGTGAAAGGATGAACATGAATGAGTTCATTTGTATGTTGGACAAGCATGAAATGTGTGGAAATCTCATGGATAAATCATGGAATTTCCATGTCAATTGGGGAAGTAATTGACTGATCTTAATGCTTATGTTATGCTTGGCCTAACAAGATTTGCAATGATGAATTTCACAGGTGAAAATTAAACCAATTGGTTGCGGCTGTTACAAGGCAAGTTTTGCTAGTAAGCAAAGTGTGGGAAGCTGTGCAAATTGACCATGGCAGTAAACCAAAAGCTACAACAGCAAGACCCACGAAAATCTTGAGGAAATGCCTAAGCTACAAAAACAACAGAATGAGATGAATCACAAGGTTTTGTAGGACTCTATTTGTTTGCAAAATGAGGTAAAAGGAATTTTGGAAGCTATCAACAATGGAAATGACAGTGGGTCAATGAAGAGGCATTCATCCAATCAGTCAATTAAGAAACGATTAAGGATGGAAGACTCAAAGGAAATTGAGTAGGTAAAGAAAAACAACCACTAAAATGTTGGAAATGTGGAGGAAATCACTGCCTCTGTAACTTCCCAACAAAGGACAACAAGAAACATAGTAGCCATAAAGTTTCCAGGCTTGTGGATCAACTGGAAGGTAAAGAAAAGGAAGGGATTGTTGTGGAGAAATGCCCACATGTGGAGCTGGAAGGTCAAATCCAGCAGGAGCATCCTGTAGAATCCAAAGGACTTGGTCCTGAAAACCCAAAGTAAAGGATGTAATGTAGGACAGAGCTGCCACATTTTGTGAATTTTGGACATGTGTAAACAATGTGTAAGTAATCCTAAGTGTTGGAACACCGAGGACAGTGTTATTCTAAGGGGGAGTGGAATGTAATACCCCCATTTTGGCCCTTAGAATGTATCAACTCGATATGAAAATATTGTGCATATATTATGTATGATTCCTAGCATGGAGCTCTAGGCTAAGGCCCTGCTAGTGAATGCTCAACCTTAAAGGGATGGTATTTTATATTGTGCTATCCATGTGCTAGTAAGCCACGGGGAAATTGTAAAAGCATGTAAATAATTATAATGCAAATAAAATACCAAGGGGATGGTTATGGATGCAACTAAAATGAGGGGGATATGTGTATCCACTAGGGATAGGTGAGGGGGTTGTGGGATTGAACCTATGCTTCCAAATATCACCTTGAGAACCCACTTTGGCTTTCCTTGCTGTCATTTATTTCTGTTGTAAGGAAGTACTTCAAAAATCAACTCATGAGATTGATGGAGTATGGGAAGCCCAAAAATTCGTATGGTAGAGTATGGGCTCCGTTTACTTGACCCACAAGTCACTCTACCTCATGGGAGGACGTTTTCCCTCATTCGCATGCCATTTTCAAACAACTAGACTGCTCTTCTGAGAATGCTATGTATTACCAGCTGTGGAAAAACCAGAAATCGCAACTTGGAAAGAAGCTACATTTTGAAGTGCAGAAATCACCCAGGAGTTTGTGTGGGAAGTGAAATTCGATGGGGAATCCATAAATATAAACCCCAGAGTGAGTTTGAGAGTGTGAAGAGCCCCAAAATTCATGGGAGCACCCAGTTTTTGGGGCTTGAAAGATGAAATCCGTGAATGAGATTCACGTGGACATGAATTGAGGAAGATCCAAGAGTGGATTGCAGTGGGAGAGAGACGAGGGGGTCATATTTCATGGTAGAGTCAGCTAGGCTCAATTATCTTTGGTTTAGAATTTAGGACCAACCATACCTTCCCAGGTCAGTGCTAAGGTGAGGGGCGCCCGACGGACTATGTAGCAGAAAAGGGGACCTTATTTAGGCTGAGAGTGGAGGTGATGGGGGTACCTGGCCTGTCTGAAGCCAATTGGATATGCCTGTAGCTTTGTGTTTGAGATCATTGGCTTAGAAACTCCTTCCCTATCCCCCCCACTTGCTTGACAGAGCCAGCTATGTGCTAGATGGTCCTGAATGATTGTTCCTAAGTGTTGGTTGTGGAGCCTGATCTCCAGATTAGGAGATATTATTATTCAGCCGTGTCCGTACCCCAGGTTTGGTTATGATCCCGACACGATCCCCAGGGGGTCCGGGGGAGTGGTTTCACTCCCCCAGCTGGGGGGCGCGGGGGCCAGCGGGCCCCCGTCGGCTAGGGTTGATGTATTAGGTATTATGCATTAATGGTAAAGATCTCTGAGATCAAGAAGAGAGACTGTGAGATAGTGAAGAGGAAGTGCAGCGGCTGTGTTGCAGGTTGTATTCCTTCACTTTGCTAGAATAATAAGAACTGGCAACTTCAGTGTGGATGTAGCCCAAGTTGGGTGAACCACGATATATCTGTGTCTCTCTTGTAATGTGTATGTGTGATTATATTTGCATTTCTATTTATTGTTATTGCTCTGCGATCCTATTTTCTAACAATTGGTATCAGAGCCAAAGGTCTATTTGGAAGATAAACCCGCAAGAAGCTAGGGTTTTTGGTTCGAGTGGGAGCAATGGCGGAAGAAGGAAAGTTTAATGTCGATAATTTTAATGGCCAAAACTTCCAGTTATGGAAAATTCAAATGGAGGAATATCTGTAACAGAAGGATCTATTACTACCGTTGGGAGGAAGAGCAAAGTAGCCAATGGCTATGAAGGATGAAGAATGGGAGGTTATTGACATAAAGGCTCTGGGAACAATACGGCTGAGCCTGGCTTCGTCGGTGGCTTTCAATATCTGAAAAGAAACGAAAACAGAGGGTTTGATGAGCGCATTAGGTAAGCTGTATGAAAAACCCTTGGCCTCCAACAAGTTATTTCTAATGAAACATTTATGTAATATGAAGATGTCTGAAGGTGGATATGTTACTGATCATTTAAATGAGTTTAATACGGTTACAAATCAAATAAGTTCTGTAAGTGTGAACTTCGATGATGAGGTTAGGGCTCTTCTAATATTGTGTTCATTGCTAGAAAGCTCGAATAGCTTGGTCATGGCTGTAAGTAACTCTGTCTCTGGTTCAAACACCTTGAAATTTGATGATGTTATTGGTGTTATTCTTAGCGAGGAAATGCGAAGAAAAAGCACAGGTGAGACATCAGGTATTGCGTTGACCATGGAGAGCAGGGGAAGACAAAAGAAGAGAGGAAAGAGCCAAGGTAATCATGGCAAGTCTAAAACCGGCAGATCCAAGTCCAGACTGGGAAAGACAGAGTGCTGGAACTGTGGAAAGAAAGGACATCTGAAGAAAGATTGCAGATCTCTAAAGAAGAAATGAGATGCACATCAGGAAACTACCCAGGAAGCAAATGTAGAAGGTGATGTGTTACAAGATGCTTTGATTCTTGCATTAGATAATACTAGTGATTATTGGGTAGTATATTTAGGGGCTTCATGTCATGCTACACCCCATAGGAAATATTTTCATGATTATGTTCCAGGCGATTTTGGACATGCTTTATTGGGTGATGATCAGCCATGTAAAATTGTTGGAATGGGTAAGGTATGGATAAACGTTAAAAATGGAGTTGATTCGCTGTTGAAAGATGTAAGGCATATTCCTGCTATGAAAAGAAATCTAATCTCAACAAGGTAGTTGGGAGATGGCGGTTGTCTATCTACATTTGAAGAAAAGTAGTGGAAGATCACTAAAGGATCAATGGTGATAGGAAAATGAGGTAGGGCAGGTATGTTGTATTCATGTCCTAATAAGACTGACCATTCTATCTCTTTAGCTTCCACAGGAATAGATACAACATTGTGGCATCATAGGCTTGGCCACATGAGTGAGAAGGGGATGCAGATTATCTACTCAAGGAAGTTGCTGCTAGATTTGAAGCAGGTAAGTTTGGAATTCTGTGAGAACTGTGTTTATGGAAAACAGAAGAGAGCCAGATTTCTCAGGGTTGGGAAACAAAAGAAGAATGAAAAGTTAGAGCTTGTACATACAGATGTATGGGGACCATCTTAGGTACAATCTCTTGGTGGCTCTCATTATTATGTTACATTTATTGATGATGCAACTAGGAAAACTTGGGTTTATTGCATTAGACATAAATCTGATGTGTTTTCTACTTTTAAGAAGTGGAAAGCTTTGGTTGAGAATGAGACAGGAAAAAGGTTGAAGTGTCTCAGATCTGATAATGGAGGTGAGTACTGTGGCAAGGAGTTTGATAGTTACTATTCATACCATGAGATTCGTAGAGAGAAGACAGTTCCATGAACACCACAAGAAAATGGTGTGTCTGAAAGGATGAACATAACGATCATGGAGCGTGTAAGGTGTATGAGATTGCATGTAGGGTTGCCCTTACAGTTTTGGGCGGATGCTATAAATACTGCTATTTATTTAATAAACATAGGACCTTCAAGTGCTTTGGATGGTGGTATTCCAGAGGAGGCATGGATAGATAAAAAGGTAAACTACTCATTTTTTAGAACGTTTGGTTGTAAAGCATTTGTCCATATTGATAAAGATAATAGAACAAAGCTTGAAGCTAAATCCAAGAAATGTACCTTTATTGGATATGGGGTTAATGAATTTGGTTATCGTTTATGGGATTATGAAAATAACAAAATCATCAGGAGTAGAGATGTGATATTCAATGAAAATGTCATGTATAAAGATCAGTTGCAGGGAAAGAAACAGAAAAAGGAAAACATAGAGTACACAGTGCTTGATGAAATTAAAGAAAATGAAGTTCCAAAGGTGTCAGAAAATCAAGAATAGCAGCAAGTACCTGAAACTCCTGCAAGTGTAAGAAGATCTACCAGGTTAAGTAGACTCCTTCAACGATACTCTCCTTCAATGTATTATTTACTGATAACTGATGCTGGTGAACCAGAGTGTTATGAAGAAGCAATGCAGGTGGAAACTAGAAAGAAGTGGGAGCAAGGCATGAATGAGGAGATGGACTCATTGGTAGGAAACCAGACTTGGGATTTTGTTCATTTTCCCGCTGGTAAAAGAGCATTGCAGAACAAATGCATTTACAGGTTGAAGGAAGAATAAGGAGGTAAGAAGTGGTATAAGGCGAGACTTGTTGTAAAGGGGTTTGCACAGAAGAAATGTATAGATTTTGATGAAATATTTTCTCCTGTTGTTAAGATGACTTCAATTAGGACTATCTTAAGTCTAGTGGTGGTAGAAGATTTGCATCTTGAACAGTTAGATGTAAAAACAACTTTCCTCCATGGGGATTAGGAGGAAGAGATATATATGCAGCAGCCACAAGGGGATGAGGTCAAAGGTAAGGAGAACTTGGTATGCAGGTTGAAAAAGAGTTTGTATGGCTTGAAGCAAGTTCCAAGGAAGTGGTATTTAAAATTTGACAGGTTTATGACAAAACAAGGTTATAGTAGATGTGATTTCGACCACTGTGTTTATTTCAAGAATCTAGACAATGAAATATATATTATCTTGTTATTGTATGTGGATGACATGCTTGTTGCAGGGTCTAACATGCAGGATATAAATGTACTCAAAAGGAAGCTAGCTAATTCATTTGCGATGAAGGATTTGGGTGCTGCAAAGCAAATTCTTGGTATGAGAATAATGAGAGACAAGAAAAATCGCAAATTGACATTGTCTCAGAGTGAGTACATACAAAAGGCGTTGGAGAGGTTCAGAATGCAGAATGCAAAACCAATTAGTACACCTTTGACTAGCCATTTCAGTCTAAGTAAGGAAATGTGTCCCAAGACATATGAAGAGATAGATTACATGTCAAAGATTCCCTATCAATCAGCAGTTGGCAGCTTGATGTATGCTATGGTGTGCACAAGACCAGATATTGTACAAGCAATGGGAGGTTTGAGCAGATATATGAACAATCCAGGTAAAGAACATTGGAAGGAAGTACAGTGGATTCTTAGGTATTTGAGAGGTACTACCACTCAGGCATTATGTTTTGGAGGTTCAGACACTGTCCTATAGGGATATGTTGATGCAGATATGGCAGGTGATAAGGATAGAAGGAGGAGCACCACAGGGTATGTGTTTACTGTAGGTGGAACAACAATGAGTTGGATTTCGAGACTACAGAAGGTTATTGCACTTTCAACAACAGAAGCAGAGTATGTTGCTGTTACAGAGGCTAGTAAAGAGATGATTTGGTTGCAGAGGTTTATGGAGTAAGTGGGTAAGAAGCAGAAGGATAGCAGGTTGTATAGTGACATCTAGAGTGCCATTCATCTTGCAAAGAACTCATCATTCCATTCTAGGACTAAACATATACAACTCAAGTACCATTTCATACGCTCTGTTTTGGAAGATGAATTGTTGACGCTGAAAAATATACATACTAGCCAGAATCCTGCAGACATGTTCACAAAGGTAGTGACCAGAGATAAACTGAGTTCCTGCTCAGTTTCAGTTAGCCTTCTAGCATGAAGGTGAAGATGAGAAAGTTTCCAAGTTCAAGGTCCAGTAAGTACAACAGTGGTGGAGTTGTTGTGATCAGTCTCCAAGTGGGAGATTGTGGGTTGTGGAGCCTGATCTCCAAATTCAAAGATATTATTATTCAGCCGTGTCCATACCCCAGGTTTGGTTATGATCCCGACACGATCCCCAGGGGGTCCGGGGGAGTGGTTGCACTCCCTCTGTTGGGGGGCGCGGGGGCCATCGGGCCCCCGTCGGCTAGGGTTGATGTATTAGGTATTATGCATTGTAAAGATCTCTGAGATCAAGAAGATAGACTGTGAGACAATGAAGAGGAAGTGCAGCGGCTATGCTGCAGGTTGTATCCCTTCACTTTCCTGGAATAATAAGGACTGGCAACTTCATTTTGGACGTAGCCCAAGTTGGGTGAACCACAATATGTCTGTGTCTCTCTTGTAATGTGTATGTGTGATTATATTTGCATTTCTGTTTATTGTTATTGCTGTGCGATCATGTTTTCTAACACTAAGGCTGTGAGTGAACCTGAGTAGTTCCTCCTTTGTGGATACATAGCCCCAGCTCGGGGGTGGTCTCTGAGTTCTAAAATAATATAGGCTGGGAAAAGACCTACGGTTGGGTTGGAACGTTGCAGTCCATAGCCAGTTGCTTGGTTATTTCAATCAAAAGATAAGTGTTTCCTGTTGCCTCTGATTATGCCAATTTTATATACATGAATGATTGTTTGTTTATGTAAGAATGCATAGATTGATCCAATTGAATAATGGAATTGAATTCCTGTGCATTATGTTGTTATTATGCCTATGATGAAATGTTGGTAAATGCATTCTCTGTGTGTGTTAATATGGTTTAATTCCATTGTGTATGTTTATTATGCATTGCACACATATTTAGTTGTGAATAATTTCATAATGTGATACTGGGGGTGAAAATTAGCACCCCTCCTATGTTTCTCATATTCCCTTCAGAGTCAGATCGATGGGAGGGAACGTAATAGAGTGTTTAGAGCAAGACAAATTATTAGGTTGTTATTCTAAGGACCCCCCCCATCACCTCTAAAGGGCACCGAGGTGACTGGGGACATGACACAAGTCTAGCAAGGTAGTGAGATACACACAACTATGGACCTGTGGGAGGTTAGAAAACTATTTTCCCTATCCAAAAGATGATAGTAATTTTACATTTGAAGTTCAGAATTCCATAGATCTCTTGCCCCCTTCCCCCTTACAGATGCACATTTTCTATTTACTCTCTTGTCTAGCAATAGTCGCCTCCATTTGTCTACGACTAAGGTGAAGTGGTCCACAATTTCATTTTATCATAAGTATGTGATTCTAGTTGATAGGATTGAATATAAACGCCATCTTTACTTGTTGTAGGTAGCCTCACTCCCTTGAATGTGACATAGAATTGTCAATATACAGCCCTCTACAATTTTAGAACATTGCGTGTAACTTTGTACATCTACCATGGTTACCTGTGGTATATCAAATATTATTAGTATCAGATAACATTTAGAATATAGAATTACTTTAGCATAGTAGGTTGTATATTCAATGGATGGACATAGATTAGATTGGACACTTGGAATAAATTAAGGCCAAACCTAGTAAACATACTTTCTTAAATGATCAATGTGTTCGTTATGTGCATACGTTGTAGCTCACATATGTATTTCAGTGAGGGCCAATGCAATATTTTGTAAAAGAGAAATGTCAACCTATGGGAATTAAAATTATTGATGTAGGAATCATTGTTGGCTAAAGATGTCTATCACTAAAAATCAGTCTGTCCTTTCCATGATATGCATATGTCATATTGTTCCAAAGATGGCTTTACACTTGTACTCTAATTTGAGTGCATTTTATTCCAGGAAAAAAAGGAAAAAGTTATAAATATATTGTATTCTTTCTTATAGATATTTTAGTGTGTGATGGTCAAACATTTTAAAAATTGAACCCTTAGAGGATTGAATTATGGATGGAGGAGTTAGAAGCAGATTTGGATGGTAAGTTAAATTCAATTGGTAGAAAACGGTGAAATACAAAGCAACACATGGCTTTTTCCTTTGGCAACTGTCCCAAACTTATGTTGTTTCCTGCTGATTGAAATCTGAAAGAACTTTGATCTTTGTTTTCCTGCCTTGATGATAAATACAACCCGAGATAGCCTTGATGGCACATTATTTGTTATCACTATTTTTTGTTATATGCATTTTTATTTTTATTTTTTAAAGTTGACATGTAAGCATTACCCTAATACCAACATATGTGCCAATATCTCTCTCATACTGGGTTGTAGAGCACCTTGCTTCTCTTAATGCAAAAATTGGAGGCTTTGAGCCTAACTTGAGAAAAATATGATATCAACATGCCCTTCCTTTTGTCTGCAACTAAGGTGCAGTCTTGAACTTTATATTTTCTCAACATGCAACATAGATGGTGATCCATAGTTTCATTTGATCAGAAGTATGTGATTCTAGTCCTAAATAGGCTTAAAGTTGAATACCATATTTACTAGTTGTAGGTGGCCTTTCTACCTTGCATGTGACATAGAATTGTCAATATATAGGCCTCAATAATTTTAGGGATTTGCTTGCAATCTTGTACATCTACTAGGGTTACCTGTGGTATATCAAATAGTATCAAAATCACTTAAGAACTTCACTCGTGTCCATGATACCAGTAACTCAATAACACTCTTTGTTAACCATTTTCATTTCATCTTGGTCACTTCAACCAACAACTCATTAAAAAAAATCAGTTTTTCTTTTACAGTTGGTATGCAAATTGTGGATCTGTGCCTATATCAAATCCATAATCTATCAGATAACTACACAAGGCTGTAGAGTTTCCTAGTCTTCCATGCTATGGGAGGCAGTACCAAATATGACTTGGGTTCCCTTCTGTTAAAGAGGATTTCTCATGATTATGGAAATAAATCTAAGTTGGGTTTCATTGTCTACCCCTCTCCACAAATCTCCACAGTTGTATTTGATACCTACAACGGTGTGCTATCAATATAATCACTACTAAAGAATATTGATGTGGTTGTGCTGCTGGATAATGAGGCCATTTATGACATTTTATGTTGTTCCCTGGAAATAGAGCATCCCACATACACTAACCTTAATAGATTTATGTCTCAGTTAAATTGGGGTTTAATTTCGTTTGGTGTTGGATTTGATGGATTTTTTTGTCTTGGGTTTTGATGGTTTCGTTGTGACATTGTAGGTCATATCTTCCCTAACTGCTTCCCTACGTTTTGATGGTACTATGAAAGTTGAAGTGACTAAGTTCAAGATCAAGTTGTTGTTGTTTTTGCACATCCATTTCATGCTTTCTTCCAATTTCCAAAGCTTGAATTTTTGGCCAATAAATTTCCCTTTCCCTGGCTTGTTAGAATCCATTTTCTACTATTGTAAATCCCCACAGCCTTCCACTGAAGTTGAACTAAATGAAACACACCAAACTAAGGTTCCCTAGTGACAAATAACTACAAATCTGCCACCATAAGTGTAACAACCTCCACAAGTTTGCACAGTGAAACCCAACAACTTCAAAAATATCAACTCTCCTCTAGTACAATGATCCAACATCTTGATTTTTCTCAACTTGACAACAATGGCATCCCCTTGATTCCAAGAATGATTTGATACAAATTGTTAGATATAATGGAGAGCTTAATAGTGTGCATAAATATCTATTATCAGGAAACTATTATCATGTGAAGATCTCTCCACAATATATGCCAAAAAGATAATGCTCATGACAATATAAGAGAGGAACATAGTGAACACAAATATTTAATCTCGGTTCATTCAGATGACTGCCAAATTAATCATTGAGAACAAAGAATGTCAACATACAATATGTAAATGAGACTACACAAAATAATCCCTTGATGCCTGTTAAAGAAAAAATACAAGAAATGGAAATGGTATGAATATATAAAGATGTAACTCCATATGGGATAATAATTATCCCCACATAGCATAACACTATAGTAATTAACATTCATACGGGGTAATTGCAACATCAATACACATGCCAACCAAACATGCTTCTCATTAATGCCAACTATTGTTGATGAGAGTCAACAAAGCATGGTTTCCTAATAAGCATGGAGTTACATTGGAGCCTCGACCTTTGCCAATTCAAAATTAAAATAAAACAAATATGTTTTTTGAGTATGTTAAGTCAATATTACTGCATGAAAACTATCTATCAACCCAACTCATAATTATAGTTACCTAAGAATATATTTCTAGAGGTTAACTTGTAGAGCTTGATGGGATGCCTTTCTTGGATAACATATTGGGGGTTAGCGTTTGTTGAGATTGGAAGGTGATAGTCTAATTAGGGGTTGGGAAGCATTGTGGAGTCCTTGCTTGGGATGAGCTAAAAGGACATGTTCATAATGCATACTATAGCTTGTGATAAGTTGAGGTATTGTATTGTAATTATTTTTATTGTAAATAAGAAGTAAATTGTTGTTGTCCCAAATTAATGTTGTTGATTTGAGTTTTCTCTCATTTGTAGCTGAGTTTCTGGGCTGATTTAGTGCTTAGCTTGTGATGGTTGCTTTGTTGATTTAACAAACCCTTTTATAATTTTTGAATATGGTATATTGTTATTTTATTACTGTTGTAAGTCAATATAGATTCTAGATTTTTGTTGTTGATCAGATCTATCCCTTAGGTGTTGAAATGATGGTAAACTTCACTTGTGGTTACTTGACAATATGGCTAGGAACCCTCAAAATTATATTACTAGGCTATGGTTTAAGAGACAACATATTCAACTTTATTTTATATTGTTCTAGGAGACCAAGGTCGGCCAAAGAATTTATGTGGGCTCATATCCCCCGTATGGGGGAAGACACCCCACCTCATAAGTCGTGTATTAATATACACCTTATGAGTCTTTTGTACCACCATATGAATTCATTAGTGATTGATTCTTTTCCCTAAGGGCACCCTATCTCTTGTTATCTTGTTCCTGGTTTACCTTTGCTTTATGTGATATTTTGGTCAAGATTTATGTTGGAATAGGGTTTGTTGAAGTGTTCACCATAGCTCCAAGATCTCTTGATCATCCCAACATGGTTTCAGAGCTAGTGTGAACTCTTCCTTCTATATCCAGTGTTTTTTTAGGGAAGTTTTAGATATGAAACTAGGGTTTTTCAACAATTTCTTTTACACATCATATTTCTAGGGTTTTTTAACCCCCTGCTTCACCTGTGGCCTCTTTATTTGACATTCTTGTATTTTTAGTGGATTTAAGGGCATCTTTTGCAGATTTGTGCACTTTTTTAGGGAAGCACACTCCTTTTTCTACCTTTTCAGAAAAAACCTGCTAGTTAGGGTTATCTCATGTCTAAAACGAGGGTTTATTTTCTAACCTTGTTCCAGGGCAAGAACATAGTTTTATAGGTTTTTTACCCTCTCCACCACCAACACCCTCCTCTTTTTGGTGTTTTTGGTCTTTCTAGTGAATTTGAGGGATTCTTATTGCAAGTTGGTGCTCTTCTAAGGAAACCCACTTTCTCTTTCTCTCTTTGTCAGCCAAAATTCTCTACTGTTTCTTTGGAGCAACATTGATATTGCGTTATTTGCTCCTATTCTTCATGTTTTTTTTCCTTAGACTTTTGTTGGTGGCATTATCATTGTGGAACTGGTAGTTCAAAATATTCATTTGCAAGAAATATTGGAGGCTATTGGTTAGAGTTGTTGTGTAGAGATCTATTGGGTGTAGGCTATTGGCTAGAGATCTTGTTCATGGGTTCACTTCACCTTATGTGATATTTCTATTCAAGGTGTATGTTGGATTAGGGTTTTTTGAAGCGTTCACTGTAGATACATGATATATTTAACATCCAAACATTAGAGCCACTGAAATTTGAATAAATATAATGGTGGTGTATTTATAATTTCTACACCTTGAGATTGCCTAGAAGTGAAGTATTTTAGAATATTTGAAGTTTCTTGCAGGTTCCCTGAAGAAATCAGATTCAACATCAAGGATGAAATATCTACGCTGCAGAAATTTCAGTGCTCTGAAATTTCTACACTTTTTGTTTACCAAAACATTTCTATAGACTCCCAAATAGTGACACATTTGACTTCCTAGGTGTCAAAGCACTTTGAAAGGTCTAAAATCACGATTCTTTCAAATTCTTAGGCACCAAATACCCAAAGATATGCTTCCACATGTCCAAAAATTGACTAGATGGGAAAAGTGTCATAAATATTCAAATTCTACCTTTTCTCACTCTAAAATACATTAAACATGAAATCACATATCCCTAAGATAATTTCTTAGACATCTTAGCAAAATTACCTCTTTTTATTTTACCCAAAAAAACTAAGATGTGACACACTTACCAGGTACTCTATTTCTCTGTAAGCGATGTCTTCAAGCTACAACTTATAACCATTAGTTAGAAATATTTCCTAGTGTTAGTAATCTCTCTTGGGAATATTGTCTAAGATCTTTTAAAATGACAAGTTCTATTAATATGTACAAACCTTCTTTGTTATGCTTTCAAATTCACCAAGATTAATATTGAAGCTCTATTTACTATGTTCTTGTGTCTAGAATGTAACATTGTATTAAAGTTTATTCCTCTTATGGGAGAGGTTCTCATTTGACATGGATTCACAATTATAATTTGACAGAAGATTCCATAACCTATTTTATTTTTCATAACTAGAGTGAAATTCTTAATGGATGTTGAATTTCCCCTTTTTCATGATTTGTAGGCTAAAATTGCCAGGCTAACTGAAGAAAAAGATCACCTTGAAAATCAGGCAAGTTGGGGTTTTTTCTAAATAATGTGTTCTTTTTTGACATAACCATCTTAAGAAGGCCTTTGAGAATACAAATCCTTTGTAATGGTCCTCAATCATTTGAATCCTCATGACATGTTCTAGGTTGTTTGATGGATCCTACCTTATTTAAATGATTGAAGGAATTGTAAAGCACTTATTCTCTTTCATTATATACATTACCATAAATAAGTGTTTTTGTTATTCACATTTTATATGCCATATGCAATTAGATAAATTGTTATGGTTCATTTACTGAAACAACTGTGAATTTGTAAATTTTCAATTAGTTATTAGCACACAAGCAATCAAGTTCTGCAGTTGGAAGAGCTTAGTATGCACCTAGGAGATATGGGAAGGAAAATCTATATACAATAAAAGTTAAAAGAAATCCAACATGGGAAGTGGTTTCATGATGACCCTATTAATGTTTGAAGAATAAATAAAGTAAAAGAATATATGATACATGCTTGGAACTCCTATGAGAAGTGTGCATGGGGCTATGATGATATGGGAAGGAAAATCTATATACAACAAAAGTTAAAATAAATCCAACATGTGAAGTGGTTGAACATGATGACCCTATTAATGTTTGAAGAATAAATAAAGTAAAAGAATATATGATACATGCTTGGAACTCCTATGAGAAGGGCTATAAGAAGGGGAAATAAAACCTATCCTGTTCTAGAAGCCGGAACTAAAGCTCAGTCTTAGTGACATTGACTTAATGCTATATGAGACCCCCCTTATGCTGATGATGTTTAGACATCAAATTCAGTCATGAAATATTAGATTCATTTGGTTTTATACATTTTTTCTTTATGCATGGCATATAAAAGTTTTCATCAGTAGCATATTTTTATAGATTTTAACTGCCAATTCCCATATGTCAGTCGACAAGGGTGGTTGGTTATGGGGGGGTGAAGAATACTTCATCATAAATAGAAGTATATGTGTTAAATATCATATATTAAGATTTGAACTGCCGGAAGTCGTGGGTTGTTGGTGAGTTCCTGCGAAGCGCGAGGTGAGCCTTCGTCAATGAGAAGTGTGCAGGGGCTATGATGAACTTTTCGCCCAAAGATATTCTTAATAATGTGTTTTCATGGTATGAAATATATGGTGTAAGTGGTTGCTTTTGTAGTATTTGTGTGCATACTTTAGCTTTTATTATTACCATTAAATGATGATGATGTCAAGCTTGATAATATTGATCTTTCTTCCATTTGGATTGTATAATATAATCAAGAAAGGTTTTTTTTGGTTTCAAGTATCTTTGGTTGCAGCTATCTCGTGACCTACTTTATTAATGACATGAGAATCTTCATATATTAAAATTTAGATATTCTACTGGGGATAAGGTGTTGCTTTGTTTGATTCTTCACTATTGGTGTGTTTTTGGGTTAAACTTGTATTGCTTGAAGTGAATGACTTTATGATTAAAAAATGTTATCCTTCTTTCCTCAATTTAAAAAGTTCTTCATATTTCATAACACATTGTTGATGAACATTAAAAAGTGTTTTTGAATGATATGGTAGTCTTTTTTCTCCATGAAATACATATCTTGGGAAACCCATCGTGTTCTTCCCTTCATTCTAATGATGGTATCCAAGGTAAAATGGATTTTGCAAAAGCTTAAGACTTTGCCAACATAAGGCTCAAGGCTATTACAACAATATATTCATTAAGAGCTCAACATGTCACTTGTGAAAATTGAGCTTGGGTGGCTAGGATTACAATTACTCCCAACCACCTGAGCTAGACTAAATTGAGATATGGAAGTATCCATGAATCCCAAAAATCATTTGGGGGTTTATTTCCCATACTAGAAACCACCTAAGATGAGGAAAGTTTGCATGGGACATTTTTGAGTAAAAAAAGAACAAACTTCTTGTTATTTGATTGAAAATTGTTGAGAAACTTTTGTTGAAATGTTTTTCATTTTCCTAGTTTTCTAACTTCCATTTTCTATTTTTTTCACTAAAATTCCAAGCAAACTAATATTGGAGAACTTAATAATCACTTTTTGAGATCACAAGAGATACTAGATTTGTGGTGATCTCTTTAACAAACCCTAATTCAACAAGAAATGTAACAACACTCAACATAGATCACAAGAATATGTTCACATACCATGATTTCATCAAGATGATTTAACCATAACTGATAAAGAGCCACCACAAGTAGAAAAAAATATTATAGGTTCCCTTACGCAAAATAATGAATGAATTCACTTGAATGAGATGATACAAATGAGAGCTTGAGTTGTGTAGATATAGACAAATCAAGCGAGGTGTCCCTTCAAGAGGGGGGTTATGGGCCCACAAAACAAGGGCGCACATCCCAAGAGGGTTATTAGGTTGGAAAATGCCTCTTCAAAGTACACTCCTTACTTATCCACATAGCCCTTTATTACTAGCCTCTCCTTATACTTATCAATGGAACCATCCACCTTATAGTTTGTTTGGAAGGCTCATTTGCAGCCAATGTGCATTTTCCCTTCAGGCAATTCAACCAATATCTAGGTCTTATTTTTATGTAATAATTTGCAAACTACGCATTGATTGGATCAATCCATTCCTTACCTTGCTTAGCTTAACTAACATTAGTGGGTTTAGATGTAGAATCGGAAAAATCTCATTCAACTAGAGAAAAACCTGGTAGATTAAGTTTGGATTCTTGAAAGGATAGGTTATTGCATGAAGCATCACTTATTTGCATACATCCTTTGGAATGGATATGGAGCTCTATCAAACAAAAAATATATGATTTAAGGGGAAACATTTCTCAAGAGAAAGTCAAGGCTATCATAATTACTGAACTTAATGAGGTAGACATATAACTCCTGTTCATTTTTATTACATCCATTAGATTCATGAACTTAGTTCTCACTTCATTCTAGATAATTATGGTTTTCTTCTTGTACATGTTTCTTGGCTATACAACATTCATGGATTTTATGTGGCATATAATCATATAATTTTTACAGGGTGTTGGTGGCATTTACAACATGTAATCTAATTGAAATTAAATCCATTATGACTGACTTGCATTTCATTTGGTTAATTAGTGTGCTCTGTATCATGATCTCAATATCCCTTCTATGTTGAACGATTTGTTTGTTGGTGCATTTTTTTATGTGGCTTTGCTTTCGGAACTTGCTAGGAGAGAGAAGCGAGTTAGTATTATTTTTTTTATCTAAGGAATTTCTAGGGAGGCTTATTAACAACATTTTGTTCTTTGAGATCCTAATAAAAATACTATCTTGAAATAAAAAAATCCCTAGTTCATAGTGTCTTACAACCTTAACCAGTCCCAGTCAATAGTTTGTGAATGGTTTATGCAATTGATCCTTCTATTGATAATATTTTACATTATATTTCCAATTGTTTATACACTTTGTATATCAGAAGAATGTGCATGAGAAATTTTTTTAATTTAAGAAATAATATAAATATTGTATATTTGATAACAATAGGAATTATTAGGTGTTACACATCGACCTACCTCTCTCTCTTAATTGTTTAAAGGGTTCTAGCTCAATGATAGAGCATCTACATTACAAAGTAGAAGGTTGGTGGTTCGATTCCACCACGCCCTTCCATAAATCACAACAATATAGTATATTGTAGTTTATTTTAAAGAAAATAATCTTTAATTTATTTTGCTCAAATGATTATACATCCTAAGGGACAAAAATGATATTGTCTCTACAAAGACAAAAATATTTGCATTCTATATTGTCTCTAGAGAGACAAATGTGTTATTGCCTTTGGAGAGACAATATTTGAGACATTACACAACTTTATTTTTGCCTCAAGTTGAGACAATATTGTCATTTATAGAAACAATATGATCTATACTTGACATATTCTGTATTGTCTTTATAGAGACAATATTTTATGACAATAATTTAAGACTCGCTTAAAGACTATATTTAAGACAACAAACGACTTTTTTTAGGCTCAAGTTGAGACAATTTACATAGATATCATCTCAAAACTTCCTCTATATAGTAGTGTGAGGTAGGTCAACCCACACATTGGGATCATTTTTTCGACGTTCGAATGTCGGTTGTCCTATGGTTAAACATGTTTTAGACCATGGTCTTTCTATTGACATGTGTCACAATAGGTGTCAGTCCTCAGACGAAAACATGAGGCGCTTGATGACGAACGGTTTTAGTGCCTTAGGTTTTCCAGTTGTGCTTCAAAAATGTGTCTCTCAACCGATGGTTTGCATCGAAAAATGGAACCAAATTTTGTATTGTGTAACAAATATTTACGTATAATTAAAACACAGAACAAAATATGAATATTTTGAGGGACAAAGATTCAAAGAGCTATGTAGATAAAATGGTATTGAAAAACAATGTCATACGAACTTAATAATAAGTTTCACTTGAGGGATTTGGTTCTACCAAAATTGGTAAGTAAAACAACCAATGAATCAAGTAGCAAGATATCAAAAAACAAGTTCAAAAAAGTGGTATTGAGCAGAAACAATATGGAATTTATTAGTCTATCTAAAAAATAACAATATTAAATTCAAAACATGTTTTCTAGGAAAATAGAAAAAGACAATACCCTAAAATTATAGGTTCCAAACAATGGAACTTTAATAATTCATAACATGCAACAATAATTTACAATAACAATATTAAATTCAAAACATGTTTTCTAGGAAAATAGAAAAAGACAATACCCTAAAATTATAGGTTCCAAACAATGGAACTTTAATAATTCATAACATGCAACAATAATTTACAATAGGCTAAATCTAAATTTACAACATTCTAAATGCAAGATTCTAATGTATTAGAGTTAAACAAAGAGGAAGACAAACATTTATGAGCGTGAACTTTGAATCTAAATCTAAATTAACTACAAAATTATGTAGCTAAATAAAAGTTTAAGGCATTTTTGAAATTACGGGTTAGGATTACTTTAATTATTTGAACTTCTTTAGAAATAAATAGATAGGGATTTTATGTATTGAGTTCATTACTATTAAATAAAATAAGGCCAAAAAGTAAATGATGATTTCTCGTTTTCGGTAATATTTTAATCGACATCCGACAATCTTTTGATTTTAATTATAGTTTTTATGGTGTTAAAATCATGGTTTTGAATATAAAAATAGATTCAACAACCTGGATATACCCCACGCCACTACTCTTATTTATAAAAATTATAAAAATTCTTCCCGATTTCAACTCTATTGAAATCATGTTAAGAAATGTGATAGAGAAAATGCAAAAACATCACCCATTTAGACTACTAAAAATTTAAATCTATTAATAAATTATGTCTGCTACAATGTTCATTCTCAAAGTTTGTAAAAAGTTATATAAAAACTATATAAATAAATAGAAATTATTGTGAAACATATATATTAGAGATTTCTCTTGAAAATATGAGTGAACACTCATGGATTGTATTTGATAAAAAGATTAAATATAAAGTGTCACCTTACTTTAATTGTTTTCATATTAATAAAGTATTATTTTATAAAGTGTCACCTTTACTTTAATTGTTTAAATAAAATATATATTATTTTCATAAATATGTTATATAAATATCATTTATAAAATTTAAACAAACATAAGATAACATGATATTAACTATAACTTTACTTGGGTACATTTTTAGTCCCTGCTTTCGGCGGTAGGGACTTTAGTGATCGGTTTGTCGACTTTTCAATTATTTTACCCTCAACTCAAGACATTATATCTTAAGTTTTACATTGTACATTTTTTGACCAATTAAATGCATGAGACCGTCATCTCCAATCAAACATTTTGATGCCTTATTTGTCCTTTTTTCAAGGCACACATTCATATTTTCAAGAGAATGTTTTCACCATGCTTTTGTTTTTTAATTTGAACTCAAACTAGATTAATGCTATGAGTGGCATAGCATTAATCTGAAACATTTTATGTTTTTAGTTTTTGGGCACTTAGGGCAGGCACCGCCTTATTGTGCCATTGCCCGATCACCTTGGAACCTCACTGCATCAACGCCTTGGTGTGCCAGATGTACCTTGCCTTGGTTGACTAGGTAGCTAGGGCGTAGAAAACCGAGCCATAAGGCATGATTGCTTCTCTCGTATTGTTTCTCATGATGCTCATGATGATAGCATCCAGGTATCGTAAGTTTTCTAGGGCTTGATTTCCTCATTTTTTTCCCTACCACAGTTGCCTTTGTCTAGCCCGTGTCTGGCCTATGTTTACAAGAAGGGAAACATCAATCAAGTGTAGAACAAGGGAAACTCCAGTCAAGTGCAATTGGAGAAACGTTTTATCAACAATACCATAAATATATATGCATAGAAGCAAGGTACTGTATTCTTCAACTCACATGAAAATTTAGATGAATGCATTTTAGTTATTTAGAGCATACCAAGATTTACTTTGAGAGAATAAACTGAGATTTAATCATAGAAATTTCTACCTTGTTGAATGTTGCTTTAATGCTCTAACAATTTCTCTCCGGATCCCTTGTATAGGCTGGAAGACACAATTTTTTCCCCCATATACTCTTTGACTACCACAAAAAGAAAAATTAAACATAATCTTGTAAATCAACTCGGCACTGGAACAATAAAAAAAGAAGACGATAATTCCATGCATTAAACCCTTGTGCAACATGCTTTCAGCTTGATTTATGGTAACCATTCCAAAGACCCTTCTACAATTGCAATATAAAAAGATACCTAGAAGGTGTGGGATTACAGTTATATCCAAACTATGATGAAATTGGTCAGGTAAACCATTACTAGACTCAAAACTTATAATAGTTTGAGATAGGAATAGTTGTAACATTTTTCTAACAGCTACTAAAGTTCTGCTCGTACTCAGTTGACGTTTCAAATAATATATTTGTTATAGATTCCAAAAACAATTCATAGCATTGTCAAGTAATGCATTAACAATAGACCGTGCATTCAGAGAAGAGTCTAATTTGGTGGACATTATTTTTTGAATGGTTTAAAGTTGTTTATGTAAGCTATTATATCCATAGGTGAGAAACCCTCATAGAACATGGGTTGGGTCTGTGGCCCAAATGATAGTTCTGTTTAAAAGCAAAGATAGATAACTTTGCATTATCGACAAATAAAAACAAATGCCTTCATAGTAGGGGTTCTATCCTGTTAGCTACTATCAGATACTAATTCACACTTCAAAACAATCCTTCCCATAGAGATTGATTCTGAAAATGACCTTCAAATCGGGTCCAATTTATGCCTACCTTACTTATTGACCTCGCTCGAAGGACCTTCATGTACAAAGGGTTGATCCCAATCTGTATTAAGGGCCAACCCCTAGTGGAACCCTTGTTGAAATTAAGCAAAATCCACATAGCATTGCCTTGGAAAAAAGGTTTGGAAAGCCTCATTAAAAAATCCTCAACCTTTGGACCCAACTGCCCCACCACCAGCTACCTATGCAGTGGATACCTACACGATAGTACAAGGTGATAAAGCAACCGATAATTCTGGAACTAGCAACAATGTCTAAATATTTTTGGTCGAAGATGGTTGGAGCCATACTTGATTTCTGCACATCCGCTAGGGAAAACGAGTATCCACATGTGGGATCCTATGTTAGAGGATCAAAGATCAATATTGGAGCCTAATATAGGAAATCAAAGACACATATCATGAGAGCATTGCATCCATTGCATGAGTGGCTACATTGTAGGAGTCCCTGCACATTGCAATAGTTTATGGATTTGTGAAATATTGATAACTTCGATGACCTCATTGATTGGAATCATTGTGTATAAGGAGACCAACAACATAGAAACTGAGCTCAATTAATTTCTTGTCTATCTCTATGTGGTGGATTGGTTTGAAATTAGTGCTGAATAGCTTTTCACATGCGTTCAATAGTTGTTTATCATGCATCTACTTTTTTTTTTCATTGTAAAAAAAATACTATTTATATTAAAAACAATATAGGAGATACAATGTTCTAAAACATGTGTATCCAACATAGCTCACAAGAAACATAATGGCCAACAATGGCCTAACATAATGGCCAACACTGTCTCAACAATAGCCATAACATAACACATAAAGGGTTTAATACAACACACCCCACAAACTGCCAACAAAGCCATCATAGTCTCTATACCAAATAAACCCCCAAAAAACAACTCATCCACAACCACCCCAGAAGGGAAGCTGAAAATGAAGAGTGACCACCATAGAACAAAAAATGTACAAATATCTAGTTGAAGGAACCCGAGGAGGTCTGTCATCTGACATTGAAACCCACAACCTAGGATCCTGCAAAACAAATGAGTGAAAACTGTAGCACAGGAGAAAAATCCCACAATATATATATATATATATACACACACTAAGATAAATACAAAAAATTATCAAATATATGCCAAGGAAGTCTGAGATGTTAGTTGATCTTTGCACCAATCCTCCATAAAAATAGTGCCTTCCGGAGAATATAAAGCCCTTTTGGAGAGCTTGTTAACAATAATATTGTATTATGTGAAAACGTGAACAAAAGATATGTGCCCATAATTTCTGATGAGACGTCTAGTGTCCCTTAACCAACAATCAAGTTGTAGCACATTGATGGTGCAATCCTCCAATGCCCAATTGATAATTACTCTTGAGTCCCCCTGAACTTGGAGCAGAGGGATACTACGATCCTTAGCCACAAATAAAAGCATCCAAAGAGAAATAAATTCACTCTTGGTATTTGTTCCCCGACCACAATTCATCCAAATATTTATCATTCGATTCCTGTCTAAGAAAACCACATCACCAACCCTGCTAATGTCTGCTTCATTTTGGGAAGCCTCATCAAATCCTCCCCTAGGTAGGACATCCTGGATATTTGGAGTAGGACGGAGAGGAAAAATGGGTCTACCCAAAAGGTTGGGGGAATCACCATTGTACTCATTAAAAGAAGCTAACACCCTACTACAAATCAAAGACAAATATGGATGCTTATCTTCAAAGATGAGTAGGTTGTGAGCTTTCCATAACTCCCATGCCATAAAGCATGGTAGAGATAGCCATTGATCTTCCGCCTTTGACCAATCCCATATATTTTCCATAAAAGAAGTATAATTCCATCTGGTTTCCAACTCTATCATAGAGAAAATCACTTGCCATAAATTTTGAGAGAAAGAACACAAAAAATAAATGATTGATCGATTCTTCACCAAAGCCACACAAGGCGCATCTGTTAGGACCACAACCACCTCTTTTGAGGTAATTATCCCATGTCAGGATCTTGTTATTCAGGACAAGCCATGTGAAACACTTTAATTTGAGCGAGATATTTAGTGACCATACCGCCTTATGCCACAACTACGGAGGGCTCACTGCATTGTGGAACATAGAGTCATATTCCAACCTCGTATTCACCTCACCAGAAACAATATTCTAGGACCACGACAATTTATCTGGTTTGTCCAACAATTGCATGTTTGATCTCTTGAGGTTCAAAATGTACTCCGACCATTCTTCCTCCATTTGACCATACAAGCCTAGTTGTTGCGCACTAATCCAGAAGTGGTGGTTCCATCTTGTAGGATTAAAAGTCACAATCTGGTTCAGAGTGTAGTATCCCTTTGACTTCAAATGGTATTGAAGATATAGAGATAATTTGTAATGTCTAGGATCCCCCAAGATAGGATCCTCGCCCAGTCGAATCTCTCTACCATTCCCTGGAACCTAAGAAAGCCAATATGTGATAGTATTGAAAGAACCAAGGAGACCCTTCCAGATATTTGATACATCTATGGTAATCATATACCCTTTTCAGAACTAGTGTGCCACCGAGCACTTTCTGAGGTATTTTTCTTTTATGATAAAGCTCCATAACGAATCGAAAAAAAAAGGGCCCTCCAAATACTTTTTTCCGTAAGAGCTTTTGAAAAAAGATCCATATTTTTTAAAAACCATCCACCCAACTGGAAAGGTTGCGCCAGTTTCTGCCATCCCACTAGATGATATTTCCTCTTATCACTACCGACTGCCCAAATAATATTGAAAATTCTTTTACGAATCCCCTCCATGTTGGACTTAGGAATTTTGCACAAAGATAGCCAATATACAACTAAATTTTGCAATATTGATTTTGCAAGAGTAAGTCTGTAACCCAAAGATAGCCATCTCCAACACCAGTGAGATATTCGTTTGTCAAATCTCTTTAGTAACCAAAGCCAGTCATGTGCATGCTAGTCATTTGGCTTGATGAAAAAACCCAGGTAGTTAGAGCCATCATACAATTGCTTGAAATTGAATGGAAGGATGTGACTGATCTATTCTTTTATTTCTTCCTCCACTGCAAATTCCAAGAAGCATGATTTTTCCTTACTAACTAGCATACCTGAAACATTGCAGAAGAGGTCCAAAACCATTTTTAACTGGGACCATTCCTAGAGAGTTCCATTCCCATATAACAATACATCGTCCACAAAAAAAGTATGAGTCATGACCGACTGGTGAGATACCTTTAATCCTTGTATTTTATGTTCCCCCCTCGCTTTGTGGATAAGTTTGCTAAGACCTTCGATAACCAGAAGGTATAAAAGAGGAGAGAGCAGGAAACCCTACCTTAGCCCTCTAGAACTTTTGAAAAAATCTGTAGGTGAGGCATTTATAATAACTGCAAAATTGACAGAGGACACACATGCTATTATCCACTTACAAACTTCCCAAGGGAGTCCATCTATATCAGTATTAGTCTTAAGAAAGACCAGTCCACATGGTCATAGGATTTCACAAGATCCAACTTTAAAAGGATAACTTTTATTTTCTTGGATTTTATAGAGTGAAACGTCTCTTGGGCCACACCCACATCATCCATGATTTTCTTATCATTCAAGAACCCAAATTTCTCCTTAGAAATGTAATTGGAAAGACTCAGCTTCAATCTAACTGTAATGAGTTTTGCGATAACTTTGTATATTAAATTGCACAGGGAGATAGGTCTGAAATCACTGAAACCACCCCGACGAGAACAATTTGGGATAAAAGTTAGAAATGTTGAGTTAATTGCACCTATCACCAAACCCAAAGACCTAGATTCTTCCATTGCAGAAAGTATATATGCAACCATAATGTCAAAAAGGTGAGAAATAGTTCCACGTACCAACCATCAGGTCTTGGGTTCTTATCCTTTGTGAATCCTTTGAGGACTCTTTCCACTTCGGTCAGAGTGACCGGAGCAAAAATCCCATCCCATTCCTCATATGAGAAAAGCCTTAGGTATTCTTTGATGACCTTGAACTATTCTAAAAGAGAGGTTGATTTCAGATCCTGAAAAATACTCTGAAAATGGTGGACCACTTCTGAGTGTAAGTCCTTCACCGAAGAGATCTTCCTCCCATCCCTATCATTCATATCCCAAATATCATTCTGAATCTTCATGGATTCCACAAATTTATGAAAAAATTTAGTATTATTGTCTCTCGATTGGATCCATAATGCTTGACTTTTTAAATGCCAAGTCTCTTCCTGGATCCTCAAAATATTTTGTTTTTTGCCTTCAAGTTCAACCAGAGAAACATAATCTCTAATCAGAATGGGAGAAAAACGAGAAGCCGTGACGATATTTTCAATTCCATTTTCCATTTGTGTTAATTCTAGAAGCAACAACTTCTTCTTTTGCTTTTCCCAGCTAATGGTGAAGGATTTGAGACATTTTGACTTTTTAACCAATTTGTCCATGGTTGAACGTTCGTCTTCAACGTCTACGTTTAGCCAGAAATTTGAAGCTTTCTCTTTATAATATTGGTCGGTTAGCCAAGTTGAATTGAATTTGAAAGGATAGCTAACTTTTTTGTCCGTTGTATCAAACTGGAAAAAAATTGGAAGATGATCGCTGATACGAATATGCTGGATCCAAGATCTATACTTGTTGAATTTAGTTAATAGGTTCTCTGCAATAAAAATTCAATCCAACCTCTTTCAGACATACTTGTCTCCCTTTCTGCCATTATTCCAAGTAGGAGTCAACGAAGCCGGTTCTACATCAATTAGATTTCTAGATTAGAACATAGTATGAAAGAAATCACCCAAAGGGTCAATTTTTGCTCGCCTCGCCCATACTTCTGCAACAACCCAAGTGAAGTTTAAATCTCCTAACAAAATCATATTCTCCAAACTTTTTAGAAGATGATCCTCGCATACCGACTCCCAAAAGGATTGTCTATTAGTATAGGGCCCATAACAATTTATAAAGTTGAGGTCTCGATTAAAATCCACCAGCCTTCCCGAGAGAAGGATACCCGCATTAGACATGTAAGAGTGATGACTTAATACATGAGGATTCCAAGCTGTAAGGAGATCCCCCGAGAGACCATTAGCACTAATGGTGCACAATTTCCAATTATGTTTTAGTTTGGTGAAGAAGCTCCTGGCTTTCTCTTCTGAAACCATCATTTCTTGCAGCATCACTAAATCAGGTTGCAATAATAGGAGGACACGCTGCAAGGACAACTGTTTGGGGAGCCCCCCTACTCATCTTATGTTGAGAGAAAACAAATCATTTTAGAACCCTTGCAAGGGATTTTATATCTCTAAGTGCCCTGGAATCTGAAGAGGAAGAATCAACATTTTTATCCAAAGAGTCCCGAGAGTGGCTCGAAAGTTCCCCTTTGGCTAGGATATTTTGAGCACTATGGGTTTTGAATAGTGAGAAGTCCTGAGCCAAACCCCCCTCCCTAGATCCTTTAACCAATCTATTCTTTGAGAGGTTTCCCAAAGAAGTCCCAACAATATTTTTCGGGGATCCCAGATCAAGTGCAACTTCCCATTTTTTTTTCCTGAAAAGTAGGAATATGATTCTTCTTAAGCATTTCCGGATAGGAAGTCACATGAATTCTGGTAAACTCTTCTAGAGGTGTACAATCTAAATCAAGAGATGGGGTAAACTTCATAGCCTGAGCATCTTCCAAAGTACCATCCACCAAGTGTATATCCTTCTGCACGACTAAAAATATAGGAGAGGATGATGCTGATAACAACCCCCCACTGATAACAACAGGAATGGAAGACTCAATATCCGACAAAATTTGGATAATGTCATTAAGTGAATGGTCATCAGTCCCATTCTCCTCATTGGGGGGAGGATACTCACGGGGCGACAAGGGACAAGCAAGGCCATCATGACTCCGGGGAGTGTCCCCGAAAGCACTAAAAGGAATACTAGGATTGGGATTTGAGGAGGATGGTGGATCACCATAAACTAAATGGAAACCAAACTCAGATTTTTTAAGCTCGAGAAATATGATAAAATATTTTTCTAACTCATTCAAAGAATGGAAAAATGAGGGGTCATTTAATTGAAGCTTACCCAGGATATCATTTGGACCAGTACCCGGAGGAGAGACCCTGTTTGAGAAGCCATCGATGGTACCCGCTACATCCAACTCTCGGTCACTTCCATCCTCCGAGGACCAACGTATGTCCTCTTCTTCTGACAAGGTCCTATCCACATTTACATTAGGGACTTTGCATTGATGCCACAAATGGATGACTTCCTTGCAGTGTGAACACCTTAAGGGAATTGCCCAATAGTTAATGATTTGTGTAAATTGACACCCCCTCCAGTCGATATGTAGTTCATCAATGAGACCAAGTGAGATGTCTACTTCGACCAATAATCTCCTAGTGCGCTTGTCGACCCCATTCATGACATCTTCACCCAAATGTAGGAATCAACCGAGTTTGTTTCCCACCGCTTCAAAAGCACTCCGATTCCACATCGCTAGTGGGAATCCTGGAAGTAAAGCACATAGATGCTGGAGCTTAATAGAGGTCCTATCAGGATCGAAGTCCATGTGCAACGTTGGATCATGAGGTTTCCCAACCCCTTGAGCCATAGCCGTTCCAAAATCAGGGTACCGTGGGCCTCCTCCCTAAATTTGAACCTGAACCATCCTTTTGACAAAATGGATACCTTTGGCGTATAATCAAGGATGGGAACCCATGTACGTGTAACCCATCTGCCAATATCCTTCCCGTTCATAGCATTATAACTGAACTTTCCCACCAAAACAGTCATATGAAGCTCCACAATCCCCTCCAAACCTAGGTCCCAACCCACATTCATCCAGTGCTCTCCTGGTCATCGATTCCACTTCCTTTGCCTCTTATTTGCCCATAATGTATGACAATATTCCACACACCGGTTTTCTCCCAATCCATGTACTTCATTACCACTGCCAGAAGAAATCTGGTCGGTTACCGACGGGTTTGCACCCAATACCAGGTTTTCCACCCTATTCCCAACTCGTAGCACAATTTCCCTCTTGGTCAAAGATCCCTTTCCGGTATGTCGGGTATATTTTTGGATGTACTCACTCTTGCATGCATGCCACTTGTCGAGCATACCATTTTTCCTTTCAGAGGCTCCTTATAAAACTCATCAGGTTTCATAATCACGTTCTCCTCTATCCAATAATCTGTCGTGGTTGGGGATAACAGGCGTGGGACACCCGTGTTTGGTGGATCCCCCATATCCAACACCTGCTAGATAATAGGCGACAACGCAGAGCAAATTCTTTGGACCACTACCAGAAAATGTGTCAGAGAGTTCAAGATAAGGTTTTTGAGCTCAGCTCAATGAAAAATTCCTTATAAAACCAAATCCCTCCAAAACCCTTGTATAGATAAAACTGTGAACCGTCTTATGATAAATTTCGGTTTGAACAAGAGTTGTTGCAAACCGTCACTCTTTACCCAACCGACCAGTGCCACCCTCGGTGAGGCCTGGGAACCCATTCATTGACTCTAGCGAAAACCCCCATCTACTTATAGATAAGCATGTTATATAGATAGTTCTAGGTGTCCATTCAACGAGATGATAAATAGTTTTATTTTAAAGTGTGTACTTTATTTATTGATTAAATTGACCCAAGGTTGTCAAACACAATTTAGACACAGTATCATTAGTTTTTCCTGATTACACCTGAAATTTATCTTGGATTCCATGCTTAATGAAAAAGTGCAACTTTATTTTGGTTTTAATCTGTGAATGATATTTGTGTTCATCAATGCTCTATGTAGCTCGCGTTGCCATGATATTGATCTTATGACACTCCGTGTCTTATGACATTTATACAATGTTTGAACAAGTTTATTCCCGTTTACTTTATTTATGCAAAAAGGCATTTGGGTCAATGGACAAGTATCGATACATTCCATCTGTTTACCCCTTATTAGTCCCATGAAGGCCAAGGTAACTCTTGTTTTTGGTATGTGTTTACCATCTATTAATTTATCTTTGACTTTACGTATTTGTGCATATAACATAAAATTTTTACATAGCTGTTGAATTTATGTAATAATTAATTCATAATTTAATTATTTATGTTGAATGTTATTGGATGAAACTTTCAGTTGTTATTGTCGGGCTCTTGCTTTATAAAGCAAAGTTTAAGCAAATTTTTAACATAGGCAAACTTTCAAACGCCATGATGGCCACTGCCCACCGCCTTTCGTTACTATGCAACATTGATGGCCACCGCCCACCGCCTTTCGTTGCCACCGTCCACCGCCTTTTTCATTGTCATAGCCTATTTTACACAATCGTTTGTTTATTCACCACTTCTCCCTATTTTACACAATCGTTTGTCTATTCAACACTTCTCCCTATTTATATCAAGTGCATCTTTCTCAGCTTGCCTTGCGAAAGGCTAAACTAATGCACATGTTCTTTCAATACATTTGATGTGATTTCTTTACAGGGAAAAAGAGTAAGCACAGTAATGGGCTTGCTCTGAGGTTTGCAATTTAGAGTGCAGTTGCTTACCAGGGAGGAAGGTGGTTCTCTAGTTGTAAATTGCCGGCCTGAGAGCAAGGCCATTGCTGAGTGTACAAGTATGAGATTCTTGCTTGATTCCTGCCCCCTATAGTCCGGAGTGAGTATCAGTCCGGAGAATCTTGAAGGATTTATTTACCATAAGGACAAGTGCAATTATTCATTGAAGCATCCAACAACATCCCACATCCCACAGGTATGCAACGCCTTGCTAGGATGATTAACTGTCAAGATTTCTCAGGTTAATCAAGTAAGACTAGGTCAGAAATCCTACCTCTTTACCCTAGGCAATGTTGCTTTCATAGTTGTTGCCAGAAACGTTCAAGGAGTCACCTATAGTTGACAAACGAGAAGAAATGATATTGTATTATTAGTTCTATGTAGGAATTTATGTCCACATCATTCTTATCCCCCAAAACCAAAAAAAACCATGCTTTTATTCTATGTAATTCCACTGCCAAACCCCAAAAACCAAAAACAAAAATCCTTTTATTCAGCGTGTAATACTATGTGCGTGTTAGTCATGTTGACAGGTGCAAGCTCTATATTTTAAGGTTTACAGATGTGTTGGGTCGCCATACCATGTACCAATTACTGGCTCCCAATCTGTCTTTTGTATTTCTAATTTGTGTTTTCCTAGGACAACTTTAGAACGTAGCATTACACATACCTAACATTCCAAACACTATTTAATAAGCTAAAGAAATTACTGCAAATACTTTGTTGAATTTGTGTGCAATAGAGATCCATGAGTAGCTAGCTGAATTGAGGATGATATTGAGAGCCCAAGCGCAACAATGCACATGAGTGATGAAGCATATTGCAAATCTACCAAAAAAAGGCAGAAAGTTGGGACTTTAATAACACATGATACTGTTGCAGAAGGGCGGGTAGATTAGGGCTCACATGCTGTAACCATAAACATGCTACTTGAAGTTATTGTAATTTTTGTATAGAGAGCTGAAAACTACCTGTAAATAAAAAAAAATCATGCAACAGTCAAGGGTTGGAAAAACAAACTAAGCCTTGTTGTTCTACACGCAAGTCATGCTGTAAAAAAACAAAGAGAAGAGCCAAATCGGGGTGGGTCAGTTCTTTTTTCAATTAATCACACATAACATTGTTATTATGGAAATTAGAACACTAGCCACTGCCTCGCCGCTATGACTATTGCTTGAACGTAACTTAATTCTATTACAAAAGCAAGCAATAACTAGACGAACATATAAAATGAAGCCATTGCTCTAATCAGGCCTTCAATTTCTGAAGTATCGCTATTCAGTCAAGCAAGTTAATACCCTCTAGAAACATAGAAAGAGGAGGCATGTTGGTTAAGTAGGGCACAGAATAACAGAACTGAGCTTTACTGGAAAGTGGCAAACAGTTAAACAAATCAGATGAAGAATGACCAACCTTTGTAACTATCAGAGCGGTGAATAATTCCATCATTATTTTTATCGAAGAATGCCACATGTTGTTGAAGAACGCTCATGTTGTTGTGATGGTGATCTATGGACCCATCGATATGCTCTGGATCCACTGTTTCCAGAGCTCTTGCTAAGTCTACATGAGGAACACACAACAAAATCTGTACAAGTTATTTATGTGGGAAATCTTGTAATTAATGAGCTGATAGCGTATCTGGTATGCGCCGGCTTTGTCAAACTCTTAGTTAGTCATTTTTTCAGTCTGCAATGTCAGACAATCAGTCAGTTTGCAGTCAATCCAGCTCACGTCAAATTGGTATTTATGTGACCGCTTTAGTATTCTGCATATCAAGAATTCTTAGGTAGAAATTTATTACAGTCTTTAATGAATCCCTATAGCTTCGAGGAGAAGCCAAATCTAGTTTGTGTATAAATGAAAATCACTCTCAGAAGTTTAAAAAAGAGATGAGAGATAGAGATGGAGATGCAGGAGTGAAGAGAAGAAGAGAAGAAGTGAAAACCCATGAAATGTATGAAGAGCCAAAGCTCTTTGTAATATTGTGAAAGATTGAAGTAAAATTCTTCTCTCTGTAAGTGCGACAAAGTTACTTTGTTTTACAGTGGTAATATATAAGTATTTAGTTTTATGTATTCATTCTCAAGAATGTTGGTTTATGCATCCCGCACATCTACTTCTTATTGACCGTAAATCAAATCAAGATTCCAAGTATTTCACGGTGGTAAAAGCCGTAGTTTAACTACGCATTAACTTCAGCATATGTTTCGGTTCTTATGTTTTAGCATGAAATACATTTATACAAAGTTTGTTTAAGATTGGGTTGTGCGCAGGTAAATAGGTATGCAAAAGTAATTTGTATGAATTGCGAAGCTCATGCAAAGTAAAGTATTCCGCAAAGTATTTTGTGAAGTTAAGAATTTCCGCGAGGGTAGCCTGCGCAGTAGAAAGTCAAAATGCGTAGGTGATTTGTGAAAAAAATTATTCGGCAAAATAATTTAGAGCAAAATATTTGCTAATTGGAGCACAGGTCCTAAAAGCAAAGAAAAGAAAAAATTTATTTACCGCGCAGGTCAATTCTTTTTGACTGCGCACGTCAATTCTTTTTTACTACGCAGGTTGCCTCCTTTTCCCTTCAATTTACATGCAAACAATGATAGCATTAGGTATACATTCATCTTAATTATGAAGGCAATGACATATAATACTTCTGAAAGTTCTTTCCGAACTATAAATTTTCATAACAGGTTAAAATGCTCCAAGTGCAAACCTGAGATAATCCATTAATTAAGCATAGATCCATGTTAATTATGTCACTATGGATCTAGTGGATTAAAAATTTAAAACACTCGAAGTGCAAACAAAGATAGGAATTCATTCATAAATTTGGGATCTATTAGATAATTATGGTGCATACATGGCTTTGGCATTTGCTCTTGCAGGTTGATGTTCAATCTATGTTGTGCAGTGATCGGTGCCCGTGAAGCAACTGTTTGCATGGAGTCTTCGGAAGGGTTCTCCATATTTCAATCCGTTGACGGGCTTAATTCTGAATACAATGCTGAGATTCGAGAATAAGAAAAAGCCTCCTTAAAAAAGAACAAATTAAAAGAATGCTGAGAATAAGAACAGGTCTTCTGAATACAATGATGGCCGTTACACACCACACTTTACGGGTACACCACACTTTACGGGTACACAAAAGTGACGAAGTTGCCATCGACAACGATGGGTAGAAGTAGCGAAAGAACCATTAACTAAGATTTTTAATACCAAATGCGAAGGACATTAGATTCTTATAAGTGTACATCTATGAACTTGGTAAGGAACCCTGCTTTAAACCATGGAATCCACCTGCTCCTTGCA
This sequence comes from Larix kaempferi, assembly GCA_027924585.1. Lineage (NCBI taxonomy): Eukaryota > Viridiplantae > Streptophyta > Pinopsida > Pinales > Pinaceae > Larix > Larix kaempferi. Next base: position 12,917,388 of record BSBM01000406.1, on the reverse strand, counting down.
CAACTAGCTCTGTGCTTCTGTATCTTCCCCAAGCCTAAAATCAAGCCTGAATTCGTTGAGATGTTATATATCTCCTGAACCTTAAATGGGCTAAAGTATTCCATCTGTCCTAAGATGCATGGTCTTTGTATTTGTTGGCCAAGTTGCATTAGTGATGATATGCCTCGTGCTTTGTATTGTGCATCTCGTACCTTCAGGTACTAATGTTAATGTAGCCGCCTGCTAATTCAAATATTGCATGTTATTGCAACAGTAGCTATGAAATATTAGATTTTTGTGGATAAACAGGATGGTGCAGCCATATGTTCCTCGGGATTTTGGGATAAACAGGATGGTGCAACCATCTTTTCCTCGGGCTTATAAAAGGTCTTTCCCCCATAATATTTGCATTATTAGTGTTGTTCGCTAATCACGACGACGTCGTATGAATAAGACAACTTTAAGGACAACTTTTTGTTTCGCGGGTGATCATCTGCGAACTAACTCCGTTATCTCTTGCAAAACTGTAGTTTCTTCATCTTATCTCTTTGTGCTTTTTTATCTTTCATTTGATGAGTTAGTATTGGTGTAAAAATGGTTACCCATATGTCTTAGTATCAAGATGTCAATCCATTAATGCTTCATAGACACATTGCTTCAAGAGGCATGAAGCATCAGACAATAATGGGATATAAGCAACAATACATGATTCTAACACATTGCTACCAGCTGAAACATGAAGCATGAAATAAGATGACATTCATATATAAGCAACACCACCTCCATGTGGTTTGCACATGGATTCAACAACAACTATCTCACGTTGTTTCATTTTATAATTTTGTAAATGGATTCAGTAGCTTTACACTTAGGGTAATTGCATTTACGCATATACTTATGATATCTGCACTTAAAATTGACTGGAAACATACATCCACCCACACGACTAGTTGTGAAACCATGAGGTTGCACATTGTTCAAGGAGAAATAAATAAATAATATTAAGAATATCCAGTTTAGCATTTTTGGTTAATGTTGTAGTGTGAAACATGATTTTAGTTCGTCATTTCAAGACGTCAATGGAAGCCACCTCGTTTTTACATATATAACATCACAATTTATCTGCATAAATTGATTTTATTTTTATGTATTGTGTTTTAAATAATAAAAATATTAAATTAAAATATTTATATTTATATTTATAAAATTAAAATATCTATGTTTATAATTATTAAAGATTATATATAAAACAAATAATAATAAATTTTTATCAATGTTAAATGTTAAGTCATTTATTTCAAAACTATAATCAAAACTCCATACATATTTTTATCCAAACTGCGAAGGTGTCACTCTCAAAACTCTCTTCACAAGATTTCAACCTAGTCAAGGTTATGGAAATGAACAAGAAGTAAGAGCATTTACTCAAAATTTCAATTTCTCAACAAACAGGGACATTGCCATTTACAAAAGCTTCCTATAGCATAGGGATTTGAAAACAACGTACCTGTTTCAAAAATACCTGTTAGAGTTATGTTGCCACCTTGTGGCTTGCTCTTGTTAATATAAAGTATACAATTTAATGAATTAAGTATTATTAAGTAAAATTTGATATTAAATTTAGCCTGTCTAACATGCACGCCGAATGACATCTGTCTAACATGCAAGGCAACAATCTAACGACTGTTGGTAAGTTCTCTACACTGTCAACAAATAAGTATAAAATGGAGATAATCATGTTTTTTCACTTGCTTAGAGAGAGATGAATATGATGTTCCATCCACCAACGTCCTAGCTAAACTTTGTCAATGCATATGGTTATGATGGTAATTATCATGTCCAAGTGCATTCAACTGATCCCCCACTGTCAATACCAATAGATATGATTAATTTCGATCACAAATATCATGTCCAGGTGCATTGTTTAGTTTGGTAATATAACCTATCTATCACTGTGATTCAATTCAGGTTGCAAAAATGTAAATAAAAAACTTGCAATTGTAATAGGTGTGACCTCTGCCTTTAATGGTACTGATTCACCTGCGCCCACAAAAACATTTTACTTATATGAAGCACCTGTTTAAACCACTGTTATAAAGTCTGCAGCATCACAACTAGTAAAAGAAGCAGCTAATCTAACTTACCCATATCCACCAGCGAAGACAAAAACTAGGGTGGTGGGAGCATAAATTTAACTTGTTTACTTGGTAATAGTGAAAGGACAGGCATTAAGCAAATTGTTAACACTATAATCTCGACTTCATGTGTTATATGCAACATCGGCTTGTAATGTCAATGTCGGTATGAATTGCAACTTCATTTGTTATATGCAACATGATTATGCAATGTACGATATGAAAAAAAACATGATTCTACAATGTCAATGCCTATGCAGAACATAACAACATAACGACAATTATTCATCTAGGCAGGGACTAAGTTGCCCTGCAACACTTTTTTCTAATGTTTCTTTAAAAGATTGTATTTTGACTACTTGGATTTATATTGGTTCTCTATGGTGTGCAATTATATTGCCTTAATGGTACACGTTGCCAAACATTGACTAGTAAACCCTTGGTAGGAGAGCAATAATCATACTTTGCATCTATAAAATGAATGCACTCTGTTGAGAAGCTCTATAGAATAGAGCCATCCACTTTTGTTATTTTACAACCACCCAACAATTAGCATAGATATTATTTTATAGCCATCCAACAATTAGCATAGATACAACGACACCCAGTCCAAATCTATGAAAAGGTGAAAGCTCCATATATATAAAATTCAATATTTTTTTAATTCTTGAAACCTTCATCTCTTGCACAACAAAAAGTGTTAACAGTGTTGGATCTACAGTCCAAAAGGTAAAAACTCCATATTTAAAATTCAATATTTTTTAATTCTTGAAACCTTCACCTCTTGCACAACAAAAAGTGTTTCAATGTTGGATCTAGTCCTAGTTTATTTATTTAAACTCATAAATGTATACAACTTTATTCATTGTTTATTTATTTATTTTTTGAATGTCGAAAGGAATAATACAAATACATTTCTTAATATTTACGCATTGCGGTATGAAGAAGCCGTGGCCAAGAGAGTTGGCAAGTGCAAATCCTTGGACGATTAAATATTAGTATTTGTCTCATTTGCAATAATTTGATATCGTATCATACTTTTCGTGGAGCATCCATACATGGTATCATATTCTTGTCCAAGCATCCATACATGGTATCATATTCTTGTCCAAGCATCCATACATTTCATCAGTTTACCCCTTCTTTCTACTATCGTTTTAAAGACTTGTATTTTGACTGCTTAGCTTTACACTGTTGCTTCGATGGACCACCTGTTTGTTTTTATGACATGGTTACAATTTGATTGGAAAGAGCTCTTTTGTTTTATGGTTTTTTAAGGCATGGTTTTAAATTCATTTTTATGATTTTGTTGGCCTAGAATGGACATAATGAATACTTTAATTGGAACTATCACTCTATTCTTCATGGGTAGCCAAATGTTTCTCTTCATGGGTAGCTTATAAATTTGTCTCTTCATGGATAGCCTATAAATTTCTTTGTAGATTTTCATTTTATTAGTACAATCATGACTTTTCTTGATATTGTTTTTAAATGCTTGTTTCTACTTTTTCAATCTAAGTTATGGTCTATTAGATAACTCATTTAGAAATTTTTTTTATGTAAATAAAAAACAAAAACTTACTCATGTGCAGCTCCAGTTGTTTACGATAGCAATGTTAAGTATTACTATTACATTGTTAAGTCAAACCTAATTTAATTTAACATTATGAAAACACTAACATAAAAAATGATTCTACATTACATAAATGTTAAACTAAGAATACAAATCACACATGAAGTTTAGACAAGTCTAGTCTATGGTACAAGCAAATTTTGGGTTAAATTACATAAGAAAAACCATACACCATACATGAAATATTGACAAGTCTACGATGGAGAGCAAATTTTGGAAAGTGAAGTATATACTTTGTTACATAATTATAATAAATGTTTATATGCAATAGTACCACTATTGGTGCTTCGTGAGCAACTACTTGACTACTTAAAAAAATTTAGCTGCAGTTAAAAAGGTGTTTTAACCCGCAGCGAAGACTTTAGTTAATCGAGTTGGGATTTCCTTGACATCTATGGATCAATTCCTATACCTTTGTCTTTCATTTTTTAAGGAAATCATAGAAGTCAAGGAGGTGTGAATGATTAAATGTATATAAAAAATTTATAGTCTTTAATAGTGTTTTTGTAGTGCTCGCTCCAATACGTTATTTTGTTCCTTGCTTTTAATAAATGCAATGATAGAGTTAAACGGAGCTTGGGTAAAAGTATGAAAAAAAAAAACAATAAAAAAAAAACTAAATTAATAAAATCCAAATCTTTGTAAATATAAAATAGAGATAAATCTAAGTGTTTGGAAAAAGTTTATGGCAAAAGAAATATATTAATCTAAAAAAATATTTACATATGAATATGAAGCTTTTCTATACTCTTTAAATAGATATTATTGAGCAATTAGATGTTAAGACATGGATTGAATATCATTAATATGGAATAAAATATGAATCATTGGATTGCTTGTGTCGAAAAGATAAAAGCATATTAGACTAGGTTAAATTTAACTAACTCCTAAGTACCTAAATATCCTAATATGATATATCCACACAAGTCAAACTTTTTAAGGAAAACATTCACACAAAGAGATCAAAATTGTGTTGTGTAGTTGAAACCCTCACAAAGGGAAACAATCTGCAACCCTAGCTAATGTGACCACATAATGAAATGCATTAATGCAAAAAGAAAATAGTATACATATGAATCTTTCACAATTGGTCATGAACAAATGCCTCTCTATGTTCTTTAAATAGAGATCATGGCCCAAT